>CAKAOJ020000161.1:1200000-1588900 GCA_916701645.2 Sebastolobus alascanus | reverse complement strand
TTAATCGACAGAAACTTTAAAAACTATGCCTTTTTTTCAATTTGAAAATTTTCGAAACATTCTATACTATGACTTTTTTTTACGAATATTTTCGAAAATTTTCATGAAAAAAGTCATGTATAGAATGTCGAAAATTTTCGAAAAATGTTTTTTTTGATTCGAAATTTCGAAAAAGGCATAGTAAGTCTGTTTGGTGAAAAAACTGTTTAAAATTTCGAAATTTTATAAAAGTTCTATGCTTCTTTTGACGATTTTAAAAAATGCATAATGGTTTTGAAAATATGAAAAAGCATTAGATATTCGAATTTTGAAAAAGTCATATAATGTCGAATTTCTAAAAAAGTCATTATAGATGTCGAAATTTCGAAAAAAATGCATTTAGAATTCGAAAATTTTCTGAAAAAAGCATGTATAGTCTATTAATTTGGTGAAAAAAAACTCAGTTTAATTTCGAAAATTATAAAGTATACTAGCCTTTCTGAAAATTCGAATTTAAACTGAGTTTTTTTTAAAATATGAAATATATAGGTTTGAAATTTTCGAAAAGCATTTTTAGAATTCGAAAATTTTGACATACTATACTGTGAAATTTTTTCATTATTTCGAAAATTTTCATGAAAAAAGGCATAGTATAGTCTGTCGATTAATTTGGTGGTAAAAAAAATCAGTTTAAAATTTCGAAAATTTTCATAAAAGTCATACTATAGCATGTCTTTTCATGAAAATTGACGAAATTTTAAACTGAGTTTTTTTTCCACCAAATTAATCGACAGACTATACTATGCCTTTTTTCATGAAAATTTTCGACATTCTATACTATGACATTTTTTTACGAATATTTTCGAAAAATTTTCATGAAAAAAGTCATACTATAGCATGTCGAAAATATTCGTAAAAAAATGTCATGGTATAGAATGTCGAAAATTTTCATGAAAAAAGGCCTAGTATAGTCTGTCGATTAATTTGGTGGAAAAAAAACTCAGTTTAAAATTTCGAAAATTTTCATAAAAGTCATACTATAGCATGTCTTTTCATGAAAATTGACGAAATTTTAAACTGAGTTTTTTTTCCACCAAATTAATCGACAGACTATACTATGCCTTTTTTCATGAAAATTTTCGACATTCTATACTATGACATTTTTTTACGAATATTTTCGAAACATTTTCATGAAAAAAGTCATACTATAGCATGTCGAAAATATTCGTAAAAAAATGTCATGGTATAGAATGTCGAAAATTTTCATGAAAAAAGGCATAGTATAGTCTGTCGATTAATTTGGTGGAAAAAAAACTCAGTTTAAAATTTCGAAAATTTTCATAAAAGTCATACTATAGCATGTCTTTTCATGAAAATTGACGAAATTTTAAACTGAGTTTTTTTTCCACCAAATTAATCGACAGACTATACTATGCCTTTTTTCATGAACATTTTCGACATTCTATACTATGACATTTTTTTACGAATATTTTCGAAAAATGTTCATGAAAAAAGTCATACTATAGCATGTCGAAAATATTCGTAAAAAAATGTCATAGTATAGAATGTCGAAAATTTTCATGAAAAAAGGCATAGTATAGTCTGTCGATTAATTTGGTGGAAAAAAAACTCAGTTTAAAATTTCGAAAATTTTCATAAAAGTCATACTATAGCATGTCTTTTCATGAAAATTGACGAAATTTTAAACTGAGTTTCTTTTCCACCAAATTAATCGACAGACTATACTATGCCTTTTTTCATGAACATTTTCGACATTCTATACTATGACATTTTTTTACGAATATTTTCGAAAAATTTTCATGAAAAAAGTCATACTATAGCATGTCGAAAATATTCGTAAAAAAATGTCATGGTATAGAATGTCGAAAATTTTCATGAAAAAAGGCATAGTATAGTCTGTCGATTAATTTGGTGGAAAAAAAACTCAGTTTAAAATTTCGAAAATTTTCATAAAAGTCATACTATAGCATGTCTTTTAATGAAAATTGACGAAATTTTAAACTGAGTTTTTTTTCCACCAAATTAATCGACAGACTATACTATGCCTTTTTTCATGAAAATTTTCGACATTCTATACTATGACATTTTTTTACGAATATTTTCGAAAAATTTTCATGAAAAAAGTCATACTATAGCATGTCGAAAATATTCGTAAAAAAATGTCATGGTATAGAATGTCGAAAATTTTCATGAAAAAAGGCATAGTATAGTCTGTCGATTAATTGGTGGAAAAAAAACTCAGTTTAAAATTTCGAAAATTTTCATAAAAGTCATACTATAGCATGTCTTTTCATGAAAATTGACGAAATTTTAAACTGAGTTTTTTTTCCACCAAATTAATCGACAGACTATACTATGCCTTTTTTCATGAAAATTTTCGACATTCTATACTATGACATTTTTTTACGAATATTTTCGAAAAATGTTCATGAAAAAAGTCATACTATAGCATGTCAAAAATTTTCGTAAAAAAATGTCAAGGTATAGAATGTCGAAAATTTTCATGAAAAAAGGCCTAGTATAGTCTGTCGATTAATTTGGTGGAAAAAAAACTCAGTTTAAAATTTCGAAAATTTTCATAAAAGTCATACTATAGCATGTCTTTTCATGAAAATTGACGAAATTTTAAACTGAGTTTTTTTTCCACCAAATTAATCGACAGACTATACTATGCCTTTTTTCATGAAAATTTTCGACCTTCTATACTATGATATTTTTTTACGAATATTTTCGAAACATTTTCATGAAAAAAGTCATACTATAGCATGTCGAAAATATTCGTAAAAAAATGTCATGGTATAGAATGTCGAAAATGTTCATGAAAAAGAGCATAGTATAGTCTGTCGATTAATTTGGTGGAAAAAAAACTCAGTTTAAAATTTCGAAAATTTTCACGAAAAAAGTCATACTAATGCATGTCGAATATTTTCTTGAAAAAATGTCGAAAATATTCGTAAAAAAATGTCATAGTATAGTATGTTGAAAATTAAGTGAAAATAAGTCATAGTAGAGTATGTCGAAGATTTTCTGAAAAAAAGTCATAGTATAGTATGTCGAAAATTTCATGAAAAAAGTCATACTATAGCATGTCGAAAATATTCGTTAAAAAATGTCATTGTATAGAATGTCGAAAATTTTCATGAAAAAAGGCATAGTATAGTCTGTCGATTAATTTGGTGGAAAAAAAACTCAGTTTAAAATTTCGAAAATTTTTATGAAAGTCATACTATAGCATGTCTTTTCATGAAAATTGACGAAATTTTAAACTGAGTTTTTTTTCCACCAAATTAATCGACAGACTATACTATGCCTTTTTTCATGAAAATTTTCGACATTCTATACTATGACATTTTTTTACGAATATTTTCGAAAATTTTCATGAAAAAAGTCATACTATAGGATGTCGAAAATATTCGTAAAAAAATGTCATGGTATAGAATGTCGAAAATTTTCGACATACTATACTATGACATTTTTTTACGAATATTTTCGAAAATTTTCGTGAAAAAAGGCATAGTATAGTCTCGATTAATTTGGTGGAAAAAAAACTCAGTTTAAAATTTCGAAAATTTTCATGAAAAAAGTCATACTAATGCATTTCGAATATTTTCCTGAAAAAATGTCGAAAATATTCGTAAAAAAATGTCATAGTATGGTATGTTGAAAATTAAGTGAAAAAAAGTCATAGTAGAGTATGTCGAAGATTTTCTGAAAAAAAGTCATAGTATAGTATGTCGAAAATTTCATGAAAAAAGTCATACTATAGCATGTCGAAAATATTCGTAAAAAAATGTCATGGTATAGAATGTCGAAAATTTTCATGAAAAAAGGCATAGTATAGTCTGTCGATTAATTTGGTGGAAAAAAAACTCAGTTTAAAATTTCGAAAATTTTCATAAAAGTTATACTATAGCATGTCTTTTCATGAAAATTGACGAAATTTTAAACTGAGTTTTTTTTCCACCAAATTAATCGACAGACTATACTATGCGTTTTTTCATGAACATTTTCGACATTCTATACTATGACATTTTGTTACGAATATTTTCGAAAAATGTTCATGAAAAAAGTCATACTATAGCATGTCGAAAATATTCGTAAAAAAATGTCATAGTATAGAATGTCGAAAATTTTCATGAAAAAAGGCATAGTATAGTCTGTCGATTAATTTGGTGGAAAAAAAACTCAGTTTAAAATTTCGAAAATTTTCATAAAAGTCATACTATAGCATGTCTTTTCATGAAAATTGACGAAATTTTAAACTGAGTTTTTTTTCCACCAAATTAATCGACAGACTATACTATGCCTTTTTTCATGAAAATTTTCGACATTCTATACTATGACATTTTTTTACGAATATTTTCGAAAATTTTCATGAAAAAAGTCATACTATAGCATGTCGAAAATATTCGTAAAAAAATGTCATGGTATAGAATGTCGAAAATTTTCATGAAAAAAGGCATAGTATAGTCTGTCGATTAATTTGGTGGAAAAAAAACTCAGTTTAAAATTTCGAAAATTTTCATAAAAGTCATACTATAGCATGTCTTTTCATGAAAATTGACGAAATTTTAAACTGAGTTTTTTTTCCACCAAATTAATCGACAGACTATACTATGCCTTTTTTTCATGAAAATTTTCGACACTCTATACTATGACATTTTTTTACGAATATTTTCGAAAATTTTCATGAAAAAAGTCATACTATAGCATGTCGAAAATATTCGTAAAAAAATGTCATGGTATAGAATGTCGAAAATTTTCGACATACTATACTATGACATTTTTTTACGAATATTTTCGAAAATTTTCGTGAAAAAAGGCATAGTATAGTCTGTCGATTAATTTGGTGGAAAAAAAACTCAGTTTAAAATTTCAAAAATTTTCATGAAAAAAGTCATACTAATGCATGTCGAATATTTTCTTGAAAAAATGTCGAAAATATTCGTAAAAAAATGTCATAGTATAGTATGTTGAAAATTAAGTGAAAAAAAGTCATAGTAGAGTATGTCGAAGATTTTCTGAAAAAAAGTCATAGTATAGTATTTCGAAAATTTCATGAAAAAAAAGGCATAAAATAGTATGTCGAAAATGTAATGAAAAAAAAGTCATAGTATAGTATGTCGAAGATTTTTGAAAAAAAGTCATAGTATAGAATGTCGAAAATATCATGAAAAAAAAGTCATAGTATAGTATGTCGAAAACTTCATGAAAAAAACGTTATAGTATAGTATGTTGAAAATAAAGTGAAAAAAAAGTCATAGTATAGTATGTCGAAGATTTTCTGAAAAAAAGTCATAGTATAGTATGTTGAAAATTTCATGGAAAAAAAGTCATAGTATAGTTTGTCAAAAATTTCATGTAAAAAAGTCATACTATACTACGTCGTCAATTTTATTTAAAAAAGTCATAGTATAGTATGTTGAAAATTTCGTGAAAAAAAAGTCATAGTATATTATGCCGAAAATTTAGTGAAAAAAAGTCATAGTATAGTATGTCGAAGATTTTTGAAAAAAAGTCATAGTATAGTATGTCGAAAATATCATGAAAAAAAAGTCATAGTATAGTATGTCGAAGATTTTTACCAACTCCCCCCACCACCCACCCCTCTCCCACATCAACTCCTGCCTCTCTGCAATACAAACCTGGATGCAACAAAATTTCCTCAAACTAAACAGCAATAAAACTGAACTCCTCCTCATCGACTCCAAATCTACCCTCAGTAAACTCAACAACCCCACACTCACCATTGATGGCACCACCGTTCCCCCCTCCCCCCAGGCACGCAACCTTGGCGTAATCTTCGACCCCACTCTCTCCCTTGAGCCCCACATCCGCCATGTTGTCAAAACCTCCTTCTTCCACCTCCGCAATATCGCCAAACTCAGACCCTCCCTCACACCCCCCGCTGCCGAGAAGCTCATCCACGCCTTCATCTCCTCCCGCCTTGACTACTGCAACTCCCTTCTGTACGGACTCAACACCACCTCCATCAACAAACTTCAACTGGTCCAGAACGCCGCCGCCCGACTCCTGACTCACACAAAATCCTGGCACCACATCACCCCAGTCCTCAAAGACCTCCACTGGCTCCCTGTTTCCCATCGGATCACCTTCAAAATCCTCACCCTCACCTACAAATCCCTGCACCACCTGGCTCCCCCCTACCTCTCTAACCTCCTCTCCCCCTACCAACCCTCACGGTCCCTCAGATCCACCTCAGCTGGTCTACTCTCCACCCCCAAGTCCAAACTCCGCAGTTTTGGGGACAGAGCATTCTCCAGGGCAGCTCCCAGGCTCTGGAACTCCCTCCCACAACTCATTAGAGACTCTGACTCCCTCTCCCTATTTCAGTCCCGCCTCAAAACCCATCTCTTCTCCTCTGCCTTCTCCTAGCCCCCCCCCACCCCTTGGTCTGTGTGTGTGTACGAGTGTGTGCGCCTGTCTATGTCGTTTGTCTGATGTTTGTCTCACACCGCCCCTTGCCCTATTGTTAAGCGTCTTTGAGCTCCGGAAAAGCGCTATAGAAATTGAATTTATTATTATTATTATTATTATTTTTGAAAAAAAGTCATAGTATCGTATATCGAAAATATCATGAAAAAAAAGTCATAGTATAGTATGTCGAAAATTTCATGAAAAAAACGTCATAGTATAGTATGTTGAAAATAAAGTGAAAAAAAAGTCATAGTAGAGTATGTCGAAGATTTTCTGAAAAAAAGTCATAGTATAGTATGTCGAAAATTTCATGAAAAATAAGGCATAATATAGTATGTCGAAAATGTTATGAAAAGTAGTCATAGTATAGTATGTCGAAGATTTTTGAAAAAAGTCATAGTATGGTATGTCGAAAATATCATGAAAAAAAAGTCATAGTATAGTATGTCGAAAATTTCATGAAAAAAACGTCATAGTATAGTATGTTGAAAATAAAGAGAAAAAAAGTCATAGTATAGTATGTCGAAGATTTTCTGAAAAAAAGTCATAGTATAGTATGTCGAAAATATCATGAAAAAAAAGTCATAGTATAGTATGTCAAATATTTCATGAAAAAAACGTCATAGTATAGTATGTTGAAAATAAAGTGAAAAAAAAGTCATAGTATAGTATGTCGAAGATTTTCTGAAAAAAAGTCATGGTATAGTATGTTGAAAATTTCATGAAATAAAGTAATAGTAAAGCATGTCGAAAATTTCATGAAAAAAAAGTCATAGTATAGTATGTCGAAAATTTCATGAAAAAAAAATCATAGTATAATGTGTCGAAAATTTCATGTAAAAAAGTCATACTATACTAGGTCATAAATTTTATTTAAAAAATTCATAGTATATTATGCCGAAAATTTAGTGAAAAAAAGTCATAGTATAGTATGTCGAAGATCTTTGAAAAAAAGTCATAGTATCGTATGTCGAAAATTTCATGAAAAATAAGGCATAATATAGTATGTCGAAAATGTTATGAAAAAAAGTCATAGTATAGTATATCGAAAATATCATGAAAAAAAAGTCATAGTATAGTATGTCGAAAATTTCATGAAAAAAACGTCATAGTATAGTATGTTGAAAATAAAGTGAAAAAAAAGTCATAGTATAGTATGTCGAAGATTTTCTGAAAAAAAGTCATAGTATAGTATGTTGAAAATTTCAGGAAATAAAGTAATAGTAAAGCATGTCGAAAATTTCATGAAAAAAAAGTCATAGTATAGTATGTCGAAAATTTCATGAAAAAAAAGTCATAGTATAGTGTGTCGAAAATTTCATGTAAAAAAGTCATACTATACCAGGTCGTATATTTTATTTAAAAAAGTCATAGTATAGTATGTTGAAAATTTCGTGAAAAAAAAGTCATGGTATATTATGCCGAAAATTTAGTGAAAAAAAGTCATAGTATAGTATGTCGAAGATTTTTGAAAAAAGTCATAGCATCGTATGTCGAAAATATCATGAAAAAAAAGTCATAGTATAGTATGTTGAAAATTTCATGAAAAAAACGTCATAGTATAGTATGTTGAAAATAAAGTGAAAAAAAAGTCATAGTATAGTATGTCGAAGATTTTCTGAAAAAAAGTCATAGTATAGTATGTTGAAAATTTCAGGAAATAAAGTAATAGTAAAGCATGTCGAAAATTTCATGAAAAAAAAGTCATAGTATAGTATGTCGAAAATTTCATGAAAAAAAAGTCATAGTATAGTGTGTCGAAAATTTCATGTAAAAAAGTCATACTATACTAGGTCGTATATTTTATTTAAAAAAGTCATAGTATAGTATGTTGAAAATTTCGTGAAAAAAAAGTCATGGTATATTATGCCGAAAATTTAGTGAAAAAAAGTCATAGTATAGTATGTCGAAGATTTTTGAAAAAAGTCATAGCATCGTATGTCGAAAATATCATGAAAAAAAAAGTCATAGTATAGTATGTCGAAAATTTCATGAAAAAAACGTCATAGTATAGTATGTTGAAAATAAAGTGAAAAAAAGTCATAGTAGAGTATGTCGAAGATTTTCTGAAAAAAAGTCATAGTATAGTATGTCGAAAATTTCATGAAAAATAAGGCATAATATAGTATGTCGAAAATATTATGAAAAAAAAGTCATAGTATAGTATGTTGAAGATTTTTGAAAAAAAGTCATAGTATAGTATATCGAAAATATCATGAAAAAAAAGTCATAGTATAGTATGTCGTAAATTTTATGAAAAAAAAGTCATAGTATAGTATGTTGAAAATTTCATGAAAAAAACGTCATAGTGTAGTATGTTGAAAATAAAGTTTAAAAAAAGTCATAGTATAGTATGTCGAAGATTTTCTGAAAAAAAGTCATAGTATAGCATGTCGAAAATTTCATGAAAAAAAAGTCATAGTATAGTTTGTCGAAAAGTTTATGAAAAAAAAGTCATAGTTTAGTACGTCGAAAATTTTATGAAAAAAAGTCAAAGTATAGTATGTCGAAAATTTCATGAAAAAAAGTCATAGTGGTGTATGTCGAAAATTTAGTGCAAAAAAAGTCATAGTATAGTATGTCAAGGTTTTCTGAAAAAAAGTCATAGTATAGTATGTCGAAAATTCCATGAAAAAAAAGTCATAGTATAGTATGTCAAAAATTTCATGAAAAAAAGTCATAGTATAGTATGTCGAAAATTTCATGAAAAAAAAGACATAGTATATAATGCCGAAAATTTTGTGAAAAAAAAGTCATAGTATAGTATGTCGAAGATTTTTGAAAAAACGTCATAGTACAGTATGTCGAAAATATCATGAAAAAAAAGTCATAGTATAGTATGTCGAAAATTTCATGAAAAAAACGTCATAATATAGTATGTTGAAAATGAAGTGAAAAAAAGTCATAGTATAGTATGTCGAAAATGTTATGAAAAAAAAGTCATGGTATAGTATGTCTAAAATTTTATGAAAAGAAAGTCATACTATAGTATGTCGAAGATTTTCTGAAAAAAAGTCATACTATAGTATGTCGAAAATTTCATCTAAAAAAGTCATAGTATAGTATGTCGAAAATTTTATAAAAAAAAGTCATAGTATAGTATGTCGAAAATTTCTTGAAAAAAAAGTCATAGTATAGTATGTCGAAAATTTCTTGAAAAAAAAGTTATAGCATGTCCAAAATTTCTTGGAAAAAAAGGTCAAACTATCGTTTATCCAAAATTTTGTGAAAAAAGTCATACTATATTATGTCGAAAATTTCCTGAAAAAAAAGTCATAGTATAATATGTCGAACATTTTGTCCAAAAATACTATGACTATACTATACTAACACTTTTTTTCACAAAATTTTCGACATACTATACTTTGACTTTTTTTTCACGAAATTTTCAACATACTATAGTATGACTTTTTTTCATAAAATTTTCGACATACTATACTATGACTTTTTTTCACAAAATTTTCGACATAGAATTGTATGACTTTTTTTTCCGAGAAATTTTCGAAATATTATAATATGATTTTTTTTTATGAAATTTTCGACATACTATAGTATGACTTTTTTTTCATAACATTTTCGACATACTATACTATAACTTTTTACCATCCCAATTTTCGACATATTATACTGACATTTTTTTCCAGAAAAATTCAGACAAACTATAGTTTGACTTTTTGTCCATAAATGTTCGACATACTATACTATGACTTTATTTTCATAAAATATTCGACATACTGTACTATGACTTTTTTTCATAACATTTTCGACATACTATACTATGACTTTTTTTCACAAAATTTGCGACATACTATAGTACGACTTTTTTTCATGAATATTTCGACATGCTATAGTATAACTTTTTTTTCATAAAATTTCTTACATAATATACAATGCCTTTTTTGTGACAACATTTTCGACATAGTATAGTATGACTTTTTTTTATTAGATTTTTGACATACTATACTATGACTTTTTATTGACAACATTTTCGACGTAGTATAGTATGACTATTTTTACATGAAATTTTCGACATACTATGCTATGACTTTATTTTCATAAAATATTCGACATACTGTACTATGACTTTTTTTCATAACATTTTCGACATACTATACTATGACTTTTTTTCATGAAATTTGCGACATATTATACCATACTTTTTTTTCATAAAAGCTTCGACATACTATGCTATGACTTTTTTTTCATGAAAATTTTCCGACACTATACTGTGACTTTTTTTTCAAAACTTTTCGACATACTATACTATGACTTTTTTTCATAACATTTTCGACACTTTATACTATGACTTTTTTTGACAAAATTTTCGACATACTATACTATGACTTCTTTTTCATGAAATGTTGGATATACTATACTGTGACTTTTTAATCCAAAACATTTTGGACATGCTATAACTTTTATTTAAAGAAATTTCGACATACTATAGTACGACTTCTTTTTCATGAATATTTCGACATGCTATAGTATAACGTTTTTTTCATAAAATTTCTTACATACTATACAATGACTTTTTTTGACAACATTTTCGACATAGTATAGTATTACTTTTTTTTCATAAGATTTTTGACACACTATACTATGACTTTTTATTGACAAACTTTTCGACGTAGAATAGTATGACTTTTTTTGCATGAAATTTTCGACAAACTATAGTATGACTTTTTTCATAAAATTTTCGACATACTATACTATGACTTTTTTTCACAAAATTTTCGACATAGAATAGTATGACTTTTTTTTCCGAGAAATTTTTGAAATATTATAATATGACTTTTTTTCATAACATTTTCGACCTACTATACTATGACTTTTTTTCATCAAAATTTTAGACATACTATAGTATAGCATGTCGAAAATTTTGATGAAATAAGTCAGAGTATAGTAACTATACTATGACTTTTGTTTCATAAAATTGTAGACATACTATACTATAACTTTTTTCCATCGCAATTTTTGACATATTATACTGACAATTTTTTCAGAAAAAATTTCGACAAACTATAGTATGACTTTTTTTCCATAAAATTTGACATACTATATTATTACTTTTCTTTCATAACATTTTCGACATACTGTAGTATGACTTTTTTTCAAGAAAAATTTCGACATACTATACTATGACTTTATTTTCATAAAATATTCGACATATTGTACTATGACTTTTTTTTTCTACAAAACTTGCGACATATTATACTATGACTTTTTTTTCATAAAATTTTCAACATACTATACAATGACATTTTTTCCCTAAAATTTCCGACACTATACTATGACTTTTTTTTCAAAACTTTTCGACATACTATACTATGACTTTTTTTTCATAAAATTTTCGACATACTATACTATGACTTTTTTTTCCAAGAAATTTTGGACATGCTATAACTTGTTTTTCAAGAACTTATCGACATATTATACTATGACTTTTTTTACATGAAATTTTCGACCTACTATAGTATTATTTTTTTTTCATAAAATTTTCGACATACTATACTGTGACTTTTTTTTCATAAAATTTTCAACATATTATACTATGACTTTTTTTTCACGAAATTTTCGACATACCATCGTATAACTTTTTTTTCATAAAATTTGGATATATACATTAGTATAACTTTTATTTCATGAAATTTCCGACATACTATAGTATGACAGTTTTTCATAAAATTTTCGACATACTATACTATGACTTTTTTTCATCAAAATTTCCGACATACTATACTATGACTTTTTTTTCATAACATTTTCGACATACTATACTATAACTTTTTTCCATCACAATTTTCGACATATTATACTAATTTTTTTTTTCAGAAAAATTTTGACCTACTGTACTATGACTTTTTTTCAAGAAAAATTTCGACATACTATACTATGACTTTATTTTCATAAAATATTCGACATACTATACTATGACTTTTTTTTCACGCAATTTGCAACATATTATACCATGACTTTTTTTCATAAAATTTTCGACATACTAAACTATGATTTTTTTTTCCAAGAAATTTTGGATATGCTATAACTTTTTTTTCAAGAAATTATCGACATACTATACCATGACTTTTTTTTGACAAAAGTTTCGGCAAAGTATAGTATGATTTTTTTTTTTCCTAGAAATTTTCGACATACTATACTATGACTTTTTTTCCACGAAATATTCAACATACTATACTATGACTTTTTTTTCATAAAATTTTCGACCTACTATACTATGACTTTTTTTTCCAAGAAATTTTGGATATGCTATAACTTTTTTTTCAAGAAATTTTCGAAATACTATACCATGACTTTTTTTTGACAAAAGTTTCAGGAAAGTATAGTATGACTTTTTTTTTTCCTAGAAATTTTCGACATACTATACTATGACTTTTTTTCCTAGAAATATTCAACATACTATACTATGACTTTTTTTTTCCACAACATTTTCGACATTCTATACTATGACTTTTTTTCACAAAATTTTCGACATACTATACTGTTACTTTTTTTTCACAAAATTTTCGACATACTATACTATGAATTTTTTCACAAAATTTTCGGCATAGTATAGTATGACTTTTATTTTTCCTAGAAATTTTCGACATACTATACTATGAGGTTTTTTTAAAAAAAATTTCAACATACTATACTATGACTTTTTTTTCATAAAATGTTCGATATACTATACCATGACTTTCTTTCACGAAATTTTGGAGATAATATACTATTACTTTTTTTCATAAAATCTTGGACATACTATACTATGAGTTTTTCGTCAATTTTCGACATACTATACTATGACTTTTTTTTCACGAAATGTTGGACATGCTATAACTTTTTTTTCAAGAAATTATCGACATACTATACTATTACTTTTTTTTCATAAAATTTTCAACATACTATACTATGACTTTTATGACAAAATTTTCGACATACTGTACTATGACTTTTTTTTTCACGAAATTTTGGATATACTTTACTATGACTTTTTAATCCAAGAAATTTTGGACATGCTATAACTTTTTTTTCCTAGAAATTTTCGATATACTATACTATGACTTTTTTTCCTAGAAATATTCAACATACTATACTATGACTTTTTTTTTCCACGAAATTTTCGACATACTATACTATGACTTTTTTTCACAAAATTTTCGACATACTATACTGTTACTTTTTTTTCACAAAATGTTTGACATACTATACTATGACTTTATTCACAAAATTGTCGTCATACTATACTTTGACGTTTTTTTCAAAAAAATTTCGACATACTATACTATGACTTTTTTTTCATAAAATGTTCGATATACTATACCATGACTTTCTTTCACGAAATTTTGGAGATACTATACTATTACTTTTTTTCATAAAATCTTGGACATACTATACTATGCCTTTTTTGTCAATTTTCAACATACTATACTATGACATTTTTTTCACAAAATGTTGGATATACTATACTATGACTTTTTAATCCAAGAAATTTTGGACATGCTATAACTTTTCTTTCAGAAATTTTCGACATACTATACTATGACTTTTTTTTGACAAAAGTTTCGGCAAATTATAGTATGACTTTTTTTTTTTCCTAGAAATTTTCGACATACTATACTATGACTTTTTTTCCACGAAATATTCAACATACTATACTATGACTTTTTTTCCAATTAATTTGACATACTATACTATGACTTTTTTTTTCCACGAAATTTTCGACATACTATACTGTGGCTTTTTTTTCACAAAATTTTCGACATAGTATACTATGACTTTTTTTCACAAAATTTTCGGCATAGTATAGTATGACTTTTTTTTTTCCTAGAAATTTTCGACATACTATACCATGACTTCTTTGTCAAAATTTCGACATACTATACTATGACTTTTTTTTATAAAATTTCATAGTATAGTATGCCAACAGCCGTGACCAGAGGCATTACATTACATTACTGTATGTTTCCAGGTTTTCTGTCCGTCTGTCCGTCCATTCGTCCCATTCTTGTGAACGCGATATCTCTCAAATGCCTTAAGGGAATTTCTTCAAATTTGGCCCAAAACGTCCAATTGGACTCAAGGATGAACTGATTCGATTTTGTTGGTCAAAGGTCAAGGTCACTGTGACCTCACAAAACACGATTTTGGCCATAACTCAAGAATTCATATTCTAATCATGACAATTTCACACAAATGTCTAATAGGATATGGAATAGGAATGACATGGATGTGAACTGCAACTGACTGGTTGGCGGAGGCATACAACTTTGAGGCGGTAATTCTAGTTTTTATAGCTGCTGTTCTACTTTTGTGAGTGTTTCAAAGTGCAATTTCTAGTGAAAATGGAGCATCATTGTGTCACACTAATCTCCAGTTGAGACTCACACATCTTTGTGTCTACACCTGCACATTCAACCTGATGCTGCTGTAACTTTTCTTGCCAATAGATGGCACAGGTTGAGCTTAAAGAAAGGCTGCTCTGTGGTTGAATGATGTTGGCTGAGCTAGTTTTGGATGCTTCCGTCAGCAACAGTGTCCTCATTGTCTGCACAGCTTTGAATCAGTGTTATGTGTACTGTCCTGTAGATGGTACTAAAGATAGAGGTAGACCTCTTATCCTGATCATGGTGGCTCCCTCAACCTAAAAATGAAGAGACAATTCACAATTTTTTTTTTAAATTTTTTTTTGTCAACCATTTTGGACCAAGGAACAACAACAAAACATTGCTCTATAGATATTCACTCTTGTGTTCCATGTATGGGTTACTTTATACCACAAGATTATGTCAATTTATGCCAATCAAAAAGATGGGAGAAATATCAGATCCCATATCAAATAAGGATTGGTCATCCATCATAAAAATGAAAAGTTTTCTTTTTAATTAATCGGTGAAGGGTTCAAGCTTCTGTCTATGAACCTGCAATTCATTGAACCCTTGATTATAGTGGAACCAGGACAAAGCAAAAGGAAACAATCAAATACAGCTGTCACATTCATGCAAACTTTGGGTGGTTAGGTGGTGTCATAATTTAGGCTTTGGTGATTACTTATTGATATTCCTGGCCTTTGCTTTATAAGATGGATTCATGGAATAGGTGGAACTAATGGGGCAGAACTGATGCAGTTCAGGCTCTGGCCATATTTTTCTGTGACTGACCACAAGAGGATTTTATACAAGTATGTGGAGCACCTGAAAAACATTGCAAGAATAAAAACCTGGTAGAAGAAGAACCTGATCGAATTTAGCTTCCACTAGAAAACCCCCGCATGTTTGTAGATGAGGTGATTCATATAAAATAATAGAAAACTATGGCCGCTTTAGCAGACAATCTCTATACTAACCTCATCTCAGGCTTCAAAAGTTGGAACATTTGAGTATGATTAATTTTAATTGAGTTATGCCCTCTGGTTCTATACTGTACATGGTATCTGCAAAACATAAATAGGATATATAACTGGAGGGTTATTAGAATGTGGTTTACTGCTTTACCCCTCTCCTTTAGTAGTTGCTGTTCATTACAACAGGGATTTATTCCTATTTTTATAAAAAAAAAACAAATGTGGAGCATTTTGTATGCCGTTTAATAGACACGGGTGGTGCAGGTGCCTCCCAGTTGGATCACAGGGATTTCACACCACAGTGGTGGCAAAGATGTAAACATTTTAGTGCAAACACACTTTGGGCTGCAATTGCTTCAGATACATTACTGCTATACCAAAGCTTTTAAAATACACATACGTTTCAAATGACGTAAAATAAATGCTATACATTAAATGGACAGATCTTATTCCAGGACATTAAATTTAACCTAAATATAATACAGACTGACAATTATTTTCTGCACTTGAAATACAGCAGTTGTTTACTTATAAAAGTAGTATCATTGATGGTGAAGCCTCTACTGAACGTTCACTGAACAAACACTCACATAAGCAAACATTAGCCTGGTTCTTAAGAGGGATAAACCAGAGGATGAATATTCATCCTTCTGACCTATCAGTCTGTTAAACTTAGATTTTAAGCTTTGATCTAAAATGCTGGCCTCCCACATATTATCAATAATGACCAAACCGGGTTCATTAGAAGAAGGAATTCTTGTAACAATGTTAGAAGGTTATCCAACTGTCAGCAAAACAATCTTAAAGGTATGGTCATTTAATAGGATGCAGAAAAAGCGTTTGGTCGCATAAAATGGAATTTTCTGTTTTTCACACTCAATTTGTCAATTTAGTTAAGGCAAAGATTTTATTGACTGGGTCAAGTTTTTATACCAGAATGTTTATGCTTTTTCATGCTGAATGACTTATTTCCAGGAAACTAATGAGCACAGTTGGCAAATACTAGATTTGAATTGATGCTTTTGTGTGATTCTTTGTGGAGAAACTCAGTTTTGCAGATCTGTCAATTAAATCAACTAATCGATTAGTTGACAAAATCGTATGAGTGCTAGTCGACTAAGAATTTCTTTGGTCGAGGACAGCCCTAATTCACGGTATATCAATTAATCAAAAACATCATAGAATCTCATTGTATGCAGCCGATTCTGTCTGGTTAGATGTTGAAGCATTCTGGGTAAACACTAGTCTCCATTTATCTTGAACAGGAAGGAATCAGAGAGGTATTACAATTTTTTTTTAAATTTATTAATACATTTTTTTGGGATGGGGGGTAATTTGTAAAAATGTGTGTATATGTGAATAAGACATATTGGATTCATAATTAATAATAAAGATATGTTCCCAAAAAAGGAGTATAATTTACTCAATACTTTCTTGAATTTTGTCAAGTTATTACTTGATAGTGATATCATCGGGTCCAGGCAGTCAGACATTACTAAATAAACAGCAGAATGTAAAGGCTGCTGTATTATCATATTAATGCCTATATAATACATTGGTATGCTCCTCACGCAGCTCTTAAGTTACCCTGCTCCAATTAAAACTCCCTCACACTTTTAGAAAAGAGCTACAAGTTAAAAATGTTATCTTCATATGAATATCCTCCTATATTTACAGATAGTGAATTCATGTTCAGTAGTACCAGCTGATCTCTGGCAGATCCGTCCTGCTGTGAGCTGTTTCAGCACAGCAAGACTTCAATCATCACCGCATTAATAATAGGCTCACTCTTTTCATTGATCTCATGATCAGAGGATGCATGTATCTGGACATTTCGCCCGCATTCAAATTTTCTAGTTCATTAAAATTTGCATAGCATGGAGTATTGAGGAAAAGGCATTTTACCATCAATACAGCATTTCATTATATAAATCCTACATTCAAAGGAGGTTCCAGCAATGGTATAGCACCCTCTAATTTAACTTTAAAATGAATTGGATTTATGAAAATTGTACTGCATAGCAACAGTGCATTGTCTTTTTTTCCCCTTCATGCATTACCTGTCTGTTGTTGGCGTTTCACCGTCCTCCTCCCCATCACTACCAGCGTCCAGGCTACGTCCATGGTCCAGGAAGATCTCCAGCAGTTTGTTAAGGCTGCCTAATGTGCTTCCTGATTGATCTGCTTTAAGTCATCCTAAAAGGGATATGAGTCCAAATTCATTCATTCTGAATCATCATTATTTTTCAGCCATAAATATCTCACAGCTGGACATATAAAGCACAGTCAGCCAAACAAACTTATCTTCAAGTGCAAATTATTTTGTTGTGACAAAATCATAGTTTCTAAAAAATAATTCAGCTTATTTTCAGGTCTTAAAAGTGGAGTCAGTGATTCTGAAGAAAGATTGTTGATATTTGAACTCAATACCCAAACAAATACCCCCCTCCAAATACCTAAACCTCTATAGAACAAGCTGTGAAAGTCATAGAATGACACATAGTGATAAGGAAGCTCAGAAGAAATACATCCATCCATTATCTGTAACCGCTTATCCCATTCGGGGTCGCGGGGGGGGGGGCGGGGTACACCCTGGAAAGGTCTCCAGACTATCACAGGGCTGACACAAAGAGACATACAACCATTCACACTCACATTCACACCTACAGGCAATTTAGAGTCAACAATTAACCGAACCTGCATGTCTTTGGACTGTGGGAGGAAGCCGGAGAACCCGGAGAAAACCCACGCTAACAAGGGGAGAACATGCAAACTCAACACAAAAGGGCCGGATTCGAACCTACGTCCCTCCTGCTGTGAGGCGACAGCGCTAACCACTGCACCACCGTGCAGCCAAGAAGAAATACATGCAACACTTTAAGTGAAAAACATGCCATTCTGTTATAAAATTTTCAATAAATTGAAAAGTGTCATAATCCAACTATTACTACAAACTGTGAAACAAATTGTCAGTGAGCTTCTGAAGTAACAACTGCAGTCAGTTTAAGGAGGTATTGACTAAGAGCCTAGCATTATTAAGGAGTCCCATTTCACTCCTGAACAAACTCGACTGTTATCAGGCCGTTAAATGTGCCTTATCGCTCGCTGTGTGCATCATAGATGTGGGTCAGTAGGGGACTGCTAAGCCTACTACTGTGTAAAAGTGAAAGCAAAAACAGCTTCTTAGGCAACAGCACCACTTGTTTAGGGAAAAACATTGTTTCATCGTGCTTTTACTTAAAAAAAAACATGTTTTATGTCCCATCCAGTGTAGAAGGGCTCTACTGACCCACATCTATGAGCCTTATAACCACTGATAATGCACATTTAATGGCCTGATAACAATCTAATTGGCTGAAAAAACGTAAAACTTAATTCACTTTTAAAGGAAATCGCGGAGCATTCTGGGCTCGCGGCGCCGTTTTTTGATGTTAGCGTACTTAGCTATGATAGCTGTCATCTGTCACCGGTCTAGTCATCTGTCATGGGTCAATCGTTCATCATCAGAAATGCATAAAGTATGCACGAAAGAGAATTCAAATTTGTAATTCGAACCCTGCCTCCACTGATCTGTTATAAAATACTGTAGTAGATGTTAAAATTTCCAATTATTGTCTAAGAATTTTTCCAAGGACTTCTCGTCCATGTTAGCTTGACTCCATCTGCTAATAAAGATCATGTTATATGATCGAAAGCTCCAGAACAGCTACTAAATGGATAAATGGATAGCAATGGTACAAATATCTAAATCACTGTAAAACTGTGGTCAGTTGCTTTTCATTCCTAATGAAAATGTTCCATTCAGCTGTAATGTTTCACAAATAAAAGCCTACAAGGGGCCACCGTATGTGCATAAACACTCTTACCAATAAATAATTCTGTTTTAGAATAAGCACGATTAATATTCTGCGCAATGCTCTGTAGTCATGACTATCTACAGGCAGCTTTTCCTTGCCAGACAAAGTTTGTGTTTAATGCTTATTCTGTATTCCCATCAGACCACTTTGATGTTCATGCTGTGTTTTATCTTATCGTGGACATTCATTTCTTTCTAACCCTCTGTGACAATCACAATTAATTCTTTTACAACACCATTACACCTTGAATACAGCTTTCATCTCAAGCATATGCTCAATCTGTTCCAGTGAGTATCTGTGTGTGTGTGTGTGTGTGTGTGTCTTTGTGTGTGTGTGTGTGTGTGTGTGTGAATTCACACGTGAGAGAACAAGTGGCCGGCAAGGCAATATTTTCACTGTGTGCAACTCTTTTGAAGATAACTCATCCCTGCTTTCAAGGTGTGACAAAGTGGATTGTTTCCCTTTTTGCATTTTCTGAGACAAATTCAAAATTAATTTTCAAGTGCCGCTATATGTGCCCCTTGACTCACTCTGATTTCATTTATGTTTTTTTGTGGGGGGTTATGCAATATCGAGTTGTAATTAAAAGCAGCACATCATTGCTGACACAATGAGTCATATTAAAAGGGATGTTTACAGGGCTGAAATTGACACTCATCCCGTTAAGCACCACACTGCTGGAACAATAAAGATTCACATTTAACCATTTCAACCCCTGGGACCCTTTGGCAAGTCCATTATTACAAACTCATGTGTGTGGAACAGGACTGCTCAAACTCAAATAATTTCTATTTAAATTCCAGTAAAGAGCAAAAGCAGCTCTCAAAAGATTAAATGTTAAAGTATTTCATGCTGAATTATAGAGAAATGTGCAGAAAATGACAACAAATGCTATAAAAATGTAGTCTTGGGTTTGATTATTTCACAGTGTAGTGTAGAGGTATTTGGACATTCACACATTTTTGTTGTGTGGGCTTTGTGCTCAAGGGCATCACATTTGAAAGGAAACAATGGCTGTAAACAGGGCTGGACTGGGACAAAAAATCGGCCCTGGCATTTTGGCCCAGACCGGCCCCATCACCGCCCGTTTGTGCTGTGTGTACCATGTTTTGTTGAAGGCTCTATTCAAGGAAATACCTTCAAATGTGGTTGTTTTGTATACTTGCCAACCTTGAGACCTCAAACCTCAAAAATAGGGAGGATTTCAAACCAAAGCGGGGGGTCTGGGGATCCTCCCCCAGAAAAATTGAGTTTCAGAGACTTTGTTTCCTGAATTCTGGTGACTTTAAAACAATGAAAATAACAAAATAATAAGTACACCGCAACAGCATTTTATGTTGAACTTCTAATTTTACCTTTAAATCTCAGGAAAGAAAACTGAATAATTTGCCCCTCTGGCATAAACTTTGCATGTGAATATCTAGCATAAACTAATATTCATAAATTATAATTCATTTTTTTGCCACTGCTGTCCCTTTTTAGGATTATATTGCTTTACAGTTCAAGGAAACAGTGATGCTGAATTCCTTATTAAAATTGTTTGAGAGTTTCAGCTGGGTCTCATACAGTATATCAGTAATACATCAGATCATCATTAATGTTTGTTGAGTCTTATTGGACCTATCACATTCAGACTCTGATGGGAGGGGGGGGGGCATTTAGATTCCAGGGGTGGCCCGTGCCAGCCCCGGCCCCCACTTTAGCCCCGCCCCTGGCAGACACACATAAGCAGACAGACAGAAAGAGATGGATAGTAAACAGCAGAGGATCAGAATCACATGTTGACCAGTGCAGAGAAATGCGCTTCTGATGTAAACAGCGGGGCTTCAGCTCGAGCGGAGATTAATAGCGCGGCGCTTCCGCTCCCTATAGGAACCCACGCGGCGCAAATACGCAGGCGCTGCATCGTTATGTATCTCCCAGAGAAGCTGATATGGAGAGAGCAGAGGAGAGGACCGGCAGCTTGTGAGGAGCTCCGGTACGCATGAAAAAGTCACGGTACGCCAAGGAGTGAAATGACTAAAATACTGCGTACCGCTACGTACCGGCCCACTTCGAGCACTGCTCATCTCTCATGACATGTTGAGCCAGGCTGCTAGCCCATAACTGCTTACTGCAAACTCTACACTAACTCCCTCATCTCTCTCCCTCTCCTCCTCACTGTGGCCGCCGGGCACAGAGCGATTGGGCCAGCCCAGTGTCAATTAAGGAAAAGAAATGGGCCGATTAACTTGTTTTATAGGCCAAAAAAGAAAAAGGACATACGTCGGCCCCAAAAGGACGTCGGCCCACCGGGAAAACGCCCGGTATGCCAGATGGCCAGTCCAGCACTGGCTATAAGGTTAAGGTGGTGACTTTCAGCTTTCATTTAAGATAGTTTGCTGCATTGAACAGAAGTTCTCTTATTAAACTGTTTGAAAATTGGGGGACTATGTCTAAAAGGGTTATGAATGCTACACTCAATGTGACAACAAGCTTACAGTACAGATTACAATACAGATGTGAACACACTCCAACACCTTGGAAGCTGAAAGTCAGCACTTTAACCTTGGTTAGTGTTAAATCCAATTTACCAAAGCACAGAGCCAAAACAATAGAAAATGTGTTGCTGTCCTCTGTAGTGTGATAACTGATGTGCTGAAATGAGCAGATACAGTACAGGATACTGTATGTAATGTCAAACAGAGTGAAAACATATTTGAACTACTTTAATAGCTACTTAAGGGAAATTCTAAGGGAATTATGGGGAACGTTAGTTCAAAACATTGAAATGTGTATTTAGTTAAATCGCATAGCTGCAGTCAAAGTGAAAACTGAAATGCTATTTATAATTATAATCAATGATTTCTTTCAAAATGTCAATATCAATGAATTGATCAATACCTATCTGATATTTGAGTTTATTAAAATGTTTTAATTGTTTTTTTCCTCAGAGATACTCTCTTAAACAAACTCTACATGATCATGAGGCATGTTATGCTTTAGCCAGAATCCAATTCTGAATTGGAAACAGTTCCAGATGTATTATTCAAATGAAACGGTAAAAGTCATAGAGAGTTTGTATAGTGTCAGTTGTGAATGGTAAAGAGCAGCTTGCAGGTGGAGGATGCAGCTCCAGCTCATTACAGTGAAGCCTCCTGTTTCTTTGTCTACACAGACGTACAGTAGTAACCAGTCAGAGTGTGATTGGCTCTCTGGTGTCCGCTGCCACTCTGACTGCTGCTGAGAGGAGACGGAACATCTCTGCGACTTCATTTGGCGCAAACAATAGCCAAAAGGTTAAAAAGTGATTTTGGAAACTTAGCCTAAACCGTGACCTAAATTGGATTAAGCATATCATTACAGGACGTGGATTTAGGTAATTCCGCACTTATTCGCCGAGGTAAGTTATTTTTATTTGTCATTATTAAAACCTACCTATAACAGCTCAACTGACAAAAATATGTGACGGAATTGAATCTACATTATTGGTCATGGAAACTACCAAACGTGGCTAAAGATGTGCTGTTCACCCAACTAATCGACGCAAATATACAAAAAAAAAATGATTTTTCTTGGGTTGATTTTTTTTTCTCCAATTTGGGGATATGCAGCGCGTTTGTACATTAAGTGCCCTTACCGCTGCGACATCGAAACAGGCTAGTTTGGATGGTAATTAAAGGTTATCCAAAAGTGTAACAAACACAGAACACAGGATTAGAAACCTGCTCCAAGACTGATGGTCTTTGGACCCTTTTAAAATCATTTTTTTATGAATAGAATCTGTTTGTTCCTGACTATTTCCTCTAGCTCGATCCTTTCACCAGTTAGTTGTGTTTAAGCCGTTTAATTAAAGCTCTCAAACATTCAGTTCGTTGTACCACATGTTAAGACGCTAACCTCCTCGGAGTCAGTAAAGCCTGCGTAACAGCGCGTCTGGATGAGTTTTGCGCCTCTACGCACGGAGCGAGTCTGTAATAATTGATTAAAACTACACGACTGAAAACCAGGATAGAATTAAAAAAAAATGCTATTTCCTCAGTTTTCGCTGAATCCTCACTACCCTGTGTTTCTCACACCTTTACATGCAATCATGAAAGGTTTCCTCTCTGACAAGAACATGGTTCTGCAAACAGCAGCAGTGACAGATTAATATATAATGCAGAGGGAAGCGTTATTACAAAAAAATCCTAAAATCTGCAGAAGGGAGGGTTTGTCTATCAAGGAAATGCCTACACTGTTAGCAGTTGCTGCTGGCTATCCCTGTTTTGCAGGACAAGAGTGTGGAAAAACAAAACAGCAACAGGTGAACAGAGGGACAGAAAGTAGAGGAGAGAGACAGTATGCATACTTACGGAGATGCATAGATATAACAGTAGAAAGCGGAAAGGGGGAGGATAAATCATTCAATGTTTCATATTAACAAGAGAGTCACTGTTGATTTGATTAATTCCATGTTCAACTAATGCATGTAAACTTGATTAAAGCAATTACAAATACTGATATGGTACAGTGTGTATTATAATGGAGGATTTTCTGAATGCTTTAGGGCCATTTATATATTGCAAGGAATAATACAGGCCTGTAAATACTAAGGTCCAGCAAAATATGGTTTCCGAACAGCTGAGTATGTTTGAATTACAAAAGCACAACAGATACCAGACTACATGTTACGGTTTGGCTGTAAAAATCTGTTGCAGTGGTAAAATTTGAAATGGTGCTTGAATTCAGGTCACTGAAAATCCAATAACGTGCCTGACCACAGGGAGAGCACATTAGGATGTGTCCGAGGTGCCTTTCTCTGCTACCTATTATTAAATCACTTGTTTATTGACCCTCATGTCAACCATTGATCTAAGTCTGTCAGTCACCACCTGACTTTAGCTGCTGAAGCAGCATGAAAACACGGATATTGAGAGTGTTGATTATGTAATCAAACTGGGAGCTTAAAGGCATGTTAATGTCTTAGTCCATGTAAATCACATTCAGTTAAGGGTATTGAAAAGAATCACAAACCAAATTCCATTGTATGACTGCCCCCTGACCCAAGGTTATTAACCCTCTGAGACCCGCGGGGGAGATCCTGACCGACTTTCCTGTCTTTCAGAGGCTGTAGCAGATTAAATATTAGAGCTACAGTGAAGGTAGAAATATCATATGAAACTAGAAAACTGAAAAAAAGGAATAAATAACGCTCCAAAGTTGGCTACATTTTGGAGAGGAAAAACTGGCATGGCCATTTTCGAAGGGGTCCCTTGACCTCTGACCTGAAGATATGTGACTGAAAATGGGTCCTCTGGATACCTCGGAGTCTCCCCTTTACAAGCATGCCCACTTTATGATAATCACATGCAGTTTTGGGCAAAAAACATGCAGTTTTTTGCATGCAGTATAAATGTGTTATTTTCGCATATTCTAAAAATGGTGTATTTGAATCTTTCTGCATACTGGGGTCCCTAAACAGTCTTGAATTGCATAAATTGGGTATCACTGTAAAGCTGAGACTCTTGTGGATCCAATGAACCCAATTGTATTCATGTGTGATGATGTTAGTCCCCATAGTAGTCATTTCATTGTAGTGTGACCATTTTTTTTAAACTTGACCTCACTGTATAAAATGACCTGTGGTGACCTCTAGGGTAATCACAGCCTCATGAAACTTTACAACCACAAACTAGAGACCTAGAGCATTCAGAGGATGGATGGCTTTCCTAGATATATTGACAATAAGGGGGTTTCTGAGCAGTTTCCAGAACAGAAGTGCTCGCCATCCAATCACAGAAAAGTGCAATTCTTGCAGAAATCTCCAAATGTCAAAGGTTTTTGGTACAAAATCACAAAATGGCTTTTTCTATGGTGTTCCTCAAAATCTTGGTGTCGTAATGTGGTATTTTGGAGGGATTATTGATCATTTGTCATCAATTCTCGAATGGTAAAACGTGGTTAAATTTAGCACCAAATCTGTGTAACAAATGGTATCAACCCAAAAATTGCTCCAAGAACTTACATATATTTAAATCATAATGTTTCTAAATCCTTATACACTTTTATAATTCATTTTAAATTATTTATTAATCAATTCATGTTTATTTCTGATTTATGACTGGAACAACTTTACAAACAGTGCTGAGCAGCATCTCAAATTAATCTTCAGGTTCCCAGCTTTCAGATGATGTACACCACTTCTATGTTCCATCTACTGTTGACCTGTTATCTCCCCCTAAAGACCCCCTGTACCCCCCTCAAAAAAACAAATACGGGTCTCAGAGGGTTAAAGCAATAAAACTACAAAGCCTAAAGCCTGACATTTTCACATCCTGCTTGTAACGACTTTAAATACACAGATTAAAAGATAATATGGAGACCATCCCTCAACATTGCTCTTGAAAAACTCTGATCAGTTTTCAGATGGAGCTGTTAGATGAAGACATTGCCTTCCACTCCAACATACCTGTGTCACTGGATATAACTGTGGCTGTGGTCTACTCTGTTTTTGGTGAGTAAAGTCTACAGAAATTTAAACCCCATTTTTTTATTCCTTAATAGACAATAAAAAGAATAACACTAATAATGCTGTCAATGAGTTTTCTACTCGTTCTGCTCAGGCTGAAATGAGTAACAGCATGAAGCAAGACAGCACACTGTGAAGCCTTGGAAGCATGTTTATTTTGTGTTATATATATATATATATATATATATATATACATCTACTATGTATCACTTCTATTTATGTATAAATTCTACACCTGCTTCCTCAGACGTGCACACATCAATATACAGACCCAGTGAGGCAGCCAGTGTTGCAGCTTTTTTCGTGTTTTTTCTGTTCTTCTAACACCACAATGTAAGCGGCCTCTGATAATGAAATCTGTGGCTGGGCCGTGTACTGGAAAAAAAAATGCTGCCCAGGTTAACTTTCATCTCAGTCTCTGATCTTGGCAGCATTACTGAAGAATCCTTACATTTAATGATAGTCGTAGGCTGCACACTTTTAGAAGGAAACCACATGGTTTTAATAGGAGATTTATTTTGTGGAAGGCTGATTTGACAATAATAATTTAAGGATGTTCATTTTACAATTATTTCTTGCTGTGCTTTACTTTGTGGGATTAAATTATACTGCTCATGTGGCTTTAAATAAGTATTCAGCATGGTGGAATTATATGCCAATGTGGGTGTGTTTTTGCTGCTGTTGGAGTTCTGTTTGTCTTGTGTGTCTGTGATCAATAAAGAAATGTAACTTGTGAAGTTGAAACTAGAGCTGCAACAATTAATCAGTTAATCGATTAATTGTCAACTTTTAAATTAATTGCCAACTATTTTGATAATCGATTAATCGGTTTGAGTAATTTTTCAAGAAAAAAAAAAGAAGTCTAAATTCTCTGATTCCAGCTTCTTAGAGGTGAATATTTTCTGGTTTCTTTACTCCTCTATGACAGTAAACTGAATATCTTTAAATTATGGACAAAACAAGATATTTGAGGACGTCATCTTGGGCTTTGGGAAACACTGATCGACATTTTTCACCATTTTCTGACATTTTATAGACCAACAACTAATCGATAAATCAAGAAAATAATCGACAGTTTAATCGACAATGAAATGTTCCTAATGGCATCTGCAAGATTTCACAGACCGGAAGAAAAAAAACAATCAGAGACGAGCTGCAGTCTGCCATCCCTGAGCAGCTGTCAATCACTCTTGAACTCTGATCAAACGGTCAAACTAGGCAGCGCTGATCGGAGTTCGCGAGTGATTGACAGCTGCCACTGTTGAATGAACGCTCAATAGGAACGCTCTCTCTGAAATGACCTGTGATTGGCAAAAGTATTCCGTCACGGGCTAGATTTTTTAAAGCCTGAAAACAGAGCCATGAGAAGGTGCAGAAGTCTAGTTTTCTCTTAGAAAACTTGAATTACAATATGCTGAAAGGTTATTACAGAAATGTTGCCCAATGATGTCACAAATATTCTGCCTACTGCCACTTTAAGTCTAACAAAATAATAAATACTTGAAAAATGTACGCCGAAATCAATCAAAAGAGACTCATTTTACAAAAAATAGCCTTTGTTATAGTTTAGGTGGAATATCCCAAAACATTTTGATGAAAAAACAATTTCTTGACATTAGCACATCAGTCTTGTGGCACACAATCAGCACTCACAACATTTGGTCTGTTCTGCAGGAGTATGTTCACTGTTTGGGAACAGCGCACTGCTGTACGTCTCCTACAGGAAAAAGCACCTCCTGAAACCAGCCGAGTACTTCATCATCAACCTAGCCGTTAGTGACTTGGGCCTGACTCTGTCCCTCTACCCCATGGCGATAACTTCAAGCTTCTACCACAGGTATTACGTATAGCACCTACTGTATACAGGCGTCAAAACAAAGGAACAAAGACAGTGTGGTTGTTCTCACCACCAGAGATACATCCATGTGAAACACATGTGTTAGAGGGAAGATTTTTTATACTGTAGGTATCGCTGTTAAATCAGACTCCCTTTCATTTTTCATGGTTCATTTAACTATATAGGCCTATATGGTTGGTTAGCGGTATGATTGCCTGTGAGTTCACAGATATGGATTGTCATGCTCATGCTATAATTCTCCTCCTTTCCCTCTCACCCTCTCCCTCATTGATCTTTTCTTCTCTGTCTTTGCTTTGTTCTCTTTCTCACATAACCTCCTACGCAGGTGGCTGTATGGGAAAACGGTGTGTTACATATACGCTTTTTGTGGCATGTTGTTTGGCATCTGCAGTCTGACCACTCTAACCCTGCTGAGCACGGTGTGCTTTGTGAAAGTATGTTGTCCGCTCTATGGTAAGTCTTCAAATAAGCTATATATAGCATTGAAATAACACAGGATTAACCATCACATCCCTAAGTGGCTGATTGTTGATTTATCTAGCACTGCACATTAGCCTTTCTTTGATGACTGACAAGTCCAGGGGCTTCACTCAATACGTATTACTTGTGATGTTGGTTAATGCAGTGCAATGGGGCCTTATATTTGACGTCAAGAAATTGTGTTTCACAATAGGGGCTCTATACAGAACTCTCAATTATAAGCACTTGGTACAACATAACTTGTGTGGTACACTGTGGTCACCTCTTCTTGCTTCAGAGAACTTATCTTTCTCCTGTTGCTGCAGCCTAACTAGAGACTTACAGTCACCCAACGGCTCATGCTCTACCTGAGCTAGCTTGACAATTATCAATCCAGATAATTACCATATGTCCCCATAGCACTCCAGCCAAATGCATACAACTGCCAAGCTGCCTGTCACCATGGAAAAAGAGGGATTCTGGCACTAGTCTCTGAAACTGAATTAACAAATCTCCGACCAAAAATACACCAGGTCTGCTCTTGCCTCTGGCTGGAACATGACCAGGCTTCAGTTGAAAACTCTGGTGAGCATTATGCCCGCCAAGCACGCCAACATCACGCAGCGATTGACCAAGTGGAGAAAGTATGCAGGATCTGAACTTCTCCCTCAAGCTCTCGTTTTTAAATTCTTCACGCAACTACTTCTTGCATCACTTTTCATCAGTAGGCCATAAAAGAGGGTAACACCATAAATGCCTTCCAGGAAAGACTGTGCGAAAAGTATGCAGCGTTATTCCCATTTGAACGATTAGCGCATCTTCCCCTCTAGGCCGGTAGCTATAAACACTTTCCTTATGAGAACACGCGTGGAGAACCAGGGTTATCAAACAACCTAAAGATATTTAAAGCATCATTTTCAAATCCATAAATAATAGTTGAGCCAGAACTGCATGGATAATAAAATATAAACTCAATGTGTTTCCACAGGGAACAGGTTTAACTCTGTTCACGGCCGTCTGCTCATTGCCTGTGCTTGGGCCTATGCCCTGTTGTTCGCCTGCTCCCCGCTGGCCAACTGGGGGAAATACGGACCAGAGCCTTATGGCACCGCCTGTTGCATTGACTGGCGCCTGTCCAATCAGCACTCTACAGCACGCTCCTACACTGTGGCACTGTTCATCTTCTGCTACATCCTTCCATGCTGCGTTATTGTAGCGTCCTACACGGGCATTCTGGTCACGGTGCAAGCATCCCGCAAGAATATGGAGCAGCATGCGTCGAGGCAGACACACATGAGCAGCATCCAGACAATTATTGTTAAGGTAAGTCTATTAAACACAAATTATTACTTCAATCATGCCAAAGATACCATTTGGCTCATATGTGCTTTTACGCTCTCCGGTAGCGTCTGGGGATCTGTGGTAAAATATCAAAGCTCCTCCTCGGAGACAAGAGTCCTCTGGAGAGTTTTTCACTCTCTTCACAGAAATTGGCAGTGACCCGAATAGATCCTCCAGTGATGGAGCTTCTCATTAGCAGGAATTGGCTCTGGTTGTACTGTGATGGATGAGAAGCTACTGCTGCCTTCGCTGATAATCATCATCATCATACAGTATGCCCTCCATAAGAATAACTCTGATTCATATAAAAAAAAAAAGGCTCGGAAAATTATCAAATTCAGTCAACCACACAATCACTGCTTAGATTTTATATTGTGCTTTTAGAGGATAAATCTGGTGATATTCTATAATTTTCTTATGGAAACCAAATATCACAAAAAGACCAAAACCTACAATTAATTGATTCTACAATATTGCTTGTGTAGCAAAAGCCTAATATAGCTTATACCTCTGTGTCATAGACCTCCATTGTTGTCCAAAAACTGTTAAAAACTCATAAATTAGCCACACTGGGTCCTTCATTATCATGAACATTAGCACTGTACTTTATTTTGCATCAGTTCCGCATATACCATCACACTGCTGTAAATACTCAATACAGCACCAAATGTGTATTAATTCGTGGCTGAAAATAGTCCCCAACAAAAGCGCTATTTACTCTTGTTTGACTAGCCTAACTTTTGCTAAAACTACTGTGATCAGATGTTCTAGGAAGCCTTTTTAAACATGACAGTATGTATTTATGATACATTTTTAAAGATGTACGTCTTCAAACTCGTGGGCTTCGGGGTGAGAGCCGCAGACAGGCTGGGGAAGACGGAAAGTATTGAGAGACGTACTGACGCATTGGTAGTTTTGTTTTTTCCATGGGATTTGTTGACAATAAGAAACATATAGATTAACACCAGACTTTTACTCTAAAGACACTATTCTGTGAAAAGTACCAAAAGCTGTTTTTCCAAAAGTATGTATTTTTTTAAAAATGATATCAATTTAAATTTTCTCTACTGTGATCTTTTTCCTGCAAGCTAAGTGTTGCTGTCTGCATCGGTTTCTTTGCGGCATGGAGTCCGTATGCTGTGGTGTCCATGTGGGCGGCCTTTGGACACATCAAGAACATCCCCCCTCTGGCATTCGCCTTGCCAGCCATGTTTGCCAAGTCCTCCACCATCTACAACCCAATCATCTACCTAATGCTGAGGCCGAACGTCCGCAGGGTGTTGCGTAGGGACTTGGGTACTCTACGTCACAGCTGTCTGCAGCGCTGCCTCTGCTCCCAGGAGCCGGCTAAATGCTGCTCCAAGCCGGAGTTCAGGGTCCGACTTGGTCCGACCAACCAATTCCCTTCATCCAACTTGTCTGCTCAACCTCCTATGGTAGCATTAAAGGACCACAGCTGTGAGAAGTGCAAGGATGCTTTCGAACGCTTCAGACACTACCCTCAAATGTGCATCGCCACTAACCCTGCTGCCAACGGAGACCCATGTAAGGATCAAGACGCTCCAGTTCTCCAAACACATAAGCAGAAGACTCAACCCGTGTGCCACAAAAAATCTCTGCTGGCCGGCATGTGTGCAAAAAGAACTTCAGAAATAGACAACTTCCATATTAATTTAGAGATGGTTCCAGGACATGCAAAAGTGGCTTGGCCCTGATATTTGTTTACAGAAAATCTCTGGACATATTTTGCAGGTTACGTTCTTTCAGGTGTGGAATTACTTAATTTATATTTTCAGGAAATCTTGCTCAGAAATGTACCATATGCTCTTTGAGTGTTTGGACAGAAGCCATATAACTTACTAATCTTTTGTTACTCACAGTGCTTTTATTTGGCTAATATGACAGAATAGCTTTTAGGTTCAATGCAGACAGCTATAATTTGAAGGGTGTTTAATTTTCAACCCATGAATAACAATCTTATTATGTCTCCTTTGTAATATTTGTACTTAATGCATCTCTGAAATGTTATTTTTGGCTTGCAGTGTATTGCTGAGTCAAACTGGCTTCTAAATCATTGTGCCAGGACTACGTGGCTTACGATAGATAGGTTTGGGAGTTTTCTCGCCTATTTATTTCCTAATCAAAGTTGTCAAAAAGTGCCAGTCGTTAAGCTCTAGTTCAGATATGAAAGTATTCAATCCCCATGGCTGGATTTTAGGTGTTACAGCAACTTAAATCTATTTAAATCAATATTGTACTGCCTAATACATTCCCTGAAGCACTGCTGGTGATCGATACGGTCATGTGATGCAGACATTTTGCTCGAGTATACTTCAGTGTGAACAATCTGGTAATGGCATACTTAATGGTTCATTTAGGAAGAAGAAGTACATACAGATTTAGAATGTAGTATGCAGTACGTTACTATTTCCAACACACCATTGACTCATTTGCTGCTAGCATTATTATAATAAAACCTGGGTTAGCCCTCAGGGAATCAGGGAATTGGCTGGGAACAGTGACAGTCACTCATGACTAACAACTAATGACTGATGTTCATAGTTACTATACTGGAGTATCTTGATCTGACCGTTTCACACAGCTTTATCCAGGATCATGGCTTTGTTGTGAAAGATGTATACTGTAACATGCATTTGGTGACTTCCATAATCAGGACTCTCTTCTGGTTAATTATTACAGCAACATACCAGTATGTTTACGTGAGAACTGAGAGCCATCTCATTTCAAAACACTTCCTTTACTATGCCAACCCGAGTGTTGTTTACACGACAAATGCAGGTATATAGTTAATGGTGCTTTATCAATTATCTATGTACACACTGTGTGGAAGTTACATTACACTGCTGCATAATACCACTATTATGCACTGCACAATATTGCCTATATAACTTCAAGTCATTCTTTATGTGTACAATGAAAATGGAATATTTCTTTAGTTGACTGCCTAATGATGTTGTATATATTTATGTCACTACAATAGAGGGAAAGGGAAGAGAGACATGAAGCAAACAAACTATTCCATCTAAATATGCAGCTGTAGATAAATTCATTAGTGGAGAAAGACTATCAAGTTCATGTTGTCTGTAATTACTGTGTGTAAATCCATTGTGTAAAGTAAACATGACTGGAATGGGTTCCAGGTAATCACTCAGGATCAAATCTCAGCTTATCCCATGAGCCTTCTGCTCTTTCATCTATTCTAATTAGAATATTGTTGTTTTACCAGTTTATTAATTACTTGTAATGTTGTAGATCTTTTTCTTTGAAAGGCGTGCTGCTTTCGATTAACAAAAGTACTTATAAGATTTTATCTATCAATAAACAGGGTGCCATTTCAACAGTAATCCTAAATCTGACAGAACATGGATGTAATCACTGTTAAGAGACTAGAAAGCCTGTTCACAGTTGTATCCCAGGATTTTATCAATAATTATTCGTGGCATGGGAGGATTCATTTTTTTGTGTTTAGTGGAGAGATTATTAAACTCAGCAGGTGAAAAAGAACAGCAGTGGCTATCACACCGACATCACATCTGTAATCCATTAAACCTGAGTTATTTCAATGACAACAGTAAAAGGGAAAATTAGTCTTCCTGTCAGGTGTTTTCGAGGGAGTTAAAGCGGATAATCTGGACAAACACACTGCTGATTAAACTCTAATGCTCAGGAAAAAATATCCACATTCTACAATATACTGTCATGTAAAAAAAAAATGCCTGTGTCCGACTACAGTATATGGTCTTAGTTATTATATGGAGAGCTTTTTAGAGTCCAAGTTGGGGTTTTAATGTCATCATTGTGTCTGTGTTTTTACTGCTACGTGAAGGGCAATGTGCTTTTGAGTGACGTGATATTCACTGTGTCCCAATTCCATACTTGTCTTTGCGGTTATCATACAAAAATATCAACATACTTAACCGTTTTATAGTAGACAAGAACTGATACAATATGCATTGCATTGTGGGAGAATAGTGTCCATCAAGAGCAAAGTCAAACACTTTTTTGATTGTACTATATTTTGTCACTTTCCAACTACGTTCTCAACAGCTTCGATTTAGGATGCAGTCTGGAATTGGGATACGGCTATAGTCTGGATATAGTTGATGTCTAATCTCAAACGTTTAGAAGTCACAGCCGTGTAGATGTTTTCATTATATTAATATACATTAACTAGTTGCAGGGGATAACCAATAAGATCCGAAGGAAATACTAAACTAGAAACAATACCAGTTGTGTAGTGCAATCTATGAAATACACTTGTTTCGGAATTTTAGAAACATACAGTTTATTCAGAATATCAAAACAGATTTAAAATAGGTCCGGGTTTTGGTAAAGCTTTTGGAAACGTGGAGGGAGAACAGGGTGATTGTAATGCTGCACGTCTGTCTACTATCATGTAGTGAGAACTACATTGCAACTGTTTGACCCAGTACACAATTTCAAAATGAATTTTGTAATGAAACAAAACAAGACATGAACACATCTCCAAGACAATCTAATCTTTGGATGGTGAGACACGTATCTTGTAATCCAAAATGCCTGATACAGTAGTAGTACAGCACAGCAGCTCGTCAGTTTAAAGACAATCTGATGTCCTTACAGTAAATACACACACTCAAACAAGTAGCTCATTGGTAATTCATGCACCTGTACTGTAACTTGGGGAAACGGGAGCACATAATCTACAGCAGGTCTCACATTTAAAGGAGACGAATTGAGTCAATTTACTCATGAATATTTTGTCTACTGATCCCTACTGGACACATGGATGAGAACAATAATACACATGTATTAGTAGAATACTGCACTAAGGTCTCTGTCCTATGTTTTTCAGCGTCTTACAGATTCATTAGCCTTACCTGTTCTGTGATTGGAGTCTTTATGTTTGTGTTGGGCTGGAATAAATGTTTACCACACACCGTTTGATTGTCCGTGAATATGAGTTCATTATTCATTTAAAGCTACAGTAACTCAATGGCTTTTCCTTAACACAATCATGCAGAGAGCAATTTCTGAATAAACATACTTGACACCGTTTGTATTGAAAATTGCTTTGACTTTTGACTACATTTCAACTACAACATTATCATCTGGCACATGCATTAGAAAGACTGATCATTTAGACCATTATTACTTTATAGTAAATTACAAAACAAACAATGATTTTGAAATTCCATGATAAGAAAAACCTGCACCCTGATTGTGTTCGTTTCTACTGCTCATAAAAATACGTTTGGTAGAAAAAGTCGTGCAGTCATTTGAAAACGCACTCAGAGCTTTTAAACTGTCACAATAAAAGTCAAGTCCAGTGAGGATTTTATCAAAATGAGTCCCAGAAAATGAAAACGGTTGACAGCGAGCTCTGTGGTTATTATGAGTAACGAAGAGAAGTTTTCGGGAAAGATACAGTTGGATTGAGCTGTTGAGTTTCCTGTATGCCACTTTCAATGCTTTGAGTAACAACATCCTACTTGTATTCGGCGGCGACAGAGAAGATATTTCAAACCCGCGATATATGAATATTTTTTAGGTTTGAGTTGAAAGGGAGCCTTAAAATGTTGCAAACAGTTCAGAAAACGTGACCATCATAGAGTCATTTAGAGGGAATGAGGTAGAAAGTTTATCATATCTAAGAGGAGGAACCGCAGGCGTCCAATATTTTCTGGATGACGTCTACCTTAATGCTGCCCTCCAGAGCTCGACACAGCTTCCCAATTGTGCAGCCAATACTTCCCTCCTTCATTTTCCAACGGTCCAGCATCTGGTGCACCATCTCTGGCAGGCCATCACGGTAACAGTCGTGCTCAATGGTCTCTATTTCCACACTGGTCAGACCCAGTCGCCGCGCACAACGCTTCCATTTGGCTCCGATGTTGTCCCTCAGCAGATCCAGGTGCTCCTCGGTCACAGCATGATCCTCTGAATGACACCACAGATAAATCTATTAGGGCAACTATTAACTTGTTTCAAGTTTAACTCGGATTTCTGAACTAGAAAATACTGTTGCGTCTGCACTGCTCATCTAACCTGCCACCCAGAGTTGCGCACTGCATTATTTATTTACAACGTGACAGTGCTTATAAATAACTACTAGAGCGGAAACAATTAGTGGACTAATCGATTAGTTGATGGACAAAAAATAACTTGCAACTATTTTAAAAATCCTTTGTTTGTTTTAGTCATTATTTCATTCTCGGATTTCAGCTTCTCCAATGTGAGGATTTTACGCTTTTCTTTGTCATATATAAGAGCTAACTGGATTTGTAAGCAAGAGATTTGAAGCTTTCATCCTGGGATCTGGGCAATTTATCACTATTTCTGACATTTTACTGCAAAAACAATGAATCAAAAAAATAATCTGCAGATGAATCGATCATTAATATAATTGTTAGTTGCAGCTCTGATAACGAACAATCATGTTTGCAAACTGAGCAACAGCAAAAGTGTACAGACAAACTGCATGAAAGAAATGTTGTTATGGTTTACCATATTTCAGAATGCCTTCTTTGATGGGAGAGTTAGCTGAGACGCTAGAAGGTTGAGATATTAAACTATTGGTGGAGTCGGGACCTCTGATACTCATCGTGTTGTTGCTCCCAATCTGGATCCCGCTGGCATTCTGAATGTAAAAAGATCCTGGAACAAGCACAAAGCAAGAACACGTAAACACAGTCTCGCCATCCCTCTCCAGGAATCTAGATCTAGAATTTACTGAAGAAATGCTTCACCAAAAAAGACATGTTTGTGTATGTACCTGGATCTTGTTGTGAGGAGCTCTTGGAAGGGGTCAGGAGGCGCCCGGGACTGATGTCAGGAGCATATGTATCAGACACTGGGTAAACTGGCCAGGACTGCTGGCGGTCATAGTGGGAATGCGGATGTTGCTGGTTAAATTTTGATAGAGACGGGGTGCTGGCAGACATTGGCAAGTGGGATGGAGTAGATATGGAAGAGTTCATGGAGTCATAGAGACCAGCAGTAGGGCGATTCCAAGCCTCTTCCTGGCTGGTGGGCTGCACCGGCTCAGCTTTTGTCCAGGAATGGACAGAGGACCCATAAGAGGGTCTGTCTGGTTCTGGTTGCCTGATAGCGTGATCTGAAGGGCCGATGTGGTTTGGCATGAAAGGATTTGAGTTGTTGCGATGGTAGCAGTTGGCAGCGGCAGGCTGGTTCTCACAGCTATAGCTACCATATTTGTGGTACTGAAGCTCCCGACCGAGTTTCTCCTCCAAAGGTGAAGGGCTGCTGATGCCCTTTGCATCTGTCTGAATAGACTCCACAGGTGGCTCATAGTGGATGCCATGCAGGTCCTCAATACTGGCTTCAACTGGCTCAGGTACACTTCTGTCTGAACTCACCAAAGGAGCTGGGCAATCTGCAAGATAAAGCAATAGAGCTACTCAATCCTATTCAACAACTTCTCTAGTTTTCTGAGCATTTAGAACAATGAATGTAATACAGCGTGCAACATTAGAGTGGACATTGTGTACAATATATTCATGCCATCAAGATTACCAACAAGTGCTCACCTGCTGAAAAACATTCTAAGGGGGTCAATGATAAAGATTTCATCTTCTCAACAAGTTCCTCTGGGCCTTTGTATAATGTCTGCATAAAAAACACATAGAAAATTATGATATGAAATACTCAGAATTTGTTTTTATTGTAACTTCAAATCTACTGCTTAGTGTTACCACATCAAATCCTCCTAAAGAGAATATATTTACCCTCAGAACAAGTAAATCTTCCTCTACGCGTGGTTCAAGCTTTTCCATGTAGAAAGGAAGGAAGAAGTTGTAGCCCTCTGCAAGAAAAGGGAAAAGGAAGGACAGGATGAGAAGAGGAGCCACATGATATACTGAAGGGTTCTCAAATGACTTAGCTTGAAATTGAAGTTTATATACTGTATGCCTGTACAACAGTGACTGAAACTCAAAAACAGCTGAGAGAAAAAGCAAAACCCTAATGAAAATGTTCCTAGCATCAGAAAATGTTAAGAACTTCCTGTGTGTGTGTGTGTATATATATATATATATATATATATATATATATATATATATATATATATATATATACACACACATTTGTGAAAAATAACTATTTTAAATATTTTTTTCAGTCAATAGCAGCAATAGCAATATATATCAACGTAGGGCTGCAAAATTAATCAAAATATTATCAAAATCGCAATATGGCTTACTGCAATTTTCAAATCTCAGGATGAGGAGGAAATCGCAATATTTGTAAAGATGAAACGTGTGTCAAAATACCGTTTTAAATTAAATATTGTGGTGCTGCAGAGATGTCCTGGTCTACGCATCATATTCTACAGACTTAAGAAAACATCTTTGTTTGGTACAGATCCCCGCAAAGATCACACCATAATCATTTAATGTTTTTCAATGAAAATTAGAATAACAGTGTAAAAAAATGATCATTCCCTCTACTATCGCAAATCATATCGCAATATCAGTCAAAATAATTGCAAATAGATATTTTTTTCAAAATCGTTCAGCACTATATCAATGTTATAACAATATGATAATAATCATCTTAAAGGCACATATTAGCTGCTAAGTAACAGACATTAGAGAAAATATTACAATAAATTCAAGCCTTGAATTCTATAAAATAAACAACTATTATTATTAATTATTTTCTTTGTGTCTGATCACATCAGACTATCATATTCCACTGATCCACATTAGACTGTACGCTCACAAAAGTGCACCTTCAAATGTGGGGCGTTGCAGTGGATTGTGATCCCAGCACCTCTTCATCAGCTGAATCATCTCTGAAGGCGTGTTGTCTGGAATAAGGTTCTCTGCAGGTCGGTCACCGTTTCGGACACACTGGCTGATTTGTTCTTCACTTCTTGCATCTGGACATAAAAAAGACACTTTGGTTGTCTGCATGACGTTTACCTAATGTAGTTTGAAATCATGAACATGACCTGTTTAACTGGTAAACCAGTAAATCGGACAATAAACCAGTCAGCTGTTATTTTAAAAAAGTGCCTCAACGTTAAATTATTCATGGGTAAAACGTGTCTTATTATTAGGACTTGAGCATGTTTTGGAATCCCGACTCACTTGCATATGGCTGCTCCCCAGTGAGGACGACCCAAACCACAATGGCAAAGCTGTAGACATCAGACTTCTCAGTGGACAGTGTGTGTATACTCTCCAGGTGCTCCGGAGCCATGTAGCTCAGAGTGCCGGCACCTCTCGCCTCTGCTGATCCCCCGATACGACTCCTCCTGCGAGACTCTTCCTTTGTGAGCCTGCTCCACGTCAGGCAGGTGGCCAGGCCGAGGTCTGCGATCTAGAAAAGACAGAGGAAAAAAAAAATACTTTGATTACCACGACTGTACATGCTTGCTGTCAGAATCACAAATATGTGAAAATATCGGCCTTAATGTGTAATATACCTTGATGTGAAAATCCTTGTCCACTAAAATGTTTCCTGGCTTGATGTCCTTGTGTATGACGTGTCTCTCTGTGAGGTACACCATCCCTTCCAAAATCTCTAAGATGATTCTGCCCTTGATGGATATTGGCACAGTGACCTGAGAAGAATTTAGTGTATTAATCCGTCCATTCATATACATATGTCATGAGTTATTTCAGGCTGCAAACTATAGATGAAATCTAGAGGAACTGCTGGAGTTATAGTTCTGAAAACCTGCTGACCGTCTCTAGCATGGCCCACAGGTTTCCTCTGGGGAGGAGTTCCATGACTAGCGAGCAGTCTCTATCTTCCATGATCACACCCAGCAACTTGACCACCCGGTCATGGTTCAGGCTTGCCATGATGTTCCCCTCCTCCAGCAGTGACCTTTTATTCTCCCTGGAAAATATAGTAAAAAATAGTGAGAACCGGATATCTGCCAGACAAATGGCATAACTTGCATCTGGTCGAGTCGTGGTGTTAGGGCAGGACGTAGCGGGATGCACCGATCAGATACTACTTTTTTTTTTTAAAGCGGATCAGATAGCAGTCATGATGTGACTGATCCACATTAAATACAGTGTCTTTGTCATCGTCTAGGGCTGCCCCGAATACTACTTCTTGGGATTCGAAGCTTCGGTGAGAAATATTCAAAGGTATTCTTCGCTTTGCTTCGCTTCGTGGCGCAGCAGGCTGACGTGTTCTTCTCTCTGTCTGTCTCCTTCTCCCTCATTTCAGTGCCCGGGACAGTATAGATAACGCACTACTGTACGCACACGCACTTCTACACACAACAAACAGCGGTATTCATCTGAGAATAAATAATAATAATGAATCTTGAATATGAATTATGGGATTATTCCTTATTTCATGGGCTATTTTGGGGATTTATACATTATTATAACATACTTATACATTAAAAAAAACAAAAAACAAAGCATTCGAATACTGATTTGGAGGTCGATTACCATGGCAACGGTTGAAGCTTCGAAGCATTCGGATCAGCTCTATCATCGTCATTATATAATTCAGTATTTGTGCTATCAGTTACAATCATTCAGACATGTCTGTTTAGTGCCACAGAAATGTTATATAACATTAAAAAAAATATTCAAATGAGTTCCACACAGTGACATATAGAATTTACATTTAGGAAAAAACAGAGCACTTGTATTGGATCAGTATTTTTCAGTAAACTAGAGATTTAGGTGTTGCCATCGTTGCAGCTATTACAGGACAGCCTATAGGAAATCAGAAAAATTGAAATTACTTGTTAAGGCTGCAATAAAATGGGGATAATGTTTTTCAAAAGGAGAAGGGCTGTAAATGGAAGAAAGTGCATCACTAGAGAAGTTGTTGCTGAGGCACGTTATCTAAAAATAAAAAAAAGAGGATGCTGGACTTATACATCCGCATTTCAGATGAACACAAATCTCTTGTTCCTGTTAAAAAGGAAGTTCTTAAATCTGAGCTCTTTCATAGCTCACAGCCTGGGAATGGACATAAATTGATAGCAAACTAGGCATGCAAAGTATTTTACACAGGCATCACTCTGTCATTAATATCATGTAATATAATACACCCTCTCAAAAACATCAGTGTTGTGTGTGGAGAGCCTGCATGTGTGTCCTGCTGCCCGGGCACATGATTCAAGTTAGCATGGGGGGAATACCCAGCAGACTCCATACAGTCACACACACACACACACACACACACACACACACACTAAACTCACTCGTTGCGAATCGGGCCCGTATACATCGTCTTCAACACCACCTGGCCGAGGGTCACATGGTAGCACAGGTAAACCTCTCCGAACCCTCCGTAGTCCAGGGCCTCTTTCTTGATGAGATCAGCCGATCTCATGTGAAGTGAAGACTGTGGCGCGGTGGCCATCCCTGGTTAGTCAGAAGTCACAATACAGCAACAGCTCAGAAAAAACTCATAAGAACGTGGCTAAAACGTTCACGTTGTGAAATACAGCGAATGCAAATAGCCGAGGAGACGAACTGGCAGACTGAAGCGGCGACTCGACCGTCCGTAACGATCACAACACTGCAGATGTAACGTTAAGCTAACGCCGGACGTGTCCGAAAAAGTTTCGGCAACAAGACAAACTTAGTCCTCGTGACGTTAAACAAACTCTTTACCCGACACACAACATTATACGCGATAAATATCAACAGAAACTGCAGTAAAAACGGTTGGCTTACCTAAAAAAAAGTGCTACACGACACGCTAGGACACTTGTTTGTAGTTCCGGGATTTCCTCGAGCGACGTTCAAAAGCGAAACCTGGCAGACGACGTAAAAAACTACAAACAGCCTCACAAGTCGATAACAGAGCAGGTGGATCAGGACGTCTAAGCGATCTCAGATTTTTGTTGCTGAGAAGGTCTAAAAACACACTCCATAACAAAACACAAATGCAGATTAAGATATTAAGTTGTTTTTTTTCTTCTAAATTGTTGATTTAATTTTTAATTAATAATTTATAGTAATAATAAATAATTTAATTTAATTTTTGACTTCCGGCGCCGACGAGAGCGGCAGCCTTTCCAGTCCTAAATTTCCTTCGGGATCAATAAAGTATCTATCTATCTATCTATCTATCTATCTATCTATCTATCTATCTATCTGTCTATCTATCTATCTATCTATCTATCTATCTATCTATCTATCTATCTATCTATCTATCTATCTAATTATATTTTTTTAGATACAGAATTCACCTGAAACAGGACCATTGTAAATCTTGTCGTGTGGCATTGTCGCCACCTACTGGTGACATCAATGATTGCAGTCTAAACAACCTTGCATTACCCAGTAGAGCTTCAGCTTCTCAATGTGAGATTTGATGGTGGTGATACTGATATACTGTCTTTACCTCCAGACAAGTTTCAGCTGTCTTTAAACAGCATCTGTCATCCGACCAAAGCTTTTACATAACCAAAAAGAAGGAGGAAGAAAAATAATATTTTGAAAGTACAATTTTTATATTAATATGAATATTGTACTTCCAAAATATTATTTTATTTTTATTTTCATATCATTATTAATTAAAGCCACGCAGCTAGAATAATGCCTTAGTCCAATAATAGTAATGTTTATTATTATTATTATTATTATTATTACTATTATTATTATTATTATAATAATAATAATAATAATAAAAACAAGTTCATTGATAAAAACAAGCGTTTATGTGAAACTAAAGCGGGAAACCACCTGAATTGTAGTCTCTGACAGCGTGGGCGATGTATGACATGTAGGCCTACATTTTGGGCAGCCTATCTGTGAACGCCCACACTATAAATTCCGCCTTTGCACACTAAAGCCACAACAAAGCATTAGGCTTGCATATTTACCTGTCTTGTATTGTCTCGGTTTTCTGGTTAACAGGTTTTTTTTTCTTTTTCTATAATTTAGATCTATTTCTGGTAATCTTCAGGTTAGTTGGAAAACTTTCTAGCTGTGACAGTTTGCAGTAAACAGACAAATCGGAGAATAAAACTGCCTCATTTGCGTGAAAACTATTTTCCACCCACAATCAAAAATGTTTGATGAATGGTGCTCAGACCGATTTCCACTAAGGGTGCATATCAGTCAATTGTTTACTCCACACTCAGCTGACTTTATCACTAACAGCATGAGTTATTTCAGGTATTCAACTATGAGACAATGGCTATTTTAAACTAACTGAGGCCAGTATAACTGGAGTATTGTTATGGAGGACGAGTGTATCAGCATGAAGTGAACTGATAACCAGCTCACTCCATGTTATCCAGCTGCAGCCATGGTACAAGAGGCCATTTTGCCATGAAAAGCACTCTGTGTAGTAAGTAGACACTTTCTATTCAAGCTGTATTCTGGTGGTCACACACTGCCCACATAGAACAACAACAGATCACCAGGAAGTTAAACCAACCGATGCCTGCGGTGTAAATGTGCTTTCAATGTGGGGCAGTGGGTAGCTGTACTTCCTGTTGATGTTTTTAACGTGCTGATAATCAGTACAGAAGCTTCCTATGCTGTTAATTTGCTTATTCATTAATGTCCGTTATGTGTAATGTCTTAATGTTTGGGATGGAGGTGGATGAATAGTGCCTCCTCAGAGTTGATGGTGTGCTGCAATAGGCTGGTGCAGATGCCCTTCTTGTTCTTGCTAAAGTAGTCGACTAGCAGGATCCACGGGAACTGGTACAGGTGAATGTTATTGGCCTGCTGCCACAGATCCACAGGTCTTGGTTTGCCTGCTATGTCTCAGGAGAGATTGATGATCCAATGTTCTTCTCCAGTGTTGTTTATTTTCCCAGGAGAGGGTCATGTAACAGCATCCCTCTCTCATAGTATCGAGTCTTCTTCTGTTTTGAAAGACTCCCCAGGGGAGAGTCGTGTCCAGGTGGTTATTTTCATTGTCTGTTTCTTTCCCTGAGGTTTGACAAGCTTCTCAATGGCCTGTTGTATCTTTCTGGTATAGTGATGCTGACAAAATGGCTCTTCCCTAGTGTTTCGAATGTCCCTCGGGTAAGGGTGGTGTCCGGACAACCATTTCCAATGGTGTCAAGTCACAAATAATGCTCTGATGGAGGAAAGGGTGACCATCCAGGGCATAGGGAAGGTGTGGCCATGTGACCAATCCTCAGACCAAATGGTCTTGGCGCTTACGCATTCCCTCATTCAGCCCCTTGCATCAGCACAGGATTTTGAGGCAAATAGGAACAAGTTACTCACTTAGTTTGTCTCTTCCTCTGTTGTGGTTAGTGTTCAGAATGACGGATTGCATATCTGCAGCAAAATCCTGTAGTCTCTTCCTCCCCAGGCGATGGCTGGAAAGCACAAATTCCCCAACTTATTTACTAAATGTGCATAAATGTTACTTGCTATTTTGTAAAACAAATGACCAATAAATACATAGATAAACATTTATTTAATCAGAATTTAGTATCAAAATAATGAATCATTCAACAGCAACTTGGTAAAACATCTTCAAAATTAACAGGAATTACAATTCAAGTGTAAACCCTTTTAATGCAGCAACAAATTGGTCAAAACTTAAACGGGAATTGTAATTACAGTATATAATGTATATAGTATATAAACATAAAATTGAATTGAATAGAGTCAGTATCGGCCCTATATCCGATCCGGTATCGGTGTATCCCTAATTCCTATAATACTTCCACAGGGAGGGGGTTGGCTAATTTAGCTCTGGTATGTAACAGTCTGTTTTATTCTTAAAGTTATTCTAGGGTTAAGTATTTGCTGTCATCGGGCCTGGTGGCAAGCTATTAATATTCTCATCATATCTAACAAAAAAAGAAACAGGGTTGGGTTTGGACCACACTTGTGCTCTCCTTAAACGCCGCTCCGCTTATATCAGCAGCAAACTACACCTCCCAGCATTCAACGCGGGGAACCTGGGAAGCAGTGCTCGGCTCGCTCGGACGCGGAGCTGCGGCTGCATTTGCTCCCCTACAGCGGGTTTGGGAAGCCGTCAAGCTGCTGGATAGGCATTTTTAAACAACGAGGAACAACACAGCGCGGCATTTCTTTTCACTATTATTTTCCAGCATGGGGAATGGCATCAATAAGGTAGAAGCATTCTCATCTGTTGCACGCTAACGAGTGTTGAGTTCACAGACACGAACGGTCCTCGGTGTTTTGAGTGTTATTTGGGAGATGTCATCTTCAGTAGAGTTTTTGAGATGTTTATCAAAAAAGGTTGTGCTAGTTTGACATGATTCAGTAAGAGGTAAACATAAACTTGAATGGTCAAAGTATGAATATTTAGCATAATGGTGATTTTTTTAATCTGATAATTTGATCATTTTTCTGGTCACATGATTAGATTTGAACCTATCAATTCTAATAATGATTTCATATTTTCAGGGTGTCATTCGAGTTTCAAGTTCTCTAAGCTGCTGATATCAAAGATGCTTTGACCATGTCTGCTTCATGTGTACATATATATCTATATCCTTATAGGTCCTGCCTGACCTGTACTTGGGGAATTTCAAAGGTCTGTCTAAGTATTTTTTTTTTTATATAATTTTGATTGTCTTTCATCTGACAGCATTGTGTTTGTTTGTGGTGTTATTTGTTTGTGTCAGATGCCAGAGACCGAGAACAGTTAGCCAGAAACAACATCACACACATCCTGTCCATTCATGACAGTGCAGCTCCCATCCTCCAGGTGAGAAGCTCCCCATCTCCTTGTTACACACACATATCACATCTCTGCCCCTAGGGTGCATCTTAAATATCTCATTAATCTTTTAAGCAGAGTGATCAAGCAAATTGGGGCTGAACAGATCTGATTGGCTGAGACCCCCTCTCTGTGTACAGTATTAGTACAGTGCACATGATTTGAGCTCTCACACACTCCATAAACCGGTCTGTCAGGTCGGTCAGGAAGAGGTGCCATGCACGCTGCTTCTTGAGCAAACAGTTGTGAGTGAGTGAGTGAGTGAGTGAGTGAGTGAGTAAATAGAGGAGTTTCATACTCTTGTGATAATTGGAGTATTGTGGAAAATGCAAGTCAACAACAGTTGGTTCGGTCAGTGTGCCTGTGTGGGTTTTAGAGTAGGCGGTTGTTTTTTTGCTTCAACCAGCGCAGTCTCGTTTTATTATTATTTTTTTTCCAGGTTATGGATTTTGATTCTATAATAGTTATACATTCTTAATATTCTCTAATAGTTTTTCTAATAGCTGCAAGTACAAAAGCAGCTTATGTTCACAGTTTTGTCATTTTAAAAAGGGGAATGCACAGGTGTGACTACAAATCTGCCTTTATTCTTCCACATACAATAGCGTTCACCATCAGCAACGCACACGAAACCTTAAGAGCGTCGATGAGCAGTGGTGTTTATCACTGTTTATTGATCTGTGTTATCAGAGCTGCTGACCGGTAACTAACTAGCAATACTTTGACCCTCAGGAGATGACCTATCTCTGCATTTCAGCAGCTGACCTGCCCACACAAAACCTGTAAGTATGAAAATGTGCAGCTCAGCAACACGGCACAGAACAATGAAAGGCTGAGGCAGAGATAGAGAGAGAGAGTACGACATCCATTTGAGGCTGCACTGTGTGGGCGTCTGAGGTTCATTTTCTTCACGCTAACGTGTAAATGATATGCTTTCACTAGCTCAACATTTGACTGTGAACCTATTCTCTGGCTAGAACACGGCTGGATTCAGCTCATGGTCGGTGCACGGTTGTTGTTGTTGTTGTTTTTTTTTTACATGGGCACATGACCTGCACAAACAAAAACATGCAGTTGTGGGGGGGCTGGGGAAGACAAATCAAGAAAATCAAGGGTGGTTTAGGTATCACCAAATGACACGTAAATCATCTATGGCCAAATTCACATATCAGGCGGTCTTTAAGCAGGAAGGAAGTCTTGTTGCTCAGTTCTGCAGTTTTAGCACTGTGGTTGGTGCTGTGCCTCTATTTATACGCACCCCCCCCCCCCTCTCTCCACCCTCCACCCTCCACTCACTTGCACATGGACATGCACATATATATATACGCACACATATATATATGCACACTAATGCCCTTGTCACCTTACTGCCCCAGTTGCCTCATACCTCTCAGCTTCTGACTGGGAAGTGTTATAAACCTGTTATGCGAAATATGACACCAACTCTCTCTCAAACCTGACATTAACACACCCCCATCCTGATCTGTCCAGGATAAGAAATAAAAGGGTAGGTGCAAAACCACACACACTACATGTACAAAAAAACTCACGTGTGCACGACCAATCCACCTTTAGATGCATGCAAGAGCTCTAAAGTGTCAACAACAGTCACAGCTCTTACAGCAGTTCTTGCTGTGTTCTCACAACAGTTTAATGTGGCCTATTATAACAAATGTTTTTATGCCCCACAGGACTCAGCACTTTAAACAAAGTATAATGTTCATGCACGAGTCCCGCCTGAAAGGAGAAGGCTGCCTCGTTCACTGGTGAGAGCAAAAGGCTGCTTGTTGTGTCTTTACCTCGAAGCTAGAATCAAGGTTCACTCACACAAACGAGAGATGCTGCTCAAGTAGCCGAACTAGATAGTTTTCCTCCATCTATCTCATAATATAATCAGAGCCGTGTTGAATATAAATGTACAGTTCATTTAGAGCTGAAAAAAAAACTGAGATCAACCAAGTACACAAGTGAACTCATGTGTAACTGCTGCACAGAGGGGATTAAATGATAAGCAAACGCCTATTCTTGAACTTCCCAAAACAGAGTACAGTATAACAAGTGTGACCACATTGTGTTTGTGTAGTGAGGTAGCTGACCATACAGTATGTTCACAGGGGAAAGATATATTTGGTTAGACGGAGGGTCTTCTCAGAAACACAGGGGAACAAGAGGCTATTTATGAGCGCTGCACTGCCACAGGTTTCTCTACTATACGTATTGACTTGGGAATTTAGATTTCATTCAGATACGTAGTGTGTATTTAATCTGTTTCTACATCTCAGTCCCCTTATTTTACCTCCGAGTTCTTATATTTTATGGTCACACTGGTATTGCCTACTGTAGATATTTAATCTGATATTTATTACTGTGAATCTTTGAGCTGTTTTACATAATCCGAAATTAGACTGATGTGTGGTTTCAACCTCTAGTTCTCATACAGTATTTGTACATGCACATTAGTATCCTGTTTTTTTAATCTGGATTTACCCATGTTCAGGAAATGTTTACGTGTCAAAGTATCCTGATTTCCGACATAGAGTATTTAGGTTTCTCAAAACCGGGATAACGACTTATTCATATTTCTAAAACCAGGATATGATGTCTTACATGCAATGTTGGGAAGGTTACTTTAGTACTTTAGATTATTAGTTACCCTGTTAAAAATGTGATAAGTAATGCAACTATTTTAATTACTTCAACAATGTAATGTAACTTATGACATTTGATTATTTTTTTAATTACTTTTCTAACAAATATTTTAAATTGGGCAATAAAGCTGAAAAGCCCTAAAAACATAAACTTTAACTATAATTATTGTCAAACTTTTATTAAAAGTTCTTCAGTATAACTTGAATTAAGAATGGAACAGAGCTACAGCATGAATGTCATATTCTACATACAAGCGTTTTTACTGAAAATAATATATTTGGATGTGACCCCTTTTGTTTGATTAATAACAATTTTTTTTCCCAGTAACTGTAACTGATTACAGTTACATGTATTTTGTAATCTAATTTAACTCTGTTATATATATGTAGTTGCTCCCTAACCCTGGCTACATGTGCAAAACATAACCAGAATACACTACAGTACAAAACCCGATCATAACAGGGATGCTCATCTACATGTTGACTCACTCATTGATGACTGTATTTACCCATTCAATTGGAAATGACTTTACGGTTATAACCCAAGTGTTGAGGAAAAACGATGATATTCATGTAGTTTTAACAGTTTCATTTCATGCATCGTACTATTTGTCCATCCCTCTCTTCTTACAGTTTGGCCGGTGTGTCCCGCAGTGTCACCCTGGTGGTGGCTTACATCATGACGGTGACCGGACTCGGCTGGCAGGAAGCGCTGGCTGCAGTCAAGGTGGTCCGGCCCTGTGCCGGCCCCAACCTGGGCTTTCAGCGCCAGCTCCAGGAGTTTGAGGCTACTCAAGCTGATCAGGTCAGTCCTATAGGAATTGAGCGAGGGTAAGATGGAGAACAAGAGAGTGTGGAATATATGGAGAGAGTGCACCATCAGTATTTTGCATTTTGTAAAATTAGCTGTTTTCTTTCCCTGTAGTTCAGAGAATGGCTACAGAAGGAATATAAGGACAACTCCTTCAATGATGAGGCTGATCTACGTGACTTGCTTGCCAGGTTGTCTAAAGTCAACGGTGACGGGGGTGGACAAAAAGGCACGTACCCCACCTGGAGGTGTCTGATCAGATCTTTTGAGGAGATATTTTGCCGCTCAGCAACCTGGAGGATTACACCAGCGTGTGATGCTGCAGTGTTCTGGACCTATCTGGAAGTCTAATGTGCTTTGGAGTGGACTACTGTCAGGAAGTGCATCGCCGCTGGACTGATCCTCTAAATCTCACGGACTTGAACACTGGAAGAGACAATTACAGCACATATTAATTTTTTAGTTTTGGCTGATGTGTCTGGTGCTGTTTTTTTTTTTTTCTAATTTATGAATGTTGTGTATTTTGTAATGCGTCTTGATGATTTCAAATAGTGAAATAAAAGGAGTAAAGTCAAGCGTTGTGTGAGGCTGTCAGTCGGTGGGCTGCGTGTCGAAGGTGAGAAGAACACACTGTGTGCTGTGTTTACATCTCTGTTTCCTGGTTGTCTTCCTGTTTGTCTAATGTGCAAGGGAGGTCATGCATGGTGGCATCCAAAACACCAAGATCACGTTCTTTTATCCCTATAAATCATTAAAAACAAACATTAATTGCAGCATGGTGAGATATTGCGTACAGTAGTGTCCTTTAAGCTGTAGATAGCTGGGATGTGTATGGACATCCACTGGAGGGCAGTAATACTAAAGTAGCCTAATACATATTTTGGATTCAAACATGTGTCTTCTCACATTGGTTCCTCATAACTCGATTCAGTCTTTCCCCAACAACAAAATTAAGACTTCATAGAAATTTCCTGTCAACAGTTGTCACTGGAAATTAGGCTGCACTTCAAGGCTTTTAGAAAAACAAAAAATATGTGAGGGAAATACTTTTGTATTGGTAATATGCGCAGGTGACTGTTCCATTCCGTCCCGGTGTGTGCTCAGGGTGTCACTAGAGGGATTCCCCACCGCAGTGCTGAGTTTCACAGAAATGAGTGCCTGGTTGCTGCGCATCTCCTCACTTCTCAGAGACTCCTCCCTGTAACACATCAAGATGTGATAAAGGACACAGAGAGCTTCACAACAGGTTTCAGCGCAGAGGGCTGGTATGATCAACGGTAAGCAGCAGCAGCTCCTTTTTAAATGAATATCTGTGTTTTCAATATTGTAATTAATGAAAACTTTTAATGTACCAATTAAAGTTGAATTAAGGTCCTACTTAACTGATGACATTAAGTTTAAGGAACATGTGATAAGATGTCTTATTAGCATGTGTTCCACCATGCGTTGTAGTTGTCTTAAAACTCTTTCTTGTTATTAAAATGATAGCTTGTGTTTCTACTCATGGATGTGTCTCAAATGAGCAGTTGTGGAAGAAGAACTCTGATCTTTTACTAGTAAAAGTAGCAATACAGTGTAAAAATACTCTGTTACAAGTACACGTTTTGTATCCAAAATATTACTCAAGTTAAAGTATTAAAGTATTAGCATACTTAAAGTACAAAAAGTAAAAGTACTAATTTTGCAGAATGGTCCATTTCAGAATCGTATCACATCATACATATTATATTACTGGATAACAATTAGTGATGCGTTAATGTGTACGTCACTGTAATGTTGCAGCTGGTAAACGTGGAGCTGATATTCATTACTCTAAAAGTAATGAAAATATACAGAGTTTATATATTGCTGGGTAGTTTAACCTATAATATGTTCTAATATACTCTATTAGTTGATTATATTTCGTATTATTAATCTGAATCTGCAAAGTAACTAAAGCAGTTATATAAATGTAGTGAAGTAAAAAGTACAATATTTGCCTCTGAAATTTAGTGGAGTAGAAGTATAAAGTAGCATAAAATGGAAAAACTAAAGTAAAGTACAAGTACTGCAAAACTGTAATACTTAAATGTACCTAGCCACCTCTGCAAATGGGTCACATTTCTTTTCTCTGACAGAGACGAAAACAGTGCTAAACGTGGTGAAGATGAGTTAGGCCTGAACCTCTACCCTCACCCTTCCTTTATAAATCAGTATGGCCCAAAGCGTCAAAAGCAGCATGGCTAGATAACTAGATCAAATGTATTAAAAGTGATTGCTAATATTACAGCTATACGGCCGCAGAGGAGAAGCTATGTGGAGCACTAACTAACCCTCCTTTATCACTGAAAGAAGTGTTTTTTTTAACTAGGAATTGTAATAAGGGTACATTAAGCTGAACCTAAAATCTGAATCAACTGTCTTGTCAAATTTTTTTCTTAGGTTAATTTAAATGAGTGAATCTTACATTAAAAAAAGTAAATTTAACTGTGTCACCTTACTGTTCCCTTACACACTTTATTTCATTTTATTTTGCAGAGATGAACCTGGATGAGGACAGCGGCCTATCCGTCAGCTGCGGCAATGGCAAGCTGAGACAGTGGCTGATAGATCAGATCAACAGCAGGTTGTATCCCGGCCTCATTTGGGAAAACGATGAAAAAAGCGTCTTCAGGATTCCGTGGAAACATGCAGGAAAACAAGACTATAACAGAGACGAGGATGCTGCACTCTTCAAGGTCAGACCATCATCTCACACTGCACCTGAAGCCTCGAACAGTTGCATTTTTAAACACGCTATTGCATTATGAATCACCAAAAAATGTATTACTCTAAAAAGCAGATTTACATTTTGTTTACTTTATTTTTTACTTATTGAACTGTTCATGCATTGATATGCATTAATAGTCTTGACTAAAGAGGACGTGAAAATGAATCTATTCAATGATCGTTTCAGGCATGGGCATTGTTTAAGGGGAAATTTAAGGAAGGAGTCGACAAGCCAGATCCCCCCACATGGAAAACCAGACTACGCTGTGCTCTTAATAAAAGCAATGACTTTGATGAGTTAGTGGAAAGGAGCCAACTGGACATCTCAGACCCCTATAAAGTCTACAGAATCATCCCTGAGTCAGCCAAAAGAGGTAAGTGTATGTAAATAACATCCATCAAAATGCAGTGTAGTTTGTGAGAGTTACATTCAGCCACCCATGTGTGTGCTGACAGACGTAACAAGCTGAGTAAAATGGTTGAAATTTGATAACAAACTGTGAAATCTAAAGCCGTGCCATAGCAGTGGTTCATTTATATACAGTACAACATACTGCTGCATTTCACACAGCATCTCACATTGTTTACAGACTATTGGCAACTTTTCACATACACATGCACCACTGCAGTTGTTTCTGATGAGGCAGGAAGCACAAAGGAAGCCAAAGCATGTACCAAAAAGGCCGTAGTGCTTTTTTTAGAGGGCTTCGGTTACTAAGCGCAGGGTGCACACAACACAACCAGGCGACCTCCAGCCTTGCATAACTAAGTCTCTGCCATCATACAACAGTTCTTGTCACACCAGAGCAGTTCTTGCTATCTGAGCTGACAAATTGAAATCAACAGGGTTCAGCCTCAGTCGTCTGTTGTACACAAAACATATTCACAGTTTGAATGTGCCAAAATGAATTAGGTTAGTTAGGTTCACAGAATAATGCACCTCATATTATTGTGAATCTGCACATTGAAACTATGTTATGATCCTGGATTATTGGCAAATATATTAGTTCTGGTTTGTTTTGGAGGATGGGAGATGCATGGCCAATATTGTGGACCTATTATCTGACAAATGTATTTCTGGTTTTTGTACATTTACAGGAATGAAGATGAGTGCGGAGGAGACACCGTCACATGTAAACGCCCTTGGCTATATTCCCCCGTATACGTCTCTGCACAACCAGGTCAGCAGATTGATTTTGTGGCTGCTGCATGCTATAGGCTGATCCAAGCACATATATTACTGATTGCAAATGTCTTGGTTTAATGACGTCTTCTCCGTGTGAGTGACCGTCCTTGTGGTTCTTCCACAGGTATCTGGCTATATGGTTTCTCAGGAGAGAAGAGACTGGAGGGATTACTCATCCCCAGAACAGCAGCCTCTTCCTCCTGCACATCACCACGGGCCACATGCAGAGCTGCAGTACGGTCAGTGCCACTACCCGTCACCGTTCAGCCGGGCCTGGCCGGGGTCACACACAGAAAATGGTAAGAGATGACCAGGATTATAAAACTATATAGATGTAATCATTGACTGTGTATGTAAGTGTGACTGTAATGCTCATCAGATATACGGTATGATGCAATGTCTTATCTTAAATTTCATCAGGTGTATTGCATAGATTTTTAGCTTGCTTTAATATGCAATGAGTTTTCACAGATATTATCCAAATAATGGCATCAATTTCCAACCACAGGCACCTAGCTGTGACATCCTGTCATTCTTTTTATCAAACGAGAAGTCTGAGATTGGAATTAAGTTGTTACTTTACTGAAGAGAGCTTGTAATCATGCTTATTTGTTTCATTGTGTAATGCTCTAATCAATCTTCGAACTGAGGCTTTAACGGGTCATAAGGTGTCATCCCATTTGTAGGTCATTTAAAATGTCAACAGTTATCACAATCCTCTACATATAGATTACAGAGGAATTCAACTTTTGATCTTTAAGGTGGAAAAACCTCCACAACCACCAAGTTTAAATTCTCGATAACATTTTTTATGCATAAAGGTTAGATAAATCCCATAAAAGCCTGTGATTGTAATCAGGTGAGGTAATTGGGAAGCAACAATATAGTGGAAGAATTAGTGTTAATCATTAAAAGAAATATCAAAGTAGAAATTACTATGGAAAGTATTATTATTTAACCATTATTTAAAACAATACTGAGCAGCAGTTACACATCACTGTCCTTGTATATTCATTTGATCTTCTCATGTACAAAGAAAAAGAGTCATTATGCTTAGTACCATACGTATGGTGTATTATATATATTGTAATATATCGTACTGTATATAGTAATTGCTAGTTTTGTATTTTAGTCAGGACAGCCTTGAAAAGGTGTAAACTACTCATTGCAAGAACAACATGCATTTAAGCTTGGCGATGTTGTGTGTGATGCTCAAGAACCCTGATACAAATTCTGGGATACAGAACAGTAAAATTATATCATATTGAAAGGACAAACATGCACAATTCTCATGGTGCTGATGCATGTGGCTGAAGAGATAACAGGGAGTGAAGTGGCTGGTGAAACAGGCAGTAGTTGATTCAACAGCTACGCACTGCTGATCAGTGGTCCGTGAAGCAAAAAGTGCCAAATTTGTTTATGCGGACGGCCTGGTTGTTTGAGTTAGGTGCTTTTTGTGTATGAAACACGTGAAACTCTGTGCCCGACTTACCGTAAGGCTCCAAAAAAATTATTTTATGGGATTTTTCACATATTCCCCAGACTTGCTTTTGTCCCAGATTAGACTTCAGTCACTAATTATGACCTTTATTTATTTAATTTATTCTGTACAGGTTTTCAGCTCTCCTTCCACACCTACTTTTCAGAGTCCCAACCACCAGTGTATTCAATCGACCAAAACAATGGCATAACAGGTAAACAATCATCTCATTTAAAGACAGATGCACACAGATGTTCACTCACATGCTTGTTTACTATTTTGAAAATATTTGCATTTACAACACCCACTTACTTCCCTATTCTGAAGAGCAGTAGTTCATCATAGTGAATTGGGAGTTTTTTTAATCTATCACATGCTGATAGATTTGAAAAAAAAAAAAAAACAGGGTTAAAAGATGCTTGGAATGATAAGAGAGAAGTGAGTAATACTCTGCATGCCAAGATTACTGAGAATGAAGTTTTATTTAAACTTGACATTTCAAGGCCTCCATCTGATAAGATTGTTTCCCACAAGGACGTATCTGCTAAATGCTCTTCTCTTTCTTCCAGATTTCAGCCTACATGTGTCCCTATACTACAGAGAGTCTTTGGTGAAGGAGGTCACCACCACCAGCCCAGAAGGTTGCCAGATCACCTCTCCTTCCTCCTCCTCCTCTCCATCCTCCTCCTCCTCCTCTTCCCCATGCCCAGAGGACAAGCTTCACAGCGGGGCAGAAATCATCCATTTTCCATTCCCGTACCCTGAGTCTCAGAGGCAAGGTGCTGAGATGCTTCCTAATGTGCTGGAGAGGGGGGTGCTTCTGTGGATGACGCCCGACGGGTTATACGCCAAGCGCCTCTGCCAGGGGAGAGTTTACTGGGAAGGACCTCTGGCTCCGTATATGGATAAACCCAACAAGCTGGAGAAGGAGCAGCCATGCAAACTGTTTGACACCCAGCAATTCCTTATTGGTAAGCACCGATGGGTTTCTATTGGGTTCTGTTCACACCTGCGCAATATGACGCAGTTCAATACAAATACAATTCCTGTAATAACAAATAGTCAGAGAGTGGTGGAAGAAGTATTCAGATCCTTTACTTAAGTCAAGTCAATCTCAGTTTTAATTTATATAAAATCACAAGTCCTGTATTCAAGATTTGACCCAAAGTACAGTATTCGCCAACAATTATTTCTTCTCGTCTGAGGACATATTTGATATTATTAAATATGTGTTTTACTATATTCGTCATTCATCATCTGTTTATACACCAGCCTCCACTTACGTGTTCCAACAGGAGTAGTTAACATTAATAAACACTTCTGCTTACAGTTACATTGTAGAGTGATATGAACCATGTATTGATTGTTCATGTACTGCTTATACGTACATGCTAAATAGGGAGGTTAAAGTAAAGTGTTACCATGTAAGCAGCTGATATGAACTACTTTATAAACAGTTTTAGTAGTTTGATCTATGGCGATGCGTCATGTTTTATATTCTAATAAATGCAGTGGAGTAAAAGGCAGAATATTTCCCCCTGAAATGTAGTAAAGTATAAAGTATCGCATAAAGTGGACTCCAGTAAAGTACAGTTGTTTTCAAATTGTACTGAAGTACAGTAATTAAGTAAATGTACTACGTTATTTTACAGCACAGGTGTTGATTCAACTCAATAGTAATGCTTTAGCCCAATATGAGGTGTCATTGTATTACAGTATATTACAGTATTTTGACCACTGGTGTTTGTACAGTTGGTTGGAGTCCAACATTATGACAACTGTGAAAAAAAACAACAAACTTTTCAGAAGAATATTCAATATTCTTTTCATTTTTGAGGAAAATGCTTTTTAGTTAAGTTCAAATTCAAATTACACGACTCTGTCATGCTGAGATTTAAGTCCACATATGTGAATAGATATATTTTTTTATCCTATGGTGTAGATGCTCTTTGGTAACAGAGATTTAGGTTTTACTTCCCATTAAACTCATTAAGCGATTAGAGTAACTAATGTATGCTGCTTCAGCTATGTACAGTATGACGATGGCTGTGGTCATGTTGATAATGGCTCTGATGTTAATGATAATGATGAAGGACAGGCTGCAGGTGCTGTAGCTGGGTAAGTCCCTCATAGTGCTGAAGTATAGCACTAAAAAGCTTGTCAGATTCTCAGCAGGGGGCCACAGTGTGTGGAGTCCCCACCCACCTCCTGTGGTCCACCACACTGTGTGACAAGATGGTGTTTTCTGTGCCATTTCACACTGAAATTTCCATCATCCACATGAGTGGTTTCCAGATAAAGTCACGATGATAAGGGAAAGTGTTGTGTGAGCAATTTGGGGTTTTTAAACGTTTCTTTACTGTATATTTTTAAATGTGGATCTGTTGTGGGTAATGCAGCTCATTCCCCTCTCTTTTCTCGCCCCTCTTCTCTCAGAGCTTCAAGATTTTGCCCATAATGGCCGACATTTACCGAGACACCAGGTGGTGCTGTGTTTTGGAGACGAGTACCCCGACCCACAGCGCCCGAGGAAGATGATCACAGCACAGGTACCTATCCACTAGCTATTACATATACCATATATTCATATTGGCCAATAAATATTGTTAGAAATATCTTTTTTAGTATTTAGACCTCTATACTATCTTATAAACACAAAATGCAGTAACCAGCCTAAATATATGGTCAAAATTGAGTTAAGACTCTGACTTTTTGTTTACTAAAATAGTCTATTGTACAATGTTAACATATAATTTCTGTGAAAACACATCTTTGAATTTGCGCTTACTACAAAACAGAGCTGAAATAAAGCCAAACTGTAGCTAAAGCAAGAGCGCTACTGGTTGTTATTTGTACTGAAAAATGTCCATTTTATATGAACTGACATGTTAGTTATTCAGTTCTTCCACATAACTAAATGAGGCAGTAAGTAAATCCAATCGTTAATGTGGAAAAAAAACAGCTCCTGCTAAGGGTAATTAGCTTAGTTAGTTGAATTTGTGCAATTCAATGTGATTAAGCTGCCATTAAATGTATTAAAATGTAAATTAATTAATTATATGGAATTCAATAAAAATATTAATACAGTAGTTGAGTCCGATAGACAGACACCTAGCAAAACAGAGATGCATTTAATTCATATTTATGGCCTGGAAATATTCAAAATAAAGTTTATTTATTTAGTATATGCATATTTGAGGTATTATGTAGGTCCTATTGTAATTATCTTTTGGGGAAAGTAATCAACCTGAAAAGACATAAAAATGTAGGACACTGTAGGATAACATGATTCAACAGTCAGACATATTTCACATAGACCTAATTTCATTTTAGGTGGAGCCAGTGTTTGCCAGAAAGCTGGTGTACTATTACCAGCAGAACAATGGCCACTACCTGCGGGCTTTTGATCACATCCAGGAACAGAACACACCTCCAACAATCGACTATCCTTCCCAGAGGCCTCTACAGCATATTCAGGAGTGACAAGCACACACACATGCACACACACACACACACACACACACACACACACACACACGTACGAGGGCATGAATGTGAATGTAAACCGCTGACCGTTTCTCAGTACTGTGTACTGTAAATGGTAGAAACTGTCACGGTACTGAGGGGTAGAGATGGGGAAGACCCTGTTGTTTTCACTTGCACACCTATGCGTCGTAGTCTTTGTGTCTGTGACTGTGGAGTAATGTGTTTTTTTCTCTCTCTCTCTCTCTCTCTCTCTACAAGTATTATTGTGACAGTGTGAAGGATGCGGTTTGAGGGTGGGGGGGGGGGGGGGGGGGGGGGGGGATGAGGGGAGCGCAGGGCGACTGAGACAGGAAGTACTAGCACAGGTGCACAGGAAGAATGGCCCCCAAGACAAACACTGATACGTCAAAGGGACGAAACAGAGTATGAATGAATATTTATTGCATTTTCACAGGTAACAATGTGATTGTTGCACTCGCACACTGAAGTGTCACAATCACAGTTGCTCCTTCTGTGATTCTTAATTTTATTACACACAGTACCTGATGTGCAAAATAGCAAACTTTGCTGAGGTGAGCAAGTGAACAGTCAACAATATCAGTGCTCGGTCCATTGTAGACCTCAATTCTGGATTTCATCGCAAAAAAAAAAGGAAGCTGCAACTGGAGTTTGAGAGAAATTGATGTTATCACTGCTCTGGTAGTGTAGTAGAGGAAGCTGTTATCACAATAGTTTATCTCTTGGCTGCTACGTATGTCGCAGGACACACTTACGAAAATCTATTTCTACTGAATCTGGTCAGCCTTTAAAAATATCTGATTCCTTTAAATGACGTCAAACTGAACAAAACACATACAAGGAGTCACAAGATAATCTCAGATGATTACAGAGATAGTAAATATATATATATATTTTTTTATTTGCTGCATAAAATCATGTCAATTAATTTTCTCTATTCATTGTTTCTTGCTTTGTCTTGTTAAATACTGTATAGTTTTACTTCGTTTTTGAGAACTCCATTTTTTTTTTTAACTGCTGACAACTTATAGTCATGAAACTTGTAATGAACAAGTAGACATGGCTCCGTATTAAATTATCAAAAGTGAAAAAAGGTTGGGGACCACTGGCTTACAACACATTATCAGAGAGCAGCTCAAAGTCTGTTTCACCAGAAAGAGGTTGACTGGAAAAATCACACTCATCCCGTAACTTGCAAGGAACCCGCACCTGTTCCTCTTGACCTGAAACTTTAGGTCTCGCAAATGGGAAGAAAAACTACCTTTGTGGTCTGAGTGTAAGTTCAGCCAGGGCGGAGCTCTCTGGTTCCCATGCCTGCGATACTGTAGAGGTCCACACACTGGACGTAACGTCCACAAAAAGCTATTCTAAGAGCCTATACTGAGGAATAAGTAGATATATATATATATCATGAGACGTAAAAACCCAGTAGTGAGAATAATGCAATTCCTCATGCTGTTGAAGTCCTAAAGGCTGATGCTGCAGCAGAAGGGATACAGCTTTTGTTATGTTTTTCTTCTGTGGTCCAGAGTTTCAATCTCTGCATTTACTTCCTTCACACTTAAACCACATCACTTTCACAATGGCTTCTGACCAAAATCACATGCGGGAATGTCTTTATTTTGTGTGTGTCTGTGTCTGAACCATAAATCATTTCCCCACTCAAACATCTCAGTCAGTCTGATTCTGAGCTGGGTGAAATTTTGTTTCACATTAGTCCACATTCAGACATTTGACTCACTCAAAATCAAATCCTAATAGTGAAAACGGTACCAGCTGTGTGTAGTAGTAAAAGGCCATGTGTGTGCATGTGTGTGGGTGGGTACGTGTACGTCTGACACACAGTTGCACTATTGCTGTTATCAGGAATTGACATTTATGGACTCAGGATAAAACATGTGACTCCCCCCACCTACGACTCGGTGACTCAAACGTAGACACGCACACCCATTTCACATCACGCTTTACAGTTACAGTAAAACATTCAAGACAGACTACACAGGAAATCACAAAGTAAGTGTATACTGAAGAAAATTGGTTAAGACTTTCTATGACTTCTATAATGCATTATAAACATATTTCTAATGCGTTATAAACTGCTTTTATAACTGTATAGTTATAGTTATAAGCACTCATAAATATTCATAATGCTTTATAACAATATTCATAACACATTATAAAGCATTTTATGATGACTTATAAGGTCATGTGTCATAATTCAATACTTTTTTTTGTTAGGATCATAGTGTATTATAATTCCTATTGTTGTAATACACTATAATCACTGTCATGATGCATTATAATGTGATTATAAATTACTCTAAGTGGTCATTATTTGCTTTGAGTACAGGCGGAGCTCTCTACTGGACTCTGTTTAATACTCTCCTCCAATCACGAGCATGCATTCGCCCACTGAAAATTTGCATAAGAATAGCCGGTGAATCAGGACGTGGCAATTTGTGTGGACCCCACAGTATCTAAGGCAGCACACACCGCTGTCTGCCATCACATTATAATGCACTTATAATGTGATTATAAGTTACTCTAAGTGGTCATTGTTTGCTTTAAGTAAAGTAAAAATTGATCTTACAATGTTTTGTGTGTTGTTCTTGCATAGATTTAATGATTTAAAGCAAACAATGACCAGTTAGAGTAACGAAGGTTACGATATTGTAACCCTAGTTCTATAAGCACAGGCGGAGCTCTCTACTGGACTCTGTTTAATACTCTCCTCCAATCAAGAGCGAACCACGAACTGAAAATTTGCATAAGCGTAGCCGCTGAATCAGGATGTGGCAATTTGTGTGTACCCCACAGTATACAAGGCAGCACACATCGCTGTCTGCCATCACATTATAATGCATTATAACGGTGATTATACTGTAATGTGTTGTAAAAATATTATAATGTGTTACAACTATGGGAATTATAATACACTATGATCCTCGCAAAACAATTTCAGCAAATTATGAAGTACTATGATACTTGACCTTATGAGTCCTTATAAAATGCTTTATACTTTGTTGTGATATTGTTATAAAGCATTATGAATATTTACGAGTGCTTATAACTATAAATATACTGTACAGTGCTATGAGCAGATTATAACGCATTATAAATATGTTTATGATGTATTATAGACATGGCCTTCATAGAGAACGTTACCGAAAATTGTTCCAGCATTTTGTACAAATATATATTAATGACAAGGAATTGATGGAGATCTGAAGGAGACTTATTAATATTAAGTCGCCATATGGATAAATGATTTATTTTGAAATAAACGTATTAATCTTCTACTGCTCACGTCTGCTGTGCTGTTTTGTTTTTGAGTTCTTTTTGATTTTCAAACAAAGAGAGGGAGAATGAGAGAGTCATTTTTGGTGACAAAAAGACAAAAAAGAAAAGCACATTCACACATCATGGTGTTTCCCCCTCTGCAGGAAGCCACATCATTTGTAGTCAGGCTTCAGTTTTTCCGCCCGTACGAGCCGTTACTCCAAGCGACATCGCCCTAGCCCTTCAGTCGAAGCTTTGGAGTGGACAGTTTAGTCAACTGATGCCCCAAACATCACCAGACAAGGTTTCACAGAGAAATGAAACTACCACTTCCATTTCAAATGCAACACTTTCTCCAAAAGAACGTTCCATCTTGACTCAGTGACTATGATTAATGTGTTTGGACAAATACTGATACTTTATACAATAACATACTGTGTCAATCTTTATGCTTAATTTTTCCACCTCAAAGGAACAACAACATGTGTCATAAAAATCACTGTAACATTGTATTTGTTGTGTAAATATCTCTTATATCTTATTCTGTTATTTACTACCCTTCACATGGATCATCCTATCATTTTGGGGTTTCACTGCAATTACAGTGGAATCAACACCGATCACACTTACTGGAAAAGTTGTTTGTACTTTTGTAGTTAGATTCTCTGATGTTCATTTTATAATGATTCCGTTATTCAGATTTTGAGCTAAATATTCAGAAAGCATTGTTGATTTGCTTATCTATTTATGTATGTCATAAATACATCAAGGCTCTGAGGCAAGAAAGAAATGAGGGTGTCTCACAATAACACCGTAGCAATGTTTTGCTGACATCTGCTGGATAGCTGTAGCTAAACAAAAAGCTCTGAGAGGAAGGCAGATGATCAGCAAGGTAGGAGAGAAGAAAAAAACATGTTTCTGCTGGATAAAATAATGTTTATTTCTAATGACATTTATCTGCGATTTCCTCTCACAAAATACTTGATAGTTTTACCTCTTCAGGCCTCTGAAAAATATTTAATCTTTGACAAGGAGTTGTGATTTCACTTTGTATTGCTTTAAAGGATCACAAGCCAAAATTGTTGGGAATCACTTGGATAGAGTGCAGGGGAAACTATGCTAAATCCTCCCCACAGTTAGGGTTGAAGTCTACTCTACCCCCAAGCTCCAGGTAATAAAATACTGCTGAACGTTGTAAGTTGTCATACATAATTCTAGATGTTGTACATACATACTACATAAAATAAATTGAATTGAATTGAACATAGGGATGTGAATCCCAGTCTCGTGGGTGAAAGTACTGTGTTTTGTGATCCATCCATCGCCTGGACCTCCACCGCATATGGAGTATCAGGCTGTCTATACTACAGCGCCTGACTTCCGCTTTTGCTCCTGTCATAATTACTATGGTTGCTGTCATCTTCTTTTAGTCCTCCTTTCGGTGATCGCCCATGTGAATTGATGATAAAACATACTAGTGGGTGTAGCAGGCCCCTCCTGACCCACTGATAACGCACATTTAATGACCTGATAACAGTCTAACTGGCTGCACTATGGTGTCAGACATAAAAGGGAGTCCAGGGGTGAACAGTAAAACAAAAAAAAGAACAAAAAAATAATAATCTGCTCCCTCTGCTGGTTAGATGCCCTCATTTGTTAAACCCTTATCCCTGAGAACATACCTGTGGTAATTCTACACTAGACTCAGAGTCCATGACCCCAGTTTGTTTAGGGTCAGACCTCTGCTCTGGATATGATGACAGTCCTGTTTAACCCTAATCGACTCTCCCGCTTGTTGACCCCGTTGTTAGGAAGGTGTTGACCTCCTTCCCCTTTTTTACGAATTGTGACCTCTGAAAATGACACTGCAAATCCACCAGTCATCACCTACAGCCCCTTTGGTGATGCTGTGCTCTTACGAAGCAGTAACTGATGTGAACAAATACTGAGATAAACTGTTGACAGGTGATCATTTTAAGACCTTTGTGATGGCAGAACTGACTGAGGATACATAAACATATAATTCCTCTCTATTATGCTCTTATAGTCATTATCATTATATTATTATTATGAATTCCCTGAATATGACCTACACAAGGCATGAGAATTGCTCCCCATCACCAGTAAATAAAGTCTTTATCGCCACAATTAATCAGCTTGAATTGTTTTCAGATGTCTGTGTTTATCTGAGACTCTTCAGATAACAATGCACTTGACCCAATAACTTATGATGGCAGGAAAGCAATAACAGTTGTCGGATAAGGAGCAGCAAAGTAATGGAAAACAATCGGATGACTCGGGACACGAGTGTAAACAGATAAGGATTGATAAGCAGAACAATACGGTGGTCTACCTGGCACTGATGCAAGGGATGGGCTGCTTGTTTAGTTTGGCTGGCAACTCACAGAGGATGTTACGCTAAAACGTCATAAGACGAAATGCTGCATTTTCATCATAATCTAGAGTTCCTCCAGAGATACAAAGTAAATTGTAACCAACCAACTAAGAGAAAGTGACTGTGCAGGGATATGTGTGCAGTAAAATAAATGACCAGCAGGGAGTGATGTATCATTGGTTGGTTGCAGCTGGAGAGAGTGGAAATATTAATTTTCTATATGCAAAAAACAACATGATGTTCACACATTTGGGTTGTTGGACTGCAGTAATCAGTGCATTCACGAACCCTTTGATCACTCAGGAATGTGGATCCCTTTCCCTTCCTCACATGCACACACACACACTTTTAAAATGAATTCCCTCAATTGATTTGGATTCATTATCATTATCAAATCATGCTCTCTGGATTCCCTCCTGACAACTTCCTATCAAAAGGAAGAGTTTGGGATTCCACGTCTTCCTAAACACAGATATTTTGGTTCATGTGTCAAGAGACACGCAGTAGAAGCAGTGCTGACGGAGGGACGGAGGTGGTCAGAGTGACAGCTCGTGGGTCGTGTTGCGTGAGAGTGAGTCGGGCTGTTCTCAGACTCTGTGTGGTCTGGGTGTGTGGTCTCCAGCTGACGGGCCGGGAGGAGGACGGGAGAGCCCTGAGTGTGTGTGTGTGTGTGTGTGTGTGTGCACGCTCTCATGTGTTTACTTTATCCAGAGTCAGGTCCAGGCTCTCTGTAGCCACGGCTTGACTAGAAAGCTCTGCCTTCCGCCACTCAGCAGCCCCGGTCTGAAAGATAAACACACACTGCCACCACTCTGACATGGATCATCTAGGGATAATTTTTATCCATGTATACATATGGGACCTGAGAGACCTTTAGGTTAGAGGCTCTTATGCTAGGCTGTAATTCCTGAAACTATAGCCTTGTATAGAGTAATTGTTCAACTGCTTTTCCTAACATTATTGGATTAGACATTGACACAATTCCTTAATCTTAGTTTACACACTTAGAGTGTATTCATGGACATTCAGCACATTTGTGACGTGTTCATTTTATTTGTTTGCGTATCTTCAAAATTTCTTATCAACTTTGATTTCTTATTAATTTTGATCCTTTGTATTTCTTTTTTCTATTCCTTAGTCTTTTAGCACAACTTGCCGCAATGCATTTCACTACACATATTACTTGTATATGTTACATATAAACCTTTAAATCCTAATTGATGACCAGATTCTTTCTTTCGTCTATGCTCTGAAGCAACACATGCATAGTGTAATTAAGAGGAGACACAGGTGAATAGGGTAAAAATATAACTAATAGATATGAAACTTCCCCAGTTGATTACTAACATGAAGACAATTATTTTCTTAGTTTGATGAAAATGCATGTTTCAATATGCAAATGAGGCATTATCTTATCAAATATGTGCTAATTTGTATAATTCCCCAGAACAGAAATCTGAACGTTGGATAAAGCCAGGTTCAAAATTCTTGTTTAATTTTGTTGACATATTAGAGTCAAAGATTTTTACAGAGGGAATTTTGGATCACTCACTCACATTAATCAGAAAATACTGTCAACATCCATAAAGAAAAAGAAAAGAAACAGCTTAGTTTATTTTTTCAGTGCATCTGAATATTTGTCCCATGTTGGATAAATCTGGGTTTTGTTTTGGTTTTCATCAGTTCCTTTTTTTTCTTGTTTGTGGATATTTTGACAAATGTGTTATGTGTAAGTTGTTTATGACAAAAGCAGATCAAATCATTTTTTAAACATTTTTTGTAGCGTCTTATTCCTTTTGATGAAGTCTGCAGACAGACCCAATTAAAACAACAAAGGCAGTACAGATCATTTAAAGGTCTTAACTTAAATATCATTAAGTGCAGATTCACAGTGAAGGAGATTAGGCCTCATACAAACTCCATCACTCTTCCCTCCTGCACACACACACACACACACACACATTCAACCATTGGGCTACTCTACACTCTTCTCCCTCTCCCACAGCGATCTCAGGGGAAGGCTATGTAATGCAGCACTGCTGAGAACGCGCCATGAAAATATAAATACAACCTCGCCGCATTTCAACCATGTAAATAAACAGGGCCACCCAAATTTCCAATTAGAGCTGGTGTGGAAGGCAGGAAATGGGGTAGACAAGAAGAGACCACACCCCCTTCTCTCACTCCTGCAAAGAGTCCAGGTCCGGGTCCGGGTCCGGGTCCAGGTCCAGGTCCAGGTCCAGGTCCAGGTCCAGGTCCAGGTCCAGGTCAGAGACATGGGACAGAGGCAGTAGAGAGGGGAATACAGCATTCAGCTCGACTGTGCTCCTCCTCAATACCTCTCAAGGATGTGACTCACACACAATTCAGATATGGGCATGGAGTGAATGCGTGGGATTTGATACTTATACCTATGAAATCACTATAATCTTGGTAATACATACGATTTTTTTTGATTTATGTGTCTCCACCTCGCGAACATTTCATTTACTTCATCTTGAGAAACCAAGCCTTACACCAGCTCGCCTTATCAGTCCCATCAAGGTTATCAGGCGATTCCTATCTGGCTGAAATGAAGCATTCTCGCTGTATTCCACATCTTCTCGGAACAGCTAGGCACCGTTATTACGCAGCTAAGCCCCGAGACCACCCAGGAGCCGGGGTCCAGTTGTGCAGTCAGAGGCAGGGTCCTTGTTGTGATAAGAAAGAGGAGGAGGGACGGGGCTTTGATAGTGTTCGCCCGATAGCTGCCGGATCAAAGTCTGATATAGACTCGCCTGGCATTCACTGGCATGTGCCTGTTGGTCGATCACTGCTCCGGCTGTGGTCGGTCGGCAAACATCATGGGGCCTATTAGTTAACATAAACATACAACTTAGTGAAATTACCCCAGAGAGTCAAAGAGCTGTGTCACGAAAGTCACTTTCACTCCAGATATGGCTGTAAGGGATATCACCACATTTCTTAATGACTGTAATTCACCCGGAAAGGGCAGAGCTCATTTAGATAAAGTCTTAGGAAAGAGTCTGAGCTAATGATTTGTCCTCACGGTGTCTGTATGTCTGCAGCACAGATCAACTGTTGAGCTGTCCTTGAATGGCACCAACACAGATACCCCAAATCTGTGTCTTTTGAGCAAAAATCCTACCCTCGTCCATCATCCATTGTTCAGTGTTTATGCTCGATCGGTCTCTGACTGCAGCGTCTCTTCCCTCACAGGCTCCCAAACAGCCATACAGGAAACACACAGTATAAACACAGAGCTCAGCAGATCCTCTCTCGCCTAGACTCTGAGCTGCAGAACCTCAATGTAAACACACAGAGACACTGGCTACTCATTTTGAGAAAGTTTGTAAAACCATGGGCCGTCACTCAAGTAGAACTTCTCGTGAGAGTAACAGATTCATGGATATTTGTCGGAGACCGTGTCGTCCTCTGTTACTGCAGACTCAAATAGGATGCATTTCACTGACAGATCATGCCATATGGCTTTGACAGATTTGTCGGATATTATGTAAGCTGAAAACAAGACTAAGCGTCCACAGCCATACTGTATATACTCACATGTCTGTGAGGCTGTACTTTGAGCTAAATTCTAAGGTCAGCATGCTAACATGCTCAAAGTGACGATGCATGCTGATGTTTAGATGTTTAGCAGGTAATGTTCACCATCTTAGTTTAGTGTGTCAGCATGCTAACATTTACTAATTAGCTCTAGAAATAAAGTGCAGCTGAGGCTGTTTGCAATGCAGGGCTCAACAATAAGGATTGCCCACAAAATGCCACTTCGGGCTAGTAAATCTAGCAATTCACTTGCCCGATCGGGCGTGGTAAAAAAGAAAAAGAAATAAAATAAAAAATAATTAAACACATTGTTTTTTCCGGAGCTGATGATGGAAGTAGCAAGTAGTGAGGAGTAAGGAGTGAGCCATCTTGCTTCCTTTCTACTCTCTGTTGAGAGTTGCACATGCACAGTACTGATCGGGCACACACAACACAAAGTTCCTTAGCTGATGCATAAGCGAGCATTTCAAGTTGGGTGACATTAGAGGATGTGGGCGAAACTCCAGATTCACTTCCTGAAAATAAAGATTAAACATGAAAAACTTTGGTCCATACATTTACAAGTAAAAATTGACTTTGGGTAAGAAGATTTCTGACCCACTTGCCTGACCAGGCAAAAAATGTTAACATTGCACCCTGGAATGTTATTCGTTTTTCAGGTATTTGGTCATAAACCAAAATACTGGATACATTTAAATTTTGACCTGATGATGGGATCACTAAAACAACATGAATATCAATACCAAATGGCAAACCATCCAATAGCTGTCGAGATATTTCACACAAATGTCAACTTCATGGCGCCGCTACAGGAAAAGTCAGGGGATCACCAAAGTCTTTATGATTCTTCCTCTTGGAACCATGAACATCTGTATAAAATTTATGATAATCCATCAAATCAAATTGTTGAGATATTTTAGTCTGGACCAATGGTGGAGTGACTGACATTGTTATCCTTACAGCCACATGACTAGCATGGCTAAAAAGCTAAAATGGAAGAAGATGTTCACATTAGAAGTTAGCCATTAAGATAACTAAGAATCAGAAAGCCGTGTATAATCTCTGAGTGCACAAAGTAAACCACAGGTCAAAGCTTTCATGAGTCATGGAACAGTGAAATCCTAGAGATATACAGTCCACCGGGCCTCTCGCTTGCTACGTGACGTTCCACAGTTCAGGATCTAGACTGCCAGACTGGATTGAGAGTATGGGAAAACACAATAACGCAGCATTAATTCTTAAGTGCACCGCTGCAATTACATTCTCCGAGGTGTAAAAATGAAAAGGACACACTGCGAACTTTACACTAATATTGACCTTCCATTAAATGAGACTTAAAGCTCTCTGTCCCGCTTAAATGTTGAGGCCTCTGCAAGCCCCCGGGGGAATGTATTTTCAACAGCAGCGTGGTGGTTTTAACAACCTCGGTTAGAACAACACGCTACAGACTGCTACAGCAGGGAAACACCCCGCCGCTGGATTAAGCGGCGGGATGTTGGCCTGCTCAACATCAGTGGGAACAACATGGAGATGTATTTGCCTAGAGAATATTCATTTGCTGTGTTATAATAAAGATTAGCGACAAGCTGGTCGGTCAATAGAATATGAATGGAGCTCTTGTGTGCTAGGCTATAGTTTTAATGTTGTTTGAGTCAATCTAGTCTAAGTTGTGACTTTGTCTCATTGCTACTACATGCAATAAGCTGTCTGGAAACGGTTCTCACAGCCGAATCTTTGGGATATTGAAAATATGCAGTGTACTTGTGCTGTGACCATAGAAGGCAATGATTTAGTGCAATATAATTCAACTCGTGTAAATTGTGAGGTCCCTTGCTCAGATTGTTCTCTGAATATGTAAAACAAATTCAAACAACAGTTTTTACAACTTTTTAGGCCTGAATAAATAATTAAGTAGGTGATTTTATATTAAAAATGAATGACAATTTGAGTCTGTAACAGTCTGCTGCTGCTGTAGATGCTACTTTAATATTTTTAATATTTTTTACTCAGATCTAATCACCAAGATTACATATATAATCTAATAGTTCCCTATTCTTTGTTATATTATTTTGGGAGATAGAGGACAAATGGAAAGCAACTTGTAGTAAATTTCCTCCATTCATCTTAAGACAGTTATTTACAGAGGAAAATTCAAATCAATTAAAACAAAAATAATTTAAACACTTCTGGTGTTATTTTTTTTTATGATAAATATACATGATTTCTTTCTAATGTCTAGTGACACAACAATTGCTTTCCCATGAAAGAAAATGCACCAAACTTTGCAAAATGTTCCCAACTAACTCAAAATAATACACACTAAATTTCTTCATATAGGCCCAAATGTGATTCAAATTATTTTTCTATAGTGCTGCAACTTGCACTGCTTGGATGCCCCGATAAGCACAAATGTTTTTTAGGTGAAAATTTAAGTCCACAGCAGCTTCTGCAAACATTTTCAAACCTTTCCTAATAGTTTCTCTATGTATTTATGATGATGCTATTTTTACCCCTCTGACTAAATGCATAGGCTGCATGGTCACTTTGCTGTAATATCAATTATATTTGTACACTATCTGTAATATTTGGGATATAATTTTTTTTTTTTGTATTCTGGTAAAATGCTCCCACCACTACCCTCACTATTGATGCTTTAAAATCATTGCTCAATGATCACCCATTGTAATATGTAAATCTCACAACTACTGAGCAGCTGAACAACTAATTTTTTAACATAGATGAAACTGTAAAAATTACATCACCTGTTTCACGATGTCAACGTTGGCTTATTGTACATCTCCTAGAGTTGATCATACCAACAATATAGACACTAAATGCAATTTCCTGTTCTTATATATCTTACTGTGTATATATCAGATTTCAGAACGTCTTACGTGAGCTGTAAGTTAGCAGTAAACATAAACAATGTTTTTTTGTTGTTGTTTTCGAAAAGCAAAAGTGATTTCCAGTTGGTTGTTTTGCTTAGGTTTATTATTACAAAAATAAACAAACACTGGACTAATTGACAAATAATACATATTTGTATAAATCACATTATTTGCCAAATACAGATTACCTCGTTAATTTCAGAACTCTTAATAGACAATAGTTTTGAGACCGACAGTAAATATGTTTTCTTTGCTTAATTCCATAGTCAGTTTACACATTACGTAAATTCAACAAGTCATCAGCTCTTTCCAGCTGAGACACATTGGAACATCAGTCTCTTCTGCCCAGCAGGGGGCATTGTTGAACACACCTATGTGACCATTTTAAAATGACATTTGGCCTATACTGTGTGTTTACATCAATAGTTCACTGAGAAGGTGAAATGCTTTTCTATGTACGGTGCTTGACTGGGATTCAGAGAATTATCTGAATATCAAGCCTACAAGGAAGGAGGTTTGAGTAGCAGATTGTTTGAAATAATATTTTCACAAAATATGGGATGTTTTCCTGCCAATACAAATGAATAGAACCAATGTTATCATTCAAGCAGTTGATTTGAATAAGCTGCCCTCTGTACGTCTTTTAACCGCCCACATAATGTTGCATGGTGTTAGTCGAGGTGGTGGTGGTGTGTGTGTGTGTGTGTGTGTGTGTGTGTGTGTGTGTGTGTGTGTGTGTGTGTGTGTGTCTGTGCACGAGATGGCGTTTCAGTTTGGACAGCATCAGACCTTTGATCCTCCCACTGTGTGTCTGCCTCGCTCTGGCACAAACAAAGCTTATCTGCTCACTTCGAGTGCCACGTAAGCACTCCTTCCTTTGGCTCATTAGCTTATTTACATAGACACTCAGACATGACCTTGCAAACTCATTTGCAACATTTCTCTATTTTCCAAATACTTCCCCCAACACAAAGTTATTAGTGAAATGCTTTACGCAGGATTCTTTTCAGGAGGCAATGCACGTTTGTCAACTTACCACCAATCAGACTTAGATTTAAAATAAATGGGAAATTTCATCTGGCCATGCGGGATTTTATAAGCCCCCAAACAAAAATCAAGAAAATGTGCACAGAAACATTATCAGAACTTTAAGTTACTCCTTGATTTTATTATACAGTAGCTGCCCCAACAACATAGTGTCCCTGTTACTCTGGATAATCCACAGATCATGTTGTTTTCAGAAAAAGATGCTGCAGTTGTATGTGTAAATGTAATTTTTCCATGTTGTGAGCTGTACAAAATTCCATTTGCCTCCATGATGGTGGGGTCAAGATACCACCAGCAGAGAAAAAAAAGTGTCAAAGTTACAAAGTTTGAAAAAAGTGCTCAAAAAAAGTGCTCAAATCAAAAATTTGCGTGAAACGACCACTTAATGCCTTCGGAAGACTCAAAATTGATTACACAAACTTGAGTTTAGAAAGATAAATACCTTGAAATATGGCCAAATTATACAGTTCAGGAGTGCAAGTTGCATCCAACCTGTTTACAAGTCATTTCAACTACTTATTGTAAACATCATGTCTTGAGGAAGCATTCCTGAAAAGGTGTATTTTTAAAGCTATTGAGTCAGTGACTCACTGACCACAACAAAACAATAGTAAAAGTAAAAACACTGACTAGTCTACTATTATGTATTGCTACTGTATAATTCCACCTAATGTTAAGTCATTATGTAACACTGTGTTCACAGATAATTAATACTGCATTTAACTAAATATAAATGCTTTGTAAGGCATGTGAAAGCTGCACCCTCGTCGATAAATACATCTTTAATTAGTCAGGAAATGGTCTTTGTCAGCTAAGAGAATATTATCTACATTATGTAAGATGTACTGTAAACACCCTCTTTCTAAATGGGAACAATGGTAATCAAATTTAATTGCAGCCCAACAGGACTATGACATTTACTTTCTCGGTGCTGCTTTCATTCCAATGTCTTTATCATCATATGCACAAAAATGATAGTCATTGGCGATGAGAATCTTGGATCTCAGGCTCCCTCCAACAGTGCTCATTTAATATGTATAATAAAAAAAAAGAAAATCACCCAAGTAAAAGCAAAATGAGAATCCAAGACATAAAATAGTGCAAGTTAAAATATAGGGCTAAAATATAAAAATAAATAAAATATAAAATAAAGTATATATATATATATATATATATATATATATATATACACAGATATCCTGTCTTTCTGGTGGTTTTGGCAATATTACAGGTATTTCTAAATCAATAGTTTGAAAAGAGAGGATGTGAAGCCACACGTTATAGTCAGAAATATTTCTCTTAAAGGGGGACATATTATCCTTTTTTTCTCCAGAGTTGTGCACACACTTTTAACTTTGAGCTTTGAGTTTAAAAAATAAATAAATCAGGTTAATAAGCATGGTAATTTGGTTTCTATACTAATTTAATTTATTATTTAGGTTTAGGTTTTTATAGGCAAGTTTGCAGTCTTCACACTCTGCTGTCTCCGTTTCTCTTCATTCTCTCTCTGACTGATCTTTCTAACTTGATATAATAAACAACAGCTCGCTCAACAGAAAGATTAATGGCTAATTGTTAATAATTTATCATGTAACAAATGCAGCTGCGTGAGGACAATGCAGCCAAAGGTTAAGCCAGGAAACATGGATCATATTAATCACATTATCAAATGCTTTGTGTAGAAAGTAGGAGTGTCACTTTTGCACTGAATGCCTTTATGTGGTTGTCCATTAAGATTGGGGATGCACCGATACAAATACCGGATCGGATATCGGGCCGATACTGACTCAAATAACTGGATCGGATATCGGTGACAACGGGGCCAATCTATTAAATTCACTTCTCTGTTTATATACTATATACATTATATACTGGAATTCTAATTCCTGTTTAAGTTTTGACCAATATGTTGCTGCATTAAAAAGGTTTACTACTGAATTGTAATTCCTGTTAATTTCGAAGATTTTTTTGTTGGTGTACGATTTATTATTTTAATAATAAAGAATAATTCTGTAAATTTATATCGATGTATTTATTTGTCACATTTTGATTTACAAAGTTAGGAAAGCAGTGTTTAAGTCAAGCCTGATGTTGCCTTACACATAAAAGAATGAACCTAGTAACTTCCACACAATGAGGCATACAGCTTATTAATAAACACTGGTATCGGATTGGTACTCGGTATCGGCCGATACCTAAATCCCAGTAATTTGGGACTGAAAAAGTTGGATCGGTGCATCCCTAATTAAGATGTAATTCTAATGTGGACATTACTAAGCAATAGTGCTGTCTAGCTTTGCTTGTGGTATTATTTACAAATTAAAAGAAAAGAAAAAATAAGTTTAATATTCATATGCCCCTAAAATATTTGTTATGTCTCCTCATTTGAGAGGGAGACTCTGTATTTGTAACTGCAGCTCTAGAGGTGGAGACCACTGCTGTGCCTCTATAGCGTGACTGAGCAGAACGCAGCTGTCAAGAGGTGTGGAAAGGCCTCTCTGCTGCTCTCAGCTGTGAAAACAGTTAACAAGAAGCCCTTCACACACACCCACACACACACTGACACACACAAACAAATGATTTTTTTGCGATATTAAACCTTGTGACATTTTATCCGTTGATGAACAAAGCCCTGATCATGTCATAGATTACTGTATTCTCTACAGTTCTTTGGCATTGTAAAAGAGAAATTACTGCTGATAAAAAGTACAGTTTGAATTAGTTTAGTGCATCCGGAGCTGATTATTTTTATCAGTTGGCCACAACGCAGCACTTGAACAATTCCTCATAGTGTTGTAAATATTCAAACAGTTCCACAGTAGCTAATCTAATACAGAATAAGGCATGATAAAAGTGGGTATTACAGTACTAGAGAGTACAGAGTCAGAGAGCTGACCACATTGCGTCTGATAAACTGTATTGAATTTGCTTATCGAAGGATCACACTTACGGCATGACACAGCAGATCACAGGTGAATTACACAAAATTGGTGGCTGTACTGCAGCTGAAATGCAAATATACAAACAAAACAAGGCATTGTTCAAATACATATGTTATGTCCTTCCTAATCTCGCATTGTCTTTGCTGATACGGGGTCATCTCCGGTCTATAAGGGTCTATAAGGTGACATATTTTACATAATGACAAAAGTGTACCCAGGACATATCACTTGTTAAAATTCCGTCATATGGGCTATAAAGGGGATATTGTTGCACCATTCATTGTTCCAAAGTAAAATGACTCCTCGGTTGCTTGACAGTATCATATAGGTTAAAGTTTAACCAGGGCACGGCTCATAAATCAAGCCATTTGAACAAGCTTAGTGCCTGACGTTATCATAAAGAGAGAGGGAAAGGAAGACGGAGAGGAACAAACTATCGTTTACTTGATATCTTATCTCTGGTGTTCATGAGTAAACTTATAGAGCAAGTATGATTCACTGGGATAGATACTGAGATGCTCATCCAGCATCTTCACCCTATTAATGCACAATGAAAACATGTGAACTGATTCCTTCTTACAGAATTGGCTTTTTCTTTCCATATTTCAGTGAGTTCTTAGCACGAGTACATTAAATCCATTTGCCTACAGGATGGATCAGGGTTGTACTGTAAATTTTCCTCCAGTCTTAATCCATCTCTTTCTCAGTTCCTTTCTATTATATACAAACATGAAATCTCTGTCTGGTAAGATCTCTCACAGAATTCCCCTAGGTGTATTTAGGGTTAGTGGTTTGTGGTCTAAGCTAGATCCAGTCTCTATCTGGACCTGCTGGGGTGTTCCTGTATCAGGAAAGTTGTGAACGTGAGCCTCGGGCGGAGCCAGACACAGGTTTGTTTATGTCCTTAAGCCCACATCGCGTGCCAGACAGGAGTCAGCCATGTCAACACCGATCCCAAAGCATAGAATTCCCTTGCATAGAGACATTAGTCATTACTGTTTACTATACTTTGTGTCTTACTCATCAGTTAGCTTATTAAGTAAGCTTTAAAATCCCCAGAAGAATAATACCGAGGAATTTCAGGGCTGTTTGTAAATGTATGCCTCGCTGCTGCTTCTCCTCAGATTGTTTAGATATGGGCCTCACCCCAACTGACAGCTTCCATTCAAGTCATGCTGCTTTTATTGTGGAACTATTTCGCTGTCACCACTGAATGCATGTCTGTGCTCAGGTGCTAGGCAGGTTTAATTTTCCTTAACTGACATGCAAACTTCATGCGAGATATTTTTATTCCCCCAAAATTTGCACACACAGGGTACGTTTGTTTCACGTTTCTTAGGTTGTACATAAAGATAAAACTCGTAACAATGACACTCCAAAAATAGCTTTGCATGCTACAAGGGTGCGTTTAATGTTGTCAACCTTTGCCAAAATCATAATGACAAGGTGTTCAAAATGTAACATCTTTTCAGTTCGACGAAGAGCGGTTGCTTAGGAGCGTGTGTTGAACTGTGTATGTTTTCAACCCTGAGAAACAGTAATAAAACATAATTCAGTGCTCATGCACAGCAGTGATTAAAGTTTCCAAAGAGCGGCTATTATATAGACAGCGATGCTGTACAATTACAAGCATCATATTTATAGAAAGAAAAAAACCCAACCTGCTTTATACTGTAAACCTTTTGCCTACTATTAAAAGTCTAAACATCACCTTGTGCAAATCTCTATGGTATAAAACACCAGTTATTGAATAACATGTACTGTAGCACTGAACCACAATGTTTCTTAAGACACAAGTTGTAATAAACCGGAGTCTCATAGTCATCATTTCAATCAGCTTTGGTAACACTATACTCATCAAAGTATTTGTTGAGATCCTTGAACACGACGCCATTACTACATTGAAATCCAATAGGGCAATAAACACGATCAGTCAGAATATCAGAACCACTTTATTTGGAAGTGAAACAGAAAGTAAGTGCATCGAAAATGTTAGTAAAATCCCTCATTGCACAAGAAATCTTTGTACGCACACAATTTATTACAGGTCAAAGTTGAACCAGAAAGTTGATCTGTAAACGGTGATAGACACTTTGGGTATTAATTTTGCCGTTAGCCTTCATTTCTTTTATTTTCTTCAGGCTAAGCTGGAGGTTTGTTTGTCTTATCGTCTGACTGCTTGTGTTTCTCACCCTGGACATGTTCCCACTCTTTATCTTTATGAAGCTGATTCCCAAATTCTCGGGATAAATGCAAATTTTCCGCTCAAGTTGATAGATCATTTTATGTGGTCTTCATGAAAATCGTATATTATACTTTGCGTGTCCGTGAGTACGAGTTCCACTGGGGTCTGCGTGACATAAATTCATCATCAGAGGGTGTACGTGTAGGCACTGCGCGGATGTCCATATAGCGGCAATTTGTTGCGACCGCTCTGATCTGTCCGTGCAGCCACTACGATACAAGTGATAGCGTAGCGATCTTCCGCGTTTGTGTGGAGCGCGTTCTCCGAGTGGACAGTATAAACAAAACTACTATGCATCTGTGGTGTCTGCAGCTGTCCGTGTACTTGTCCGTTTGTGAGTATAATCAAGGCTTAAGTTTGAGCCGCCCTGGGCAAATTTTGCACCCTCTCATGTCTTTCTATTGACGTATGCAATCGCACCACCTCTGAAATTCACTTCATGTTCTGTCTCTCAGATGTTTTAAATTTTGTCCCCCATCACTTTCATTGGAAGCATGTCAGGAAGGGATCCCTTAATGAACGGTTTTAACATGGGGAAAAATTACAGCAAGCAATACCAGTTCCAATGTTCATATGGGCACCTGACTATTGTTTTAAGACAGACTTGAAAAATTGTGAACCTCTCCTTTAACCAAAGAGTATAGTGTATGTTAAGGAAGCTGCTGTAGTAAAGGAAGATGGCACCACCCTATAGTTTGCTTATTGTTGTGTACAAGAAGATAATCTGTTGCGATATTTGATGCTTATTACTGGCTCTGTGTTGTATTATAATGGTTAAGGTGCCAACGGTGAGTCAACAGAAGTAACAATGTGCTGGCAGACAATACTACCTGTTGTTATGTGATAGCAGCCAAAAACAACTTCAATTCAACACCATTCATTTTCAGTGCTCTTATTATTTCTCTCTCATTGTTGTTTTTCTCTTCTTATGTCATGAAACAACACCTTCCAATTATATCTGAAAGACTTGCTCAATAAAGGAAACCACTGAGGATTTACAAAAATGTTTTTCTAAGGTCGACCGTATGTGTCATGATGAGTCATTCTGTGTTTATGGCTTTCTGAATGGACATCACAACCTCCTACACTCAGGGAGTGCTTGTTGGTTTTTCCCATTGTACTCATTCACCAGGAAAAAAATCTCAGCCCTTTATCTGTGCACTGAATTCATAGTCATAGCATGAAAAGAGCTATAAATCAACAAACATACCTGACATACTGAAAGTACTGCTTACATTATCTTTTAGATGTGTTGCAGGATGATTTAAGAAAGCCTTCAGAGGATTTTCACTCACCATAACTTTCGTTATGCGGTTTGCACCTGTGCGGTGAGGAATTTGAGCCATTCCAAAAGCCTTACTTTCTAGCTCTCTTGAAACTTGATAGACTGTGTTAATTGTTGGCTCTCTCAAGTGTTTGAGAGATCAACATTTTTGTACTGTCAAGGACATTGGATCCTTTTATTGCTATTTCTTGTCTAGCTGTCCTGCATTATAGTTAATTGCCGTTTTGAGTTTAACATCTTGCAAATTGACCAAACCTGTGATTAAGGAATTAACTTAATCACAACATCTCCTATGTCTGTTTCTGCTGTTACAATGGCATCGTGTTATGACCCTTACCCCGACTATTTTTGTGCCCTTTTACCTCATCGTTTGTTGTTTTGTTGGTAGTGGTTGTTTGATGCTGACTGTGGATCAGATTACAAAGGCTTTGTTTTGATCTCGCTCCATAGCACGGCGGGCTTGGAAGGACAACAGGTCAATGGACGGGAAATGCTTTCATCGTGCCTGACTCTTTGACTCCGGCCCTCCATTGTGTTTATGGGCCAAGTTCACGCTTATTGATGGGGTTCCCAGATAATCATTAGGTACCAAGCTCCGTATCATTTTCAGAGATATCTTTACTTGTTGCTGTTCATTGAAGTAATTTAGAGGTGTACTGAAGAATGTGGTGACACAGACGCAAACATACAGAACTTTAATGTTAAGGACCGGTAGTAACAGGTGATAAAAACTTTAAAATGTGTACTATTTATATGAATATTTGCAAGATAATCGCACTTAATTTATGCATCACAAAATTGGAGTTTCCTTTCTCCTCTCGACTGTTTGCTCTTCCTCTCTCATGTGACAGTCTGGGTCAAAGGTAAGAGACAGACCCCCAAAAGATGGATGTCCCCGTCCTTCAAAGAGACTCAAATAGTACAATTCACCTCCTGCGACCTCATCATAGCCCACCTTCCCTCCAGACCTGACAAACACTGGGTGCAGTAAAGAAAACATCCTTTCACGAGTTGTCCCACTGCCAGTTTCCTGAGAAAGGTGTACAGTCGGTTGCAGAAACCTGAACCTCCCTGTTTAGCAACAACAGCTGGTGAGTCATCGCAGTGGGCTGTGAGATTCTCACTGAAGATTACACCGAGAGTAAATGGTCTGAAAAATACAGTTTACAAACAATAGTGTTTATCAGCTTTTTATAGCATAAGGTCTATAAAACAGATTTACCTCCGTTAGAGTCTATTGTCAGGCAGAAGAAGAGTTTCCTCTGCCAGGAGGTCACTGTGTGGCAGTGTTTTTGGTCATCGTATGCACTTTCAAGACAATCCCGGTTTTAGAAACTTAGTGACGTATGTAGTGCTAACCGCTATAATCATTCAACATGGTAGCGCAAGACAGTCACAATAGCTCTCCAAGCTAGCTACTATGTTAGTTATCAAGCAACAGTTATTTGTAGGCCTACAATAGTGACCATATTTTCAAAAACAACAAACCCGGACCCTTAAGTGTCCTGCACATTCATGCACGTATGCGCTTATGCACGCACCATAGGTGTTTTCATCAGGATGGGGGACAATTATTTCGGTGCTTAGAACACCTATTGAGCACACCTTTCAACACCATGGACAACAAAAAAATATATTTTGCCTCACAAAATCCACAAAAACATAGTTTTTTTGAAAACTTTATAGTAAACACAAAACTCAAAGATTGAATTGGTGTAATACAACACATTTATTGATTGTCAGATACCTTTTAAAACTAAACACAAGGTATTTGTCAGTGTGCACAAGTGCAGGCTGCTGGCTAAATGGCCTATTGTGACACATTCTCTGCCAGCTATTGTATATTGCTATCTGGCTGTCTTAATATGACCTTTTATATCAGCATTTCCACTGTGCGCGACCGAAAATGTACTCTTGCAGTTTGTGCAGAACGCAGCATTTTTTTTATTTTATGGAGGAAGGAGTAAGCCTCCTGGAGCTCTTTAGAAAAGATCAACTTTGACAGCTAACTGTTAGCATACTGACAGGTTTTGTCAGAAAGAGCCGCAAGTGTCAAAAGCCTTGTCAACGACATATTGATTGATTGACACACATACAGACGAATCAGTGTTGAATTTAGACGTGTGCATTGTTAATGTTTTTACATTGGGTTAGTGAGTGGGACAGAACATGATAAGCGTCTATGTAAGCGCTGAAAACAAGTAGTAAAATATTTTATTTGAGTGATTTGAGTGTTTTACAGATATTTGTGGGGACTCGGGACACGATTCTTAAAACCGGGACAATCCTGGACAAACCGGGACGTCTGGTCACTTTAGCCTACCATCAACTCCTGCCTCGTAACTGTCTGTAAATCATTCCTCTTTAATGGAGCACTTTATACTCCATTAAATAAAAATAAATGGTGCAACACAGCTAATAAGCTATATAGCTTTATCTGTTTTGGACTCTTTGGCTCTCTGTTTCCTCAAAGTTCAACAAGTCAAGACAGTTTGCTATTAGTCCTAAATTTGCATGTCAAAGTGCACCAAGGTTGAACTTAACGGGAAAGATTTGTTCAGATTTCCTTCACCTCATGCAAGTGAATCCAATGAATCCATTGAAATTTGAACTTTTTTGCACCAAAATCTCACCAATCCCACTTAAATGTTGCTTAACCAGGCCTTTAGGCGTGTAGGAGAACTACGGTGGCCGACACAAAAAACGTAAATGGCTCTATCTAGAGCCAGTGTTTGGTTTGTCCGCTCTGGGCTACTGTAGAAACATGGCGGCCGGCTCCGTGAAGAGGACCCGCTCCCTATGTAGATATAAACGGCTCATTCTAAGGTAACGAAAACACAATGATTCTTATTTTCAGGTGATTATACACTAAAGAAAATTCCCAATTTCTGCCAATAGATCCCCCTAAATGCTACACTGTTCCTTTAAAAGATTTGACAAGTGCTTCGTGGCAGATAACAATGAACTCTCTCTAAGGGGTGAGCGAATGCTTCAGTAGAGGCTATTATGCAAATTTAACACTCGTAAAAGGGGACCAGTACCGGCCTGTGTTGAGAAACCTTGATTCTCCACCGCAGCACCGAGGAGATCTAGGTCAGACTTGACATTTCCATTTACACTGGTTGGATTCCAGCTCACAAGATTCACTGGGTGCAATTCAAATCATTCTCTCATCTGGTGTGAGCCTTACCCACATGAATCATGCATAGACTTGGCCAGTTTTCAATCACTCATGTTCATCAGTCATAATCAGGAATGTTTATATAGACAACTTGATTTATGATTCTTTATCTGATGTTACTGATCAGCTAGATGAGGAATGATTCATGAAATGGGGTGGAGCAGAGTCTCTCACGCACCTTTACTGGCATGGGCTGATTGTCCTTTTTCTTTCTTTGAAAGCCTTGCCCAGACGGCCTAATGGCTTGACCTTAGCCTTTGGATGCAACTGCTAGTCAACTGCAGGAAACAAAAACACATGTGCTGTTGCCACGGCCTCAGGTATAACTCTTATAAAACTGAGGGAATTATTAATTAGCAGTCATAACTATACAGTGAAACCAGCTTTTAAACAGGCAGCAATCACTGCTGATGACTTCAAACATTGTGCATGCAGCTTTAATCTCTCTCAGATCTGTGAAACTGTGAAGATTACAACAGAGGAGATCATATTTCAAGCACAGTTTACATTCTCCTCATTGTAGACATACCACACACCAAGACACATACTGGCTTTGCTGGAGAGAGAAAGAATTTCTTGGTAAGCAGAGTTCTTACACATAAATTATGTCCTGCTCTAAAAAAGTAATTTGTTGAATGGGTTATTCCTCAGTTTTTGGAATTGTTATTGTAATGAATGTTTGTCCTGATTTACGTTTTAAATATCACATTTATATTTTAGAATGAACTGACTTAATGTCTTCATCACCAGACTGAGGGCAGAAATACAGCCATTATTTATTCATTTGGATCAAGCTACTTTGGGTGTAAAGATACTGCATTAAAGTTCTGTATGTTGCTCAACATGAGTTGCGTGACTTCTTTCTGTCTGTCAGATCCTTTTACACAAATTCAGGCTTAAAATGGGTGAGACATCTGGACTAGTGACATTCTTTTAAATGGCATGACATCTGACAGACAAACATGGATTTCCAAAGATTACGAGGAAGATAAAGACGGTGAGGGACGGTTCTTTCACTGACAAACAACTGACACTTGTTGATGCTGATAAATAATGTAATAGAGCCTCAAGTCTAAACAATGCTAAAAGGCTGCTCAGGTGACACATACTGTAAGGGCAACTCTAATAAATGGAAACATTATCACTTGTCTCCTTCCTCTTCCTCTCACTTGTCTCATTGTATTTCTCTGTCACACTCATACTAATATGTGAATCATAACCCTCAACCTGCCTCAAATTGACTCTTGAGCAAACTTCAACATACGGAAACATCTCAGCGATTGGAGGGAATCTTTCTCTCTTTGCAGCCCGGTCGCATGCAAAGGCGTAGGAATTATGATAATTCGCAAGGCATTTAAAAAAATGTTAGTACACTTCTATCATAAACTCCGGTATGTGGAGACTCAACAAGCAGTGCATTAAAGGCCTTTTTCACAGAGGACATTTTTGACAAGTCACAGTAGGAAAAGCACAGGTGTAAATATACTAGTACTTTTCTAACATAACTCGACCACTAGGGTCCGGGTATTGTGCATGCTGGCTCACTGTTACACTGTCACGGCAGAGATGAACTCTTTTGCTTCTTAAGACAGCGTCGCTACTTACGCTAAGACGATAAGGTTGCTGTGAATCATTGTCCACTTATTTAATTGTGAGATACACAATTACACCTTATTCCTGTTTAGTGCAGTAAAACAATTTCTCTTGTACCATAAAGAAATCCTGGAGACTGTCAATGAAATTCAAGCGGCACACAATGTAGAAGGGAATGTTTTTTATTTTTCTAAATGTCTGAAAAGTAACATGGTGACATATTCAGGTGTTAAAGAATAACAACACATTTCACTGTGTTTCTGACATCTGATTGTAGATCTCACTTCCGAAATATTAAGGTTAAGCATTGTTATAATCAATGGACTTTATCAAAATAAAAGTCAATCTTGTAATACCCTAAAAAGCACTTTGCGTCATAACAGCATTGCGTAAAAACACTTACACCTGACATTTATTGTTTTATATGCAATGACACAAACTATAATTGCCCTTGTTCCACTGATAGTTAACTCAGTGTGTATAGTTAAACTTGTGCTTACAAATCCAGATCATAAAATGCTGTACGACCATGAGGTAATGGTGCAATTGCACACCATCTGCAAGTATACTGTGACTGATGTAAGTCATCTTTGGAAAGTCCGCCAGTGATTCTTTGTACACAACTCAAATCTCAACGGAAATGCCAAGTTAAGATGGAACAGTTATGTTTCCACTGAAACCAAAAAACATCAGCAAAATTCATATTATTACATTACATAAAAAGATGAAATTGTTTGAATGATCATTATGGTGAAGATCCCTGAGGTTATGACTAAACAAGTTATAACTCAAACATTGGTTCACTTTGAATTGGCTCATATATAAATTTAAATACAGAAAGTGTTTATATGCTATAGTTTCCACTTACTGTCACTTTTCCACTTAGTCAGATTTGGAATATACCTCTTAAACCTGAAATAAGAAAGTCTTCAACCATGCTAGCAGCTCTGTGAGGCTGTACTTAAGCACAGTTGATTTGAGCTAAACGCTAACATTAGCATGCTAACATACTCAAAATAGCCGCGTTTCCTTTCACATATTTTCATGCGCATTTTTAAGTATCGCATTAGAATAGTTGTATGGAAACGGCAAGATTCGATAAAACTTCCTCAGTTGCGGAAAAAAAAATGTGTATGCTCGCTTAAGGTGGTTTTTGCCTTTAGATAGAGTTGCTGCTCTAAATGGATTATGGAAACGTCTTTGCCGGATAAATTCTGATGAAGCAACCTTTTAACTCACATGACTGATTGGCTGTTTCCGCTGTCGGCATCTTCCCGGATATTCCCATAATATGCGAATACTTGTTTTCGTCTCCGAACAACAGGAAACATGGCCAATACTAGCTGTTATGAATGAACAATCAAAACTTCTTGAAGACTTCCAATTTTCTATCGTAGATGGGTTAGATAGATATAACCTATAGCGCCAACGTCTGATCAAACTAAACTGTAGCCAAGTTTATTCGCTCCCAACCAGTTGATGGAAACGCAGCTAATTTGCATTTCCTTTTTTGTGACATTTCAAAAGTTTGCTTAAAATTCTCTTGACATTTGAATGGAAACACGGCTAATGACAATTGCAGATATAACGTTTACCATGTTCACCGGGTTGCTTTAGCGTGTTAGCATTATAACATTTGCTAATTAGCTGAGGCTGATGGGAATATCGTTATTTTGCAGGTATTTGGTCGTAAACCAAAGTATTGATGGTGCTATGAAAAGTCATCCTGAGGGGGACATGAATGTCTGCACTAAATTTAATGGCAATCCTTCCAATAGTTGCTTAGACATTTCACATACAAACACAAATGTCAACCTCATGGTGGCCTTAGAGAAAAAGTCAGGAAATCACCAAATTAGGATTCATTATCTGGGAACCATGAATTTTTTGCCAATCCATCTAATAGATGTTGAGATATTTCACTGAATGAAAACCTTGACCTGCTGGTGGCGCTAGCTACATGAAAGATTCGGGGATAACCAAAGTCCGTAGGATTGATCCTCTGGGGACTAGGAAAATATTTAACCCGTTCAGTAGTTGTTGAGATATTTCAATCTGGAACACAGTGGTACATCGACCAAACAACATTGCCATCCCAGAGCGCTCTGCAAGCAAGAAAATGGTGGCTGGTGTTGTAGCTTGAGTCTGTGAGACTGGGCCGGGTCTTGAGGCTACGCTGAACAGAGTGCCGACCTGATGCAGCTCTGCGGCGTGGCTGAAGGAACAGAGATGTGTGGGATTGTTAACCATCTTGGGATGGCGGGTCGGAGCAGGCTAATTCACCTTCAGGAGAGTTTGTGTGTCAAACTGTCATAAAAGATCCATTACTGCTGTCAGCATGTGTGCAGTCACACTCTCCCAGAGACAGTACGAGGAGTCGGTGCACATACCGATGGCAATGTGCGCCCACACACTACTTCATACACACACACTCATCAAACGTGCTGTAAACATTCCCCATTCACAGACATTACAAGTAAACTCGCACCAGGCTTGAGGCATTGTGCTGAGCTGAGGTCCAGCTGAGAGAACAGATCCAGAGCAGCTCTGGAAGCGTGTGGCTTGGAAATAAATATCATTAAACTCAGCTGTCAGACTGCATTTGGCTCTGCTGAGCGCGCCGCCATCCATAAGAGCTTGGCTGTCCTCCACGCGAGCGCTAGCTGGTTTTCTCTCTTTCTTCCCTCTTAAACACACACACACACACATGCTAAAACCACCACTTGCAAAGAAACAGACACAAACACATGCAGGAACAAATACCCCCCCCCACACACACACATACTCAGACCACCTGGGAGATCTGTTTATGGGATCAAGCAGAGACCACACGAGAAACAGACGCTGCTTTTATTTCACTTTAAGCACAAAAGATCTAAATAGCCTCATTCATTAACATCCAAAATGTAGTTTTGTCATTGTGGAACATGGATTACAAAATCATGCCGGTGATCACAGACAAAGACCTGCTGCTGTAAACAAGCACAAACACATACTGGAGTGGAGTTACTGGTCTGCACGACAGTAAATGTTTTTAACATCTACCTCGTGGGGTTTTATAGGGACGAGGCAATTAAATTAGGAAAGACAACCCTGGTAACAAAAGCAACAAATACATAATGTGGCAACCCAACACTAAAAATAAATGGGAAGATAAAGATTATGATTACTCTGGATCCACAGTATATTAAATCTTCTTGACAAGGTAGCATTTGCCCTCTGATTGACTCCCATCTGAGTAGGTGTAAATAAGGTGTGTGCTGGTAAACCTGAGTTGGTTTCGTGCAAAGCCAACATTTTACAGGCGCTCACCTGAAGGGAGTTCCTCTTTCCATTTGCACGCAGGGCCCTTTGTTGTCTACGCTGTGAGCATTTTTTCCCCCGTCTTCTTTTCTCTCATTTCAAAATAACCCAAACAGGTCCTGTAGACGTAGTAAAGGCGATATTATCTAAGCATATTTCACCTGAAGGGGATCCCATAACACATGATGCCTGCACGAACGAGGCCCGAAGGCAAAACAAGTTGAGCACAGTTGGGGCAGGCTAAGCCAAACGCTTTGAGTTTGTTTTTTAAACAGGTTGCTGTAAATAGTAATTTATACACGCAAAGTGTCAGGACTTTTTGGTTTGTACACATTAAATTAATAGCAGGTAAATGATGTTGCAGGGAATTCTGACAATTCTGACATGATATTAAAATGTCACAATCCAGGTTTTGTGTCACAATGAGCTTGAGATGATGTCGCACTGAGACGGCTAAAGACTTCAAATACAGTATGATTAAATTGTTGATGGTATCAGAAGTCCCATCAAGATCCCACATGTCGATTTACGAAAGCAGCCTTAAATGTTTAGGGCAGCAGAGCATGGACTCACGCAAATGTCGTCCTCGTAGATAAATGCGGCAGATTACTGGTTAGTCATGCTAGCATATTATGCACTTGTTTGTAACAAGGAAAACTACTCACACTCAAAAGCAGCATTAAAGCTACTGGGATACATACAGTTCACATTTATAACCTTCCTTTATACTATCCAGAGATACAGTCATGGATTTTCAAAATATCGTATCATATTATGTCATATTTTTCCCCATTGTGGTTTGCTAGCAGGAAAAGGCATGTGAATGACACTGTAAGCTTTAGAAGGACTGCAATGATGGATATTCATTAATAGCTGTATGCCAGCTCCTCATCTACAGTGGGTCTCCAGTTAGAGAGACAGAGAAACGGGGGTCACGATTCCACTCAACTTTACTGATGCTCAGTATTGCGCAAGACATTTAGCGTGCAATAAGAACGCCTTTCTTGCTTTTTACGTGTTATTTGTACGCCATGTAGTCTGAGACCGGTGTTTTGTGTAAATTACGTTAGTCACGTGTTTTCCATACTTATGTTACGTTGTTTCCGTACATATTTACATAGTTTGCGTACTTATTTTAAGCCCAATGATGTTTTTCCTAAACCTAAGTGAGTGGTTTTGTTGCCTAAACCTAACTGCGGATGTAACCGTAGTTTTTTTTGCGTAGCGTGAAAATGACATGCAAAAAGTGTAAAATGCGGCCTCATAACATGTGAAATATCCATGTAATGTTGTGCTATTTATACGCATTCCCGTGGTTGCAGCCAGAGAACCATGTGGAACTCCTCTAGAAAGCTTTGGTTTTTCTGGAAATCCCCAAAAACTAAATAAGTGTGACGTGCTAGAAATCCTGGAACAAAATGTATTAACATTTATGTGGCCACACATTGCCTCAACTAATTGAGGACAAATGTGCAGATTATGTCAAATGTTATACATTGAAGTGATGAGGTCCCAGCTTAAAGAAACAAAACTCTGCAGGTCTGATAGTTTCCAATCATTATGAGGAATGTCATAATGTTTACACTGTCTGCTTTACTTTTGTTCCTCTGGGTAGCTGCCGGGGTGTCAGTTTGAATAGAAGATCAAAGAGGGAAAAGAGGGCAAATCTTTCAGCTGTTTCAGAAGTTTAACAGCGGTTCAACTTCATCCTGGTTCCCAGGAACTGCTGACATGGCAGCATCAACATCTGACCAGTAACATGCAAACAAGGGAGAACAAACAGATGAGCAGGACGATCCGTCGATGTCTTTAATAACACAGGGTGTGGAGCAATGTCAAAGAAATGCAGTTCAATTTGGATAAACTTATTCATAAATGTTTAATATCCTCTTTCAGTTTACACAAGGCACTGACTCGGCATAAATATCCGTCCTGTTACCTTGATGATTTAATTCCAAACTTAAGCTCGTCTTGCAGTTGTGCTTTGATCGCTGCGGTCGCACATGGCCTCGGCTTCCCTTTTGAACCTCTTTATTTCATGTGATTGGATTTGACGGAATTTACCCGTTGCCATGGCAACGTAGTTATGTGCACAAAGAGAAAAGAGAGAACATGCCTCTGCTTTGTTTACAGCTTTTAATTGTTTCTATTTTAGTTACATGTGGTGCCATGTTCTGAAGCTTTGGGCACGGAAAGAGATGGCAACGAAAATGTACCAAGACTGAAGGCAGACTGAGGTTATCTGCAGGAGATGATGAACCTGACGTCCCTCCTAGTATAAAAAAAATGTTATGTGACAGCAGACCTTTAAAATGAAACATAATGGCTAATCATTGACTAACCATTAAATGATATATCTATATAAAAAAGTACTCAGATTATTCATTCATGTACACTCTATGTCAATTCGTGGGTACAATACAGTGAATAATACAATTAAAACCATTTAGTAATGTGATTGCATTTGATATGGTGACATTAAAGAATCTTGCAGTTGTTTAGAGGGGTGCAAATCAAATATGTTGGCTATATACAGTATATATACAGTAATATCATTCAAATCTGATTTGCATGAAAATTTCAAGAATGCACTTTTGTTTATTTGTCTAATATAAAGTTGATCCTCCTTCTGTTGCCAAAAAAGAAAATCATTAGATTCCATGACTAAAACTGTATCTCCTCTAATTGCTCGTAACATATTCTCAGCACAGAGACAGCAGGTATAACGTAAAACTGTACCTCTGTTATGTTTAAACTTGCACTGTGATCAAGTCATCACACAGATTTCATTTTATTGTTTCTCTCTGGGTCACAGTCTCTCTAAACTGTGACACTGGGAGAGATAATACATGTTCAACAGCTGCTGAATTAACCTGTGAACAGCATTTACTATATATATGTTTTTATTTCACAAGGTTAAAACTGCAAAATGTTGCACTGACGCTGCAAAATGGTTTGTTGTAACATAAAAGTTTGATGCATTTTAAACTAAATTGAATATAAAAAGTAATGAACCATGTCTGTCAAAATTATAGTGACTCATTTTGGTCTGAAAATAAAGCTGAAAAGTTGAGTCACCTAACTCACGTGAATGCCCAGATTAAGATATTTATCTGGCCTCTCTCTCTACCATAGTGTGATGATGTTAACAGTTCTGTAGCCCTGCTGCTTGTCAGTAACAGCTTATGAGACTGTCCGCTCACACGCTAGACCTCAACACGGACCTCAGTACCCAGAAGAGAATAAATTCAGAGCTGATCGACCCCATTTCTTAATGCATTCACTGTCATCACTCACACTGTTATGACGTTATACCCTCATTCAGTGTGGAAACTGTTTCCCCATTTCATCCCTATCTCAACCCCACCCTCGGTGCAGCGTCTTTGGCCGTGTTTTCTCCCATTCCCCCTTTTTTTTGTCTAAACATGAGAGGAGTTAAGTGGTGTATGCACACAGCTACCCGGCCTCTCAAACCTGCTGCCAGATGCCTGTAACGGTTTTAACTGAAATGGTCTCTGATGCAAATATATAAACAAAATAGGAACCGCATCAGTAAGTTTTCAAACTTATTCACCTTTACAGTTCTCCACAACTCATACTTTTTTTTTCCAGTAGTACCTGTCTAGTTGGTCTGCCTTTGACTTTTACTATCAGTATCAGTTTGTCCCTGCTTTTGATTGATGATGTTATTTTACTAAAATACAGCTGATATGATCTGATTTAAGAAAGGAGAAGCTGGGTTAACGTAACTGAGTGTATGTAAAATTGTATCATTGAAAAATATGAAAATATCTGCTGGATATGCAAAAAAAACAATAATGGATAAACTAAGACAAAAAGTATAGAAATGTGAAAATTAAAAAAATACTATATTCATATCGAAAGAGAGTTGATTGTACATCTACTGAAGGTTATAGACAGAAAATATGTTTGTGTTGTACTAGAGAAACATATTTGTTATTATGAGTTGTTGACAGTATAAGTATGGTTTCTGATCCTCACATGCTTTCACAAGAAAAGGAAAAGGCAGGAAAAAACACTTACATTTCTATCCTTCTCCACCTCTCTTGGTTGAAATTTTTACTGCTCCTTCAATACATTTATTTCTTCCCATTTGTTTGGCAGCTCATTCGCTTTACCTCCGAGGTGACGAGACCAAAATAGAAACTTCTCAAACCGGCAACAGGCAGGGGCCTGCAGCGCTTTCATTCCTTCTTTCATCACGATTTCTCCTATCAAGAGACATGAGAGGACTTGAACTTTGTTAACTGCCATCTTTAAACTTGTGTCTCACGCATCACCTATATTTATCTATATTAAAGAGTACAGAAAAAGACTAAACTTAGATCACATAAACAGAATTACGACAGAATATTTCAAGTACTTTCAGGTGAATGTGTGCATTTAGAGGCTGGGACCAGATATACATGAAGAAACATGTGGAGGCAAATATACATGAAGAAACCGACTGATGATGACTAAGAACACGCACATGTTTGTGCGAAACCACAGTTAAACACTGAGACACTGGTAACATGGTTTCAAAACAGAGCTGTCAAAATACTATAATTAGTGGCTGATGAAATATTTTTGAGGTGGGATGTATTGTACAACGGTAATAAACACACGGCTGCCCTAAATAGCACGAAGGAATGCCTGGAATCGACATGAAATTGTGTTTCTATTTTGAACCTGCATCCCCAACTCAGTGATCTTAACGCTCTCGGCGACATAATCCTCTGCAAAATATCTGAACATCTCAAATGATCTGCTGCCTCGCACGCAAAAGCTTTTTGTTTGCATAGAGAGGGAGACGCACAAGCCTCGAGCGGGAGTTATGCAAACTGAACCCTTGTCAGGTTGACATCTTCACAGGGTTATTTTTAGACATTTTGTGGAATCTGCTGCAGCAGTTTACATTACTGAAATGCTAAGCGGGGTTCAAATAGTTTTCTCAGACATTAAAAAACTTAAAAACTAAACATAATATAGAAACTGAAAAAGTACATCAATTTACCTATGAGTATCCCCAGCACAGAACCAATACATAATCACACAAATCATGTTCCATATATGTATCCTTTTCCTGTGATTAGACATACTGTAAATGCACACTGGAAAACACATGAACAAGCTGGTAAAAAATCACTGGCACCAGAAGTATCGCTCTGTCTACAACACTTAGTTCTGTTTTAGTTTCATTAACTCATATTGGGAGACTTGTGTATCCTCAACAGTATGTACGGGCTGTCAAAGTTGTTGTGTGGTTGTATCAGGCTCAGTTTTAAAGCTACAGTGAATACTGGTATCATATGAAACTTAAAAACCTAAGGAATCTATTGATACCAACCATGTCATACTAGCTTTTCGGGAAGGAGGTTAAATACTCCAAACGTATGCTAAATTTTGGCGAGGAAAAACTGTCATGGCCATTTTCAAAGGGGTCCCTTGACCTTTGACCTCAAGATATGTGAATGAAAATGGGTTCTATGGGTACCCACGAGTCTCCCCTTTACAGACATGCCAACTTTATGATAATCACATGCAGTTTGGGGCAAGTCATAGTCAAGTCAGCACACTGACACACTGACAGCTGTTGTTGCCTGTTGGGCTGCAGTTTACCATGTTATGATTTGAGCATATTGTTTTATGCTAAATGCAATACCTGTGAGGGTTTCTGGACAATATTTGTCATTGTTTTGTGTTTTTAATTGATTTCCGATAATAAATATATACATATATTTGAATAAAGCAAGCATATTTGCTATGAGCAAAATTCAACATAAGGATACACAATTCAGTCCAACTCAACATGGATACTTCAGCATCTGGTGTTATCCTCCCAGTGCAGCCGCAGCTTTGTTCCTCACACCTGCAGTTAACTAAGAGTATTTATTTATTCCTCTTGCCTTCCAACAAATGACTGGAAAAGTATTTTCCTTCACAAACAACTACAGACAGAGGGAACGTATTAGAAACCTTGGGCTTGTGACTGTGTGTTTTTCATGACTGGGCCCAGACATCAAAGTACTGTTTAACTGGAGCTTGTGCAAGGAGCTGATGTTTAGCAACTGCAGGGCTCCAATATATTATGCACTACATACACTGAACTGTGAGTGAGTTCTCATGCAACTACTGTATGTGTGTCTGCAGTACAGTGCATTTTATGCATGAATCTGTGCATGCAATTTATTATGTCGGCATCAGTATGTGATTCTTTAATATTTATGAACTGAGCCAACAAATCACGGGTGTAAGTCACTGATGTCTGACTGCAGTTTGTGCTTCTCAGTGTTCTTCATTCCAACACATCAACAAGTGATACCTCAAGGCCAAATCTGCAGGGATAATATACTGCACCCAAATAGACATTTGTATCTGAAGTGTTATTATGAACGTTATTCATAATGTACGTTGAAGGTTTCCATTTTCATGGCTTACAGGTGTGTGCTTTAAAGCTGAGTTGATGAGAACTGAAAGGTCGTATCTGATCTTATGTCTGCAGAAAGGCAACAATCTAATGTGCTCGTAAATCTCACGACATCGATCTTGACAGAGTCAGACACAATAAGCACCTCTAGTTAAAATAATTTATGGCAGTGAGTCAATGACTGAAAAAAATGTGACACAATAACTCTGGGAAATTTTATTTATTTTTTTTTTTTTTAAATCTATTGTTCATGAATAATATGTCTGCCAAGCACATGAGCTTCCTCAAATATCTTCAGTTAAACAAGCTAACTCATTTGTTTGTTGTATAGAGATACACGCAATAAAAAAAGGAAATAAAATCATTACACAACAAAATATTTTTTTGCTACCATTGTCTAGATAATAAGTCATTAACGAAGAGTTTTAAGCATTAAGTCTGCAGTTAGTGCTGATGAAATGTTAATAAAAGGATTGTGTAATTTAACCATTAATGAAGCCAGTAGATACTGAACCCTGTGTAAAAGGTGCCTTATTAGAAAGGGGACCTTTTTTCAACATTCACCTTTGGCAGTATGAGTTGCACATGGTTCCACCTGTAAAGCTGTTATTAAGTAGATCCTGATGTAAAAAAGAACACACACAGACATATGACGGCCCCACAAGCTGCTACATGCAGTGACTAGAATGAATATGTGGTATTTGAGCTCCTGTCATTGTGTGGTTAGCTTACAGGAATCCATCTTTCACATGCCACCTTTCAAAATAGTGACTTCACCCTGGATTGGGTGTCACACAGACAACACAAACAGATTACGACCTGAAAATCAAAACATCCACACCATCAGCACAAACATCTGTAACCTACATGCAAAGGAAAAACAGCGTGAAAAGTACAGTTTGCATAAACAAACGTTAAACCACTTGTCACTTGTTGCTGGTGTGATGTCAACATTGGTTTCCAGGTGAGGTATGAGGTTATTATTTTTTTTTAGTGACAGTGTTGCAGCACAACCAATGAAACCAGTGGTTTTGGTGTGATAATTTGCAGGAAGTAACACCACCAATTACACAAAGACGGGTTATTGAGTTCAACATGACTGCCGGATGAACCTGAGGGAGTTAGTTGGTGGAAAACATATCCGGGCACTAAATGATAATGAAACACTGACATTAAGGCATAATCTAAAGTAGTATCCTCAATGGGTCTGTTCACCTGTTGGTATTGTTGTCATAATTACACCCTCTCCTTGGAATCACATCACAAAGTGACACCTTCCAAAACCTCAAGGAGCTTCATTCGAAAATGAAAATAAATCACAATAAGTCATTTAGGTGAATCCATCTTGGCAACAGGAAGGACCAGACCCACTATTTGTTTTAAGAGAGAGAAACACAATAACAGTGGTTTCTATGCGGGCTGTTGGCATGCACATCTGAAGTGCACTCCTAAGTGGAGCGCTTTCATGTGAGGGATCTTGAGTGTGTGATCTGTGCGATTGACTATACCCTGCTGGCATGGAGCATCTTTTCTTAGAGATTATACTCCAAAAATGGTCATTTTCAGAATGCAAATAATGTCATATATGAAAGGGCAGCTCTGGCTACAGTGCTGCAGGGACTGACAACTGATACCTGCAGGCACCACGCCTTTCAATACAAAGGAAACATACGCCACCTGGTTGTCTCAGGTGAAATAGTCCCAAGGTGTCTGGCAGATCACGTTTCACAGGTGCGAAGGTAATAAAGCTGCACTGAATGGGGTTTTCAGTCGTTGCTAAATACTGTTTTATAGGCTCATGATGAAACTTTTATTATGATCACGGTTTTATTATAGACAATCATGCACGCAATGTGAGGATGTTCTGTGATGCTCCGAATCTTTTGAAATCTTTTTAACTCCGCCCTCTTGGGTTGGTCCTGAGGTGAGCCGGCTATAAACAGCTGCTCACACACATTTGTAGGTGAGACTGGCTGCACTGCTCTGGCAGGTATGATAGCTAAGAAGGACTTCATTGGATTCAATTCAAAGCACTGCGCGTCTTGACGCACACAAGGTCCGGACTTTACGCGGAGAGCATATTGGATAGGTCTCATACAAAGAGGAAAATCCACCAGAGAGCATGAAGCTAGAGGTGCTGTGTGGAGGCCACTATGACATGAAGCAGTTCGAGATGTCCAGTGATGCGGAGGGGAGCGTGCGCTCTCCTCTTTCCGCTGAGGAGGAGCTGGGGTCGGATGGTGACTGCGTGGCGCACAGCCCTCCTCCACCTGTTGCTCCGTGCGCCAGCGCCAAGTCCAAGCCGTACACGCGGAGACCCAAACCCCCGTTTTCGTACATCGCTCTCATCGCCATGTCCATCCGGGACTCCCCCTCTGGACGTCTCACTCTGGCGGAAATAAACGACTATCTGATGAAAAGGTTCCCGTTCTTCAGAGGCAGCTACACCGGCTGGAGGAACTCGGTTCGGCACAACTTGTCTCTGAATGACTGCTTCCTCAAAGTGCTCCGGGACCCGTCCAGACCTTGGGGGAAGGACAATTACTGGATGCTCAATCCTCAAAGCGAATACACCTTTGCCGATGGGGTGTTCCGGCGCAGAAGAAAGCGCATTGATAAGAAGTTCAGCAGGGAGCCAGAGGTGTCCGAGCAGCACGCGGAGGAGCCGCAGAGCATTCAGCAGTCTGCGCCCGCCACCAAGACTGATTCATGTGTCAAGTTTACCAGTTCATTCGCGATAGACAGCATCCTCAGCAAGCCGTTCAAGAGGGACTCAGACAGAGAACCTTCCCCGCTCCACCCTGCCTTCACCTGGCAGCGCTACACTGAACTAATGGCGCCTCATTTAAATACACCTGCTGCTTCATTTTCATATAGGTCCGCCTGCTATATGGACTCCTGCGCTGCGCACGTGTTAAACGCCTGTGACTGTGGGCTGCTTACACTCACATATCAGAAATAAATCTATTTTATTTGATGATTGAAAATCATCATTGTGCACTGATGATGGACACAGGGGAGGATTTAAATTGGTTTATTGTGGTGGCAAGGTGTTACACTTATTTTTTGTACCTCTTAAATCATTTTCAGATGTGATATTTTATACGCAATTGTTTGTTTTAAATGATACTGAACTGACTGTTAACGTTCTTTAAAAAATGTGTTAAAAAATATGCACTTTGACTGTTTTTGTGTCTCTTTCTTTAAAAACAAAATGCTCTTTACAATGAAATAAAAATCCAACTAATGATGGTCTACGTTTTCTATTGTTGAAACATGATTTTATATTGAATAAAAAAAGTAGGACAAATTAGGACTGACACCTGTATGAGACATCTACACCTGTGAGGTGCCAGCTGGGGAATAATGGTTATTAATGGGCGTGTGTTCATGTGACTCCACCTTGTAAAATTCTTAGATAGCTCTGCTAGAGATTGGTTGCAAGTGTACCATAGGCCTGATATATACACTGGCCTTTTTCCTATATGTAAAAGCCCAGGTGAAATTATTTATAAATATTATATAAATATTTATATTTTGTAGGCAAAAGGTAAAATATTTCTCCTTAATTGACTACGAAGAAGAGGCTCCTCTCCAGTTTCTACTAGAAAAAATACAAATGATGAAAAAATAGTAATAATAATAATAATAATAATAATCAAACAACAAGAAAGATAATAATATAATGAAACAAAATTAAATAAAGCCATGCATGGTAATAATGTGAATGCAGCCTATTATTAATATCCGTTTTTGCTCTTTAATTTATGATGCAAAAATAAATTGCCTTATAAGTATTTACTTTTCAGTGCTCATGAAGTTCGCTGCTGCCGGATAGGGGCATCCAATATTTATGTTTTCTGTCTGGCGCTGCAAATAGCTGTCGCCTCAGTCACCACACATGCGCAGGAAAGGGTTTGTACAAATGGTGCATCCTGAGCGAACTTCAACTCGAATCCACAATAGGAAGAAATGTCTTCCAAGTAGGCCCATTCTTCTGAGGCTAGAGAGTAAATTTCCTTTAAACCAGCTGTGCATCCTGGACGCAGCGGGGCGACAGGTTTGATGTTGCTGATATTCTGGCGAGATTGTGTTTTAAAGGGGAACACCACCTAAATTAAGAATTCCAATATGTCATTTCCACGTCCTAGGAAAGTTCAATCAGTATTTGTGAACATGAACTTTGTTGGTGTGGGAAATCAGACTGGGGGAATTGTTTCACATCCTTATTATAGTTTGCTCTGTAGTGACACATGCATGCGTAAAACACTACCAAGGCACAAAAAGGACATTTACAGCAGTAAACTTGGCACAAAATATATTCGATATAATACAAAATATATTCCCCAGGGATGTAATCCAGGCTCCAAGAGGTAAACTGACACTTGTGCGCTGTGTGTGGTATGTTGGCACGCTCTGATGGAAAAAGCATGCTTCCTCTCATGTCAGAGTCCTAACCCTGAACAGATCCCAAACAAATGAACACTGCAGGACTCCTTCTCTTGTACACCTTTACAAAATAAATCCACCGAGGACAAATGGAATCATCAAATTGTGTCGCTTAATTCATCATGGTTTTGTCAAATTATCGTGCCAAATATGTCTGACAAATGCATTCAGAGGTGTTTTGGAAAGTGAGTCGTGGGAGGAGATTTGTGTTACTCCACTGCGCTGTGTCCGGCTCCTAGTCTGGATCCTAGCCAGATGGGGAGGGAGTAGTTCCTGGCGATTTTCTTGGAGGGATTTGGGGGGGATAGAGGGGCAGAGAGAGATTTAAGAATTGATAGGTGGTCGAGTTGTGTTTGGCCGGGTGGATATGCGCAGGCAAAGTCGAGGAGCTTTATTTTCCCTCTCTTGTGGGATTATTGCCAGCGATGGACAGAGAGAGGAAGGAGGAACAGCGGCTGGTGTTTCTTGACTTTCACGGTTATAAACGCGCAGAGCACCGCAAAGGTACCTTTTAATTATCGTTGAAATATAGGAAAAGTTAGTGTTATATAGCCCCCCACAGGGAACGGATTAAAAAAAGAGGCGCAACCATGACAACCGAGAGCTCCAAGCAACTTTTGGATCCATCTAATCCCCGCTCCAGTCCAGCTGCCGGTGCTCTGAATGCAGGCTTGCTGAGCGCGCAGCCAGTGATGGAGAGCGCGCAAAACGCATCACCCAAATGGAAAAAGGGAAACTCTGGCTTGAGGCGCCCAGAAAAGCCTCCCTACTCATACATCGCCCTCATTGTGATGGCAATACAAAGTTCTCCGATCAAAAGGCTAACTCTGAGTGAGATCTATCAGTTCCTGCAGGCCCGCTTCCCTTTCTTCAGGGGCTCCTATCAGGGATGGAAGAACTCCGTCAGACACAACCTGTCTCTGAACGAGTGTTTCATAAAGCTGCCCAAGGGTCTCGGCAGACCCGGCAAGGGCCACTACTGGACCATCGACCCGAGCAGTGAGTTCATGTTCGAGGAGGGCTCATTTCGTCGCAGACCTCGCGGGTTCCGTCGGAAATGTCAGGCTTTGAAGCCAATGTACAGGATGATGAACGGTATCGGGTTCGGTGCGTCCATGCTGCCGCAGAACTTTGATTTCCAATCACCTCCGGGCTCATTGGCGTGCCACAACGGCTACAACATAGACCTGATGGGTAACACGGTGCCAGGCGGCTTCGAGGGACTCGGAGGAGGACATCACGTCCCACACATGTCGTCAGGCTCCGGGTCATCGTACATGGCCGCATGTCAGGTGGCCTCTAATGCGGACTACTGCCCGGACAGCAGCAGCAGCCCCCTGCAGTCCTCCCCAGCGATGGTGGGCACGTTGGACTGTCAGTCTCCGTATGCAAACACAGCCTCACACTGGAGTTCACCTGGAGTGTCTTCATACATCAAACAGCAGTCGTTGGCATCAAGCAGCCCCACTTCATCTGCTCTGCACACGGCGGGGATGTCACCTTACTCTCTGGATCAGGGCTACCTGCACCATAACGCACGAGACTCCTCAGAGCTTTCAGGTAGAGCCTCACTGTAGCCGATAGTCATATGCATAAACTATTTATTGGTTTTGATTCCTGCATGTGCACCATGATGAGTCATAAGAGTCTAAGTTCACGGTGAACATTAAACTGCAGGGCTAATTTATCACATGCATTAAACTGTATAACTATTGACAAAAATATAGACATTAGTTTTTCACATTTGTATTTAATCCGATTGCATTGGATGTATCCAGAAAATGCAACGTGCGACTCATTGACTTAACTATCAACCGTCTGAGCGAACCTTTACGGAAATGCAAAAGGTAAAACGCAGAAAACTACCCATAATGTGCATTAATTGATCAGATTGTAACGTCCCATAAGACTGACTGAGGTTTTTATCATGCATCATAAAATTGTGTGTGGAGTGCACAATGTGCCCATATAGCCCAGTGTTTAATTTAAACTTCTTACGGTTGCACTCAAGCTTTCTTTAGAGGCCTCTGTGCTGTAGAATGTATAACAAATACAGGCACAATAACACAATACAACTGCGTGAAGAAGTAACGAACACGACGTCAAACACGTTGTCACAAACGTATTCTCAACAATGAAAAAATAAAATAAGGACTTTTATTCATTTTAGTGCATTTTCATTAAGGCCTTTAACATGAGTCCGAACCAGGATATTTGCAGTGGAGGTGTTGTTGTCTTATTGCTCATTTTATTTCAATTCTCTAATTTTTACAAGTTGTTCCTTGTCTTTTAATGCACATAACACACATTAGAACATCTTCCTAATAAAGCACAAACGTTTTACCTACAGCTTGTAACTGATGAAATAATATAAGCTTTTATTGATCTCCAGTGGGTTAATTCGTGTGATGGCTTTATTTATGGTTATAAAACGATCTACTATTGTTTAACAGAGCCATCATAATCTACTAATACTGTAGGAACAAATTTTTAGTTGCCATGTCGTGAAAAATCCGTTTGGCTGGTGTTAAACCTCCACCACGTTAAATGCTTCACTTTTTTTAAAATCTTTTTAGTTAATGAGGAAGGATTGTCTTCTGAAAAAGAGCTGCAGCATCTGTACCGAAATTCATTTTCAACCATAAAGTGTTACCACAGTTTATCAGCATTTAAAACTGCAGACTTGATGGAGTATTATTAACACAAACAAACAAACAAACAAACAAATAAACCCTTTATTGATTATTTATAACATGTATTTAGAAATAAGAAATCTCCAATCGTCTATTAATGGATTACCAACATTTGCATTATTGCCAAACACAATGGATAAACATCAGCCAAAGGATTTTTCGCTACCTGGCAACCAAAATGTTGCTCTTATAAATGGCTTATAATGAAGCCTTAGTAAATATTTTTTTTAAAGCCATTAGATACAACCTAAAACACTTTATAAAGGACACAAAAAAGTGATACCAAAAATTAACAAAAAAAGACATACGCAGATTATTTTTGTTATCCAGCAGTTTGAATAAAAATAATCCAAATACATTAAAGAAATGCTTTGACGTGATGTGTGCTGTGTGTTCACAGTGGGACTGTCTCGATACTCCAACCACTCAGCTCCTGTGTGTGACAGGAAGGACTTCGTTTTGAACCTAAATGGCATCTCTTCCCTCCACCCGAGCACCAGCGGATCTTACTATCATCCGCTCCATCACCATCACCAAAGTGTCTATCAGGATGTAAAGCCGTGTGTCATGTGACAAAACACCAAAGACAGAACTGTCTGGAACGTTTCTGCTAAATGTAACCATCAGGTGGAGTTATTTTATCAGGATCTTTGGTGACTTCTGGTGAAAATGGCGATTTTATCCCCTTCCAGTCAGTGTCAGTGACCTTTGACCTCTAATGGTTATGATGTGAGGACTTGTTTTGCCACTCACATTACATGACTGACTTTACACATATGAATAAGCAATATCAACAGTTTTACTGAAGAAATACGTACACATACCTGAATTAATCTTTATTCATGCACTTAATTTTTTGTTCCTGAAGTTGAGATTGTTGCTGATTTCCTGCAGCACACCATTAAAGAGATTTATTTTTAAAGGAGAATTTGAAAGTGTTTTTAGCAATAAAAGGTTTTTTTAAATACACATTGTCTTTTTGCAATTCTTCTTTTATCCCTCTTTCTGTTTTTCTTTCTATATGTTATAAGAGGATTATTATTATTAGAAGTAGTAGCAGTATCAGAATTACACAGAACCATGATTAATTATGACATATTTTAAACAGTTTGTGGGCCATTTCGACTGACCATTCCTTCAAAAAGGTTGGATTTGCGTCGCTTATTTGATTTACGACAACTACAAAAAATCCTTAAAAAAATCAAAATATTACTACTAATTAAAAATATGAATTAGTCCCCTTCAGAGTCATCGCATTGAGCACCATTACGGGCTTCCAATTGTTTTATCACTGCTTTCTTTACTTAATATTATGTCGTATTTTTACACTGGAAAGGCTGTATGCTGCTGCCCTTACTGTATATTCAGTTGAACATACGATCAAAGATGTGCTGTAGCTTTATTAACACTAATCGCACATTTTGTGTTACGAAAAGACGAGTTTAAAAATGATTTCAAAGAAAGAAATCCTTCTTTGATTCGATAATTTAAGTGTAATTTGTGTCTAAGAAGCCTGCGTATGTTGTTGGTGTTATGTAATGATTGTTATTAGATTAATTACTAAATAGAAAGAAAGAAGGCGAGAGGTACATTTTATACACGTCTGACCTGGAAACTCATTCTTCTTGTTTCGTCCTGTTGGTTTTCACGCGACTCTAACGCCACCTCGTGGTGATTGGAAGTTGAAGGGCTCAAATTACATTTCATTCAGGTTATGGAAAATTGCGTGTGCATGTCTTCATGCTGCTAAACAGATTATAATCGTATGCAGAACAGTCAGTTGGTCATTTAGTCATTAGAATATAGATGAAGCTGATATTTTCACGTCGGTTATTCACAAATACATCCACTGGAGTGAAATGTAACTCTGATATCCCTTACAAAAAAGAAGTTTATTCAAGTGTGCTATTAGTATACTTATTTTAAACTTAAAATAAGAGAGTATGCTTTCAGTTTACTTTTTATGTACTCATCAGAGATATATTTAACAAAATTATACTTAAGTATACTTGGCTTATACTGACAAGTATACAGAAATGTCTAAGTGTACTTGGCAAGTATACTTGGCTTATACTGACAAGTTTACAGAAAAGTATAAGTATATTTGGCTAAGCACTATAAGTTCACTTAAAGAAAACTTACAAGTATACTAAAAACTATTAAACTAGTAGTTTACTTTAAAGTGTACTTTCATAAACTAAAAAGTGGGCTACAAGTATATAACTGGTAAACTAACAGTATACCTATAAGTTCCCTTGTAGTATTAATATTACAGTTGCAGTACAAAATACAACTTGGATGTAAACTAACTGTGTACTCAAAGTTTACATTTAAAGTATACTTAAAAGTATACTTTTACAAACAAAAAAGTGGGCCAATTTAGTCCCAATAAGTATTGAAGTAGTACACTTACAAATATACTACTAGTACATTGATATTAGTATACTTATTACATAGAGTATACTTGAACTATACTTAGATTTATTTCATTAAAACAAAATTGAAATATACTTCTTTTTTGTAAGGGATGGGCCTCCTACAGTGATGTTACCAGAGTAACCTGATACAGTATAACATCATATTTGATTTGATGAATCCAGTTCTGACTGGATGGCCAAGTCTATCCAGGCTAATCTGATAAAAGGTGTAGACATGTCATGTCAAAGAATTTTGAAACACAAATACACTCATAAAAGCTGGAAAGTGGATAAAAAGAGTCACAGATGATTGCTTAAAAAGGTTTCAAGATACATGTTTTAATTGTGTGAATCTGTTTCCATTTTGGCTTTTTCAGAGGTCGGATATAATCTATACAACCAACCCCAGCAGTCTGTGCTGTACTTTAAGCCCCAAATATGATAATTTTATAAGTTTAATAATGAGTCCAGGTCTGAGCTGTTGCATATTCATATTACATTGGCATATATACAGTATGCATACAAATAATGTCAGTGTTGGACAATGGAGACCGCTGAAAAATGCTACACAGATTAGAATTTGTGAGTGCAGACAGACACAAAATACAAGCTTCTTAATGTCTCTGCTGTCCATGGTGCTGAAGAGGATTATGAATACATATTAGCGTATCTGTGATCCATGGTGTGTATATACCCCAAATTAGTAAATCAAAGTTAATAAACTGACAGAAGCAGTGGTTTGCACACTTAAAATTGTTACACTGACTATACAACTTTCAGAGCTTTTAGCTCGCTGCATTTTGGTGGTAAGTTTAAGTAAGTAAACATGGCAGATGTTACATGAATTAAAGCTTCAGTAGGCAGTATATTTTTGGTATCATTGGGCAAAAATTCCCTAACAACCTTTCAGCATATTGTAATTCAAGTGTTCTGAGAGAAAACTAGACTTCTGCACCTCCTCATGGCTCTGTCTTCAGCCTTTAAATAATCTAGCCTGTGATGGGAGACTTTGGCCAATCACAGGTCATTTCAGAGAGAGAGCATTCCTATTGGCTGTGCTCCGGCTGGTGGGCGGTGCTTAGTATTTCCTCAACTGATCTCAACATGGCTGCCGGGTCACAAACTCTCTCATTTTACAGCTAAACAGTACACTACAAGATGTTCTGAAAACATTTAAGGTGAGAAATAATCATTACAGTAACAGAATATTGATTCATACTTGATCAGCGCTGCCTAGTTTGATCGGAGTTCATTCATAGACAGCAGCTTGACAGCAGGCTCCAGCTCGGCTCTGATTTATTGTTTTCATCCGGTCTGTGAACTCTTGCAGATGCCATTAGGAGCACCAGAGGACACAGAGGCTCATAATTTTTTTCAGATTACCTGTCTCATGCACTAATGTCAGGATATAGTGACCATTTTAATCAAAATATTTTTTTTTTAATCATATTTCCACCATTTCTACCCACTGCTGCTTTAAACACTGAATAAAATGTCATCTATCATCAAACTAACATTTCTGTGTTAGACTTCTGTCAGCAACTGGAAATGATCAAGGAACAACTATCATCAGCACACACATGTAGAGTACACACTGTAGGTTATATGGAGAGAAAAGGGGGATTTTTGTGTGGCTGTCTGGCACTGGAGGTGAGTAGAACAGAAGTTGGATTGAGAAATGGCTCAGGATGCAGAAGAGGGTGCAAAAAAGGCAATGGTTTTATTAACCAAAAATCACGATGAACAAAGGAGAAGAAAAAAAAGTCCCAGGTAACAACAAAGAGCAAATAAGCTGAATAAAAAACTGAACTAACACAGCCTCTCTGCAAGCTGTCCCTAACAGCAATGCTCCCACAGTTAATGCCTGCATGGCTTTATATTCCCCTGTCTGGCCCTTAATTGGACTGAACCAATGCATGGGGGTGAGGAAAACCAGAAAGGGGAATTTCACACTGAAACCTGTTTTAAAACCTGAAACAGTGACATAACAAACATTTATACAACTATTTCAAGGTGAGCAATTATTAATAAACTCTTCTCTCCTAGAATGAATTATTATGCTCTCCCACGCTGAATCACACAGAAGGAGTAAGAGACGATTGGGGATTTCCCCTTCTTCTTCAGCCCAGATTGACAATGACCACAATGACAATAAAAGGGAAAATCACAATTAGTGAACATTACCAAGGTGAAATACACACTGCACAGATCAGCACTTAAACATGGTTGCTTCACTCTGTGTCTAACTAGGCACAGGTGGCCGGACTCAGCCTGATGACAGTTGATTGCTGCAAGACATGTAGGGAATCTGGGCATGGGTAAAGGTATGGAGGATCCTTTTCACTGGGAGACATGTCATTCAGTTGTCTTACTTGGTACAATGTATGAGAGTGGCTACCTGGCTAAGGTCCATCCATGACCCACTGAACAATGTGTTTTCATACAATGGCTCGTATGATATCTCGTGAAAAAGTTATTCCTCCTTTTTCCTTCATTTCCCTTCAAATGTCCAGCAACAATTCTGCTCTCAATTTCTGCTCATTACATGCATACAGTCTTTTCAAAATAAACTTCCGTCTTCACAGGTAACCACTTCCTTAGGTTGAGGCAACAAAACTACTTAGTTAGGTATTTTTCGAAAAGACCGTCTTAGTTAGGTTTAGGAAAAGGTCGTCTTAGTTAGGTTAAGGCAACAAAACTACTTATTTAGGTTTAGGAAAATGGTTTGGCTTAAAATAACACCAGAAGTGACGTAACTTAAGTGACAAATAAGTCAACCTTTGACATCTGGTTTCACACAGGACACGAACGCCGGCCTCTTGGGCAAAAGTCCGATATTTTTTGACCAACCAATCCACCCCGACCTCTACACTACGTAGCGTTCACCTCTATTTATATTTTCTAGTTCACGATTACGTTAATTACACAGAAATTGATTTTGTGGGATATATACAAATTACAGTGCATTACTTTTCATAGGTATAGCTACGAACGGTGTATGAGACCAGCCTGCACTGAAACCTGTCATGTTTCAAACAATTGTAACACCTCTTCAGTGAGTTAGTAATTCATTGGACAGGATGGCTGCTGGTCCTTAAAATGTCTAAAATGTCTTATTCTATATTTTAATATTCAACCATTAGTTGGGAGTGTGTCTTACATCTAATCTGTGATTTTTGGAATGAGTCTGATTTATGTTTAAAAAGGAAAATAGAGACTGCACAATTGTTTACAAGCCCAAATCAGTTATGGATTTTATAGTTTTCATTTTTGCTTTTTCTGTCTTAGATGTTTTGTGTTTTAAATGTATTTCTTTAGCTTATATTGTTTGATCCAAACCCCTTTGTATTAATGGCTTGTTATTCTTTGTACTTCCTCCGTCCTGTTGGGATTTGATCCCTCATTTTCATGTTCTTGATAGATATTCTTCTCTCAGATAATGTTCAATGCTGATGAACATTCACAACCACGTCGAAAAAAGATCAGGCTGAATCTGTAGAGAATGTGTCCGGAGCAAGAATAAAAAACTACTTTTCTAAAGTCAAGTACTGGCAACATGTCAAAATATTTTAAACTCTGAAATTACATCATGCAGACGGAAGTAATTTAATGCAGAGTCATTATATAGAAAGACACAGCCTAGTTCGTCTTTATGAATATTATTATCTGAACTCCACATTTCATTATTCTCTGTGTGTTAGTTGTGGTTTTGGCTCCTGGTTGTATCTTCTTTTGTACAGAAAAAAATATGTCTTTTATTTTTGCTTTAGAATTCAACCAAGAAACAAATGACAATGTTCTTATGTGACCGAGGAGGCCGTGCTACTAACTGCTAGACTGCTGCCACATGTTTAGTGCCAAAGGGTTAGTGTATATCACACATAGTATCCCATTAAGAATAGACTTTAGTCCTCTCAGTGTGAGGACTAGTTTTAGTGGCTTAGTTCTCAATGGAAGTCTACCCCTAAGATTTAATGAAAATGATGTCCATGCTGGAAAAAAACAGTATGGAAATAGAAAACAAAGCATCAGGATGAATGTTTAAATTAAGCCAAATGAGATTAATATGATATACACAAACAAATTTAAAGTAGAGCACGCAAATAGATAAAGGTACAAATTTAAGAGTGTTGAGCCAACAACACCATTTTCCATCAATGTTTTGTACAGCTTGTGGCTCCTGCACATCATTGCTGTCTTGATGCCCTACAGGACCAAGAGGAGGAAGCAGAGAATGCTGGTGAAAGAAGCCTGCACATATAAATCAGTTAATACGTGGCCTGTTTGGCTCAGTTAACCAATTTCATTTAAGATATCACTGAAAAGAATGATACGGGAACCCTGAGCTGGACGGGGCCGGGGGACCTCGCCACAGATTGTGTCAGAGCTGGTGTTTAGCTGTTTTCACTATTGCATAGATGTGCAATATTTGAGCTTTCCAATTCTGATATATGGTTCTATATGTAAATAAAGTCTTCCTTTGACATGTAGTGCACACCATGACCTGTGTAGGAAATTATTGTAATGTGGAAATAATATTTGCCCATGTAGGAAAAGCCGGAATTATAAAAGGTTATACTTGTGGGCTACACTGTATGCATCATGTTATCTGTTTATACTGTCACATATACTAGGATTGAAGCTGAGAGAAAAGGGAGGTGTTTTGTCTTTTGAATAGACACTAAAACACTGTTTATTATACTGGGTATCCCAATTAGAGCGCCATTAACAAAACACATTTTCAGTTAAGTTACAGCACAGCGAGACTATTATCTATCTATCTATCTATCTATCTATCTATCTATCTATCTATCTATCTATCTATCTATCTATCTATCTGTCTGACCTCATAGTGTTGTAAGTATTCTGAGTAGTGCATTAAAGGTCATGGTTTTCCCTTAACTGGTGCCAGGCTGACTGGATACAGCAGGGAATGGCCTGATTTCAGACTGTAGTGCTGAAATTGACCGTGAGGTGGCAGTAGTGTCTTGATAATGTTCTGCAGCCAACCGCTGCCTGCTAGAGGCTCCATATGGTACAATAGACACACACACACACACACACACACACACACACACACACACACACACACACACACACACGTCATATCAAGTAACAGATATTGACTAGTAAAATGAATCTCAGTATTGACTATTTGCAAAATGTATGATCTAAGTCAGCATCAATTAAAACGGATGGGTCTGGTTTAGAGACCTATTTGTCCAATAAATTACCTTAAACTGAGTTGTAGCATCTTTTCAGTTATCAGTTATCATTTTATTGTCTCCAAAGATGTGGGTTTGAAAAAAATATGTAAAAAACGGTTAATTGCCATTAAAGAAGGGACTTCATGACGGTTTAGAATAAATAACTCCAATTAAGTTACACAAACTAATGTAGGCTAGTTGAAGGAAGAAACGACCTTTTTCTAAATTGCCCTTTGTGAACACTAGAGGGAGCCACAATCATAGTTATGATGGACCTTTAATTCTCTCTGTCTGTCTCTCTTTCTTGGAGAAATCTTTCCAATTTATCTATAGGCTATTATAATATATTTAAATTCACTTTGTCTTACTATTTGTTGTGATTTCTGCCTTTTGTTTTAGGAAAAGAAAAACGTTGCAATGAAGGAAGATTAAGTGGCACAAATGCACCAAAACAAAAAGCAAATGAAATTAAATTAAATAACGTTAAATCCAATTAAATTGTAGACCAAATAATATAACAAGTGTCTCCGTCACTATAAAACCACATGTATTTTAATAATAATTGTGTCCTCCTTATATTGTAATAAAAAAAAACAAATCAGCCAACAGCCATCAAATGTTCTGGCTGTTGTTTTGTTTATTTTTGTGACATCCATTCATGTTTTTCACTGCGCTTCAGTCGTGGATACCTTAAATAATAAAGAGTTAAGGAGGACTGGGTGGGCAGGCCCTGGTATTAAGTAAAAAGCCCGTCGTGAACTGTGTAAACAGCCCGGGGCGGTGGAAAAAGTTCATGCCCGGGTCCATGTAAGGAGAAACCGGCGGAGCACAAGGCCACTGCACGGACATTTAATTAAGACGACCTGCAGAGGATTACACCGATATTAGGACTGTAACTTTGCCTCACAATGACCATTAACAATTTCATGCACAGTCGCCTTTAAGAGCAGAGGCCTTCAGGGTCGGCTTATTCTATCTTCATTCAAAATCTTTTATTTCAAACCTCAGCTTTAAGATTAATTTAAAAAACATCTGCTATAAAACAATCCCCGGGGACTTTTAAAAAATTAAAGATAAATGAAGGAGTTACACTTGTGTGAAGAATGAATTTTGTTTTTGTTTATTCGGCTACAGAGAATGAATTCTCAATAGGCCTCAAACACACCAACACAACAGATATTCAAACATTTCGATGAAAAGCCCCTCATGTGAGGTGTCATGCTCGTCCCATTTGGTTATTTAAATCCTTTTCTTGAATAAACTCTCACACCTCTGGCCGCTCGCTGCCCAAACTGTCTTTTAATTCCCGTCGTAATGAGATCTCACTTAACCGCCCACTGCCAACGATGCGAGGCTCTGCCTGCTTTGATCTGCTGCTGGTGTTGAGTCTTTTCACTAATAAAATGCACCTTTTAAAGACGTTAAAAGTGGACGTAAACGACGCCATTTGGTTTATTGGTGTTGCTATAATGAAAAAGGAAATAATTAAGTTCATATTAGGAGCATGCCAAATAAATTATCTGCAAAATTGTGGATTTTTTTAGGATAAATATCAGAATTAATTTAATGCTATATAATATCCAGATTAATGTATATTAAACTTCTTCTTTTTTAATTTGAAATACAGCTGTTTCTGATTTCTAAAGACAGCTACAGGTCTGATAGAGGATGTCTGTTTGTAACAAAGTGTGCGGGAATACGCACATCTGATTGTGTACATGTGCGTTACTCTGTCACGTCTGAAGTCTTGGCTGGAGTGGGCTGGGAGTTACCGACACCTCCTCTCGTTTTTCTAAAAGCCCTGAGTGAGTGTGGCCACGAGCTTTCTTTGCTCTCGCTGCACGGCCTCACTTCCCATTGGACGACTCGTGCACTCTTCTGGGAGGAGCTCCGCTGGCAGCAAAAAGGAGGAAAGAATTTAACTGCGCAAAAAGTCCTGCCCGTGTGGTGACGGATGTCCAAAGTTCAGAACTTTTTCAATGTGCGTTTCATAGAGACACAGAAGAGATGGGGACGGCTTAAAACACAGCTGAGATCCAGCACGTTGCACTGTTGTTGAGACTTTCCTCTCTTATTTGATTTTTTAAGTGAGCAGTGAGGAGCTGTGATTTGCGCGCCTCGGCATTCAGAGGAGGGAGAAGTGGAGCTCTCTCCGTGTGCGTATTTTGGAGCTTTATTTTCGGATCAAGGTGAAGACATGCAGGCTCGCTACTCCGTCTCCAGTCCCAACTCGCTGGGCGTCGTGCCCTACATCAGCAGCGACCCGAGCTACTACCGGGCCGCCGCCGGTGGAGGATACACGGGGATGCCAGCACCTATGAACATGTACTCTCACGCGGCTCATGACCAATACCCTGCCAGCATGGCCCGTGCGTATGGACCGTACACCCCCCAGCCTCAGCCCAAGGATATGGTGAAACCCCCCTATAGCTACATCGCGCTCATCACTATGGCTATCCAAAACTCGCCTGACAAGAAGGTGACCCTGAATGGGATTTACCAGTTTATCATGGAGAGGTTTCCATTTTACCGAGACAACAAGCAGGGCTGGCAGAACAGCATCAGACACAATCTGTCGCTCAATGAGTGTTTTGTCAAGGTGCCCCGTGATGATAAAAAGCCCGGCAAAGGCAGCTACTGGACCCTGGACCCGGACTCTTACAACATGTTTGAAAACGGGAGCTTCTTGAGGCGGAGGCGACGGTTCAAAAAGAAGGACGTGGTGAAAGACAAAGATGAGCGGCTGCAGAAGGATGTGCCGCCGGGAGCAAGGCAGCAAGGCCGGGAGCAGGAGCAGCCGGTGCAGGGCTCCAAGCCTGTGAGGATCCAGGATATTAAGACCGAGAACGGCACAGTCACGCCGCCGCAGGCCGACTCGCCCTCTTTGAGCACCGTGCCCAAAATCGAGAGCCCGGACAGCAGCAGCATGTCCAGCGGGAGCCCTCACAGCAGCATCCCCTCCAACAGGTCCATCGGCATGGACAGCTCCGAGCACCACCAGCACCACGGCCAGGCCTCGACGCAGGGCTTCAGCGTAGACAACATCATGACCTCCCTCCGGGGGTCTCCACAAGGGGCCACCGAGCTCACCTCCAGCCTCACCGCCTCCACCAGGACAGGTATAACACCGTCGTTGTCCTTAAACTATTCCCCAAATCAGACTGTGTATAGTTCACCGTGTAACCAAAACTCCATCTCCACTACCTCCAACGCCACCTATCATTGTAACATGCAAGCCATGAGCTTGTACGCCGGGGACAGATCTAGCCACTTGGCACCGAGCACCACCGTGGACGAAACGTTGCCAGATTACTCAGTCACTACCACCTCGTCCTCCATGAGCCACGGTAATCTAAACTCTGGGCAGGAGGGCCACCATCCCCACCAAGGGAGGCTGACCTCGTGGTACCTCAACCAGGCCGGAGACCTGGGCCATCTGGGCGCAGCGTACCCGGCACAGCAGCAGAACTTCCATTCAGTCCGAGAGATGTTTGAATCCCAAAGAATTGGCTTGAATAATTCACCGGTGAATGGGAATAACAGCTGTCAGATGTCATTCCCACCGAGCCAACCCATCTATCGCACTTCGGGAGCTTTCGTATATGACTGCAGCAAGTTCTGACCAAAGAAAAAGTAGGCTCAGTATTTTCCTCACGGTGTTTGAACTCTTCCAGTAAAATTCAACGTTTCCCCCTCTCTCCTGCCCACATCATATGGACTAATATGAGACAGAAAACAAAAAAAAAGGAAAGACTTTTCTTTCTAAAGAACAGTGTTACTGCAAATAACACGTAAGTCTCTCTTTGCTTTTGTGGCTTTATGTGATATGTTAAGGATATGTCAGTTTTCATGGACGTGTAAATTGCATATAGTAATTTATTTCTAAAAAAATAAAATGTAGCCGGATATTATGGACCAAACACCAAAAAAGTGTTTCTAAATTGAATTGCCTTAATTGTCCAAACAATTGTTCCATTATAAAAGTAAGAAAAAGGAACGTGTATATCGCCGTACTATTTCAAAGATTCTTCATTTGTTGAAAAGTATTCTGAAGGATTTGTTTGTTTGTTTAATAAATTGTCATTTTATGTGAGTTAAAGTTACGCCTCGTTTCTTGCAGACTTGAATACAGGCTAGTGATATTTTACACTCAGTCTTGCCCGTGTTAGTTTAGTGAGGGCCTCGTTATTAATCTGATTTGACCCTCAGAGATTTAGCTCCTATTTTTTTTAATATTGTGTGTATGTTTGGACTGTAATCTGCTACACAGACTCAGGTCTTAAATATTTTTACTCACCAAAAAAAACTACCATATATTGACTTGTAATATTGACCGAGAAGCATCAATATTGTTCCTCAAAAAAAAAAAGAAAGTGAAACCTGAAAAAAATATTAAGGCAAAAAGCAAATTTGTATCCGCACGTCCAAAAAGAAAACGCCTGTTTATTTAGGTTTTTTTTTTAAACATTCATATCATTCATTCACTGTTCATATCTTTATTGTCCTATTATAAATGCTTAAGGCTTTATACGAGATGATTAAGCTGATGTTGACCTGAAGCCCTACAACCAGCCTACACACATCACAACTTTGTTTTGGATTGCGTTGTGTGTTTACTGGCGCATACCAGTGCTTACTTAATATCATACCACACATGCCAAAGATAGTCCCGTTGTCACTTCAGTTTTGATGTTTGAATTCTCACCAGTCTGACATGACGCTGACGTGAAGGGAGACAACGACCGTCACGTTTTATTATACTGACTCATCCTAGTTTTTCAGCGTATGTGGACATTTAATTGAGTATTTATTAAATTGGCTTCATGTACTTGAAATGTCAGATTGATGTTTTATTGTAATTGGCAATATGCAAAATGTTGTTTTTTTCCCTTAAAAACAGTTTCCCTCAGTGACATCAATGAATGAGAATCAATCTCTTTTAATCACGTTGGAGGGAAACTCATAAATGTCTTTGAAATAGGCATTTATTTAGTGCTATTACGTATATTAATGGCAATTGTTTAATTTAAATTCAATACACGTCTGTTGCCCTTCATCTCAAGCCGACTATCAAAGCAGCTTTTCATTTTCTATTTCATTTTATCTTATTTTATTTTATATTGTTATTTTTTTGCCTTCCAGGGATTTCAAATATTTATTAAGCACGGAGAGATATTTATTTTCAATTTCATCAATAAACAGCATGTAGAAATATATATTAAAGCAGTTTTTCCTTGGACAAACGTGTGCGTAAAGTGTGCGTAAAATTGCGCACGGCAACAGTCCGTACAATGACAACATAAATAATAATAATAATTATTATTATAATAAAGATGATGATACTAATATTAATACTAATAATACTTTTATGACAAACTCAAGATTATAGCAGTTATTACCACCTGCAACTATAAACAGAAAATCAGAATTTTAATTAAAAAAAATATAACAAGGTAATAATACACTCTAGTAACAATACAATTAAAAAATAATAACACCGGTTAATAATAATGATAATAATAATAATAACAGCAACAATTACTAAACACATCTATAATTTTCACATTTAATTTCTAAAACGAGCTGCTTGCATTACTATCGAAAAACTTTTACTGACTTTTTGAAAACAATTTAGATGATTTTTGCAAAAGTTTAATTTCTAACAGAAACAGGGGGGGTGGCAATATGTTACACACAAGACAGACGCCAAGCCAGAACCCTCTCAGACCAAGTAGCATGTCAAACTACAATATGTAAAGTGCGATTCTGAAACACTTTTCTACAAAATGGCCTTATTCCTCATATCCTTTTCGGCAGCTTCAGGCCTCTATAGACCTGTAAGACAAATCAGAACATCTTGAGCGTACTCTAGCTGCAGGCCATGTGCATATTTCATATGCCTCATTGGTATGGTGTTGGATAGAATTGTGAACAACGACAACAAAGAACAAAAACAGTAAATACAGTAATTGTTCAGTGAAGCCACAGTGAAATGCTGCTCTTGTGTCTCTCCCAGCTCGCCGATTGCACCAACTATAATCAGGCTCATAAAAGTCACTAGATACGTTCCCTAGTATCGGCCTAATAAACAAACGTCGTGTTAGGCAAAAGATTGATGGCGCCCTCACAGAATAGACCAGGTCAGGAAGGAATAAAATTCAATCAGAGAGCTGGAATCGTTTTTCATGAGACGGAAAAGGCAGAGAGGGAGACGGGGGTCAATGAGGAGGATGTCGGCCGCCTGAGCACCATCAACAATATAACAGGACATAGCACACACACAAACACACACACACACACACACACACACACACACACACACACAGAGAGAGAGAGAGAGAGAGAGGGTGAGAGAGAGAGAGAGAGAGAGAGAGAAAGAGAGAGCAGAGCTTAGCTTGGTGTGTATGTGTGTCCTTAAAATTGTAAATAATACAATTTAAAAATGTTTCCAGAAATAAGGCATACAATATATATACAGGAAACGGTTGACATGGATTATAACTTGTACTTTTGGCACTGAAAATGAACTGATACTGTAATTAACAATGAGCCTATGGTTTCCTACGTGAGGCCCTCATCCTGTCCCGAGGGGTCCCACTGCAAAATAGGTACAAATTTAATTTCACTTTCATTTCCCTTCTCAGAAGTATGGAAAGAATAAGGTTTACTATATTTCCTGTCCCACAGTAGAGACAGTAGGTTGTGATTGTTATTTCTCACCAAAAAAAAAAAAAGAAAAAAGAAAACCTCTAATCAGATGTTAAATCTCATTAAATATCTGAGTGGGGCTCCTTAACTAACCTAACACGTAGACATTTGGGGACCCCTGTTTGACTGTTTCAGCCTGTATGAGACTTCACTCTGCTTTTTCCTGAAACGTTCCGCTACATTCCTGAAAATGCACAACTTCCCTCACTGCTTTGGGTCAAATAGCAAAGACAAAAAGCGTCTATGTTGGCCAAACCTTTAATAATTTACATATCAGAACGGTATATGTGTTACCTCATGTGTTTTAAAGCAGATAATAAATTATTTCAAAATAACTTAGTCTTTTTTCAATTGCTGTTTTGACCACATTGCCAATTATTAACATGAGCGTATGGGCGTATTTAAGAAAAAATAATGATGATGTTTGGAAGTCAGGTCAAAGTTCAAGAAATGAACATAAAATAAACAATTATATCTCAATTATTTTTTTAAGATAGCATGGATAAAATATCAACTAAATAATCTCATTATTCGCAATACACTTGGACTGAAAAAGAGCATAAAGCCGTGATGTCTATTATGTCTCATTAGTTGTAGGTAACAATCATGATGCACAACCACTAATCAGATTTAAAACTGCACTTTACAACCGTGACACTATTATTAACTCGTAATAACAACTACTTACATTTACATTATTGACACATTTGTCCTTCCAGATGATGTATTTATTTGATAGACGTTTAATGGATGTTTATCTCAGCACAGATAGGAGTAGACGGGATATATAAATGCGCTGGATCCCCTGCAGAGTGTGTGCACCTGTACGGCTCAGCTCAGTATGGAAAATGCTGTGTTTTAACTCTCGGTTAGTGTACAAGACCCGAGCTCCAAGCGCCATCTGTTTCTAATTAGGAGTCCATATAGACGCAGATTCTGTCTGCACTGCGGCCAAACGAGTGAAAGGTTGGAGGTCCAACACTTGTCTCTCTCATAGGGGAAAATAACCGCCGCATGTAGCCTCTTATATCCTGCACGTCTCATTTTAAAGACAAACTATGATTTATTTTTTTTCAAAGAAATGATTCACTCGGCTTTTGTCAAAACAGGCAGAGCGATGAGGTGTAAACAATGCTTCTGGATGAAATAATATGTTGAAATCGTGCAGCATCTTCATGAACTGGCGCAGAGGTTGAGAGCGCTGGGACGGTGGGATAATGGATAATGGGGTACTGTGAATTCAGACCGACGGGAAACGGCCGACCTGCGAATAACCCGACAGCCTTGGCGAGATCCCTCAGAAACGAACAGAGTTGCCTTTAAGTTGCACAAAACCCGCTTCTCTGCTGCTCAGGCCTGCGGTTTCTAATAATAGCACCTTTTTACGCACCGAGCACCTGAACGTGCCAATTATATACAGCATGACATACAGTAATTTATTGTATTTTAATGTCATGAATATATTTTTGGACGGCTCATACTCGACGACCTTTACAACCTTGTTTTCAATCTGAATTGCCAGTGAGGAATAAAGCTTCATGCGGATTCTTATTTTTTGTATTTTTGCTAATTTCTAGATATATTTAAAAAAAATTATAAATAGTAGAAAACACAGGCATGAAGGTAATTAATGCAGTTTATTGTTAAATCTCTAGAAAAACAAACAAAGGTGTTAAACAAATGAACGATTCGCTCTCCGGTGGATTTGACGCCCTGACCATTATGCTTTTCTACATTTTGCAAAAGCACATAGCTCAGTAAAATAAACATTGTAATTAAGTAGATTATAATTGATTAAAACAGCTTAATAGAACAATATAATTTTTTTTTTGCCTGGTCAATTAAAAAATACCCTGCTTCAGGAAATAAGTATCTTAGCATAATAGATACATAGGGCGAATGTACATGCATGTATATACAATACATTTTACACATGAATTCATAGCTTAACATTGGTTTATATGATGAGAAAACATGTCGAGAGCAGGGAGCAAACAGAACAAACTTGAACTCTGTAACTTGTGACATGAGAGGGCCACTTCAAAGCTGCCCAACTGCTGCTATTTGAGCCACAGTAGCAGTTGTCTGTGTCTTTCGAGGGTCTCATCTCATTTTATGGTGCAAGGCGGCCACTGGGCTATGAAAACATCAACAGCGGACTGAGACAAGAGGCTGCCTCTTGTTTTGAGAAGGGATGTTAACAGTCAGAAATATCTATAAAGATCCTTTTTAATATCATAAAAATATAAATACTTGAATACTACATATTTAGTTTTTTTCTTCTATGGTTGCAGGCTGAAATGAATGCTGACATTTTTCTTACATTAGAAAATAAAAAAAAATAAAAAATAAAAAATACTACAAAATAGATTTTACTTATAAAAGTGAAAAATAAAGGCACTATAAATAGGCTAAACACACAATATAAGGTGAATTCTATGCTTTTTTAAGGAATTTGCAGACCCCCTTTTTGTCACAGAGTCTAGGTAAACCGTATTACACAACAATCAGAAGAAGAAAAATGTGGAAAATAGACATAAATAGACATGAATTAGCACATTCATTTGAAATTAATGCAAATTAATTTTCAATGAATAATATGCTTCCTGCTTCAATGGTGATGTCACATCACTTTTCACCAGACTTTTCCCTGATCCTCACATGTTTTTTAAGCCCAGGGATGGTGTGGGTGTCATGCACCAAAAGAGGAGGAGACATTGTTGGAAGTGACAACATTTTAATTCTGAGTCCTTAAGTCTGTCCAAGGAGGAGAAAGGAGAGTGTCACACCAACCAGAGGCAGAGACAGAGATGAATTGGGCCGCAGTGTAAATGCCATCTTGCCTTAAAATAGAACAAGGAACAAGTTGCTTCACACAGGAGGTGGGTCACTGGGGAACTTGAAATTTGAAGTTAATAGGGGGAGCTTTTGTTTGTGTGTGTAGAGGTAAAGCCTTCTGGCAATTCATTGATGGCGGAGTCAGTGCAGTGTGTTCTCTATGCAGTATTGAGAGATTGCGAAATTGTGTGTGAATGTGTGTGCGATTTAAAAAAAAAAAAAAAGACCACCAAAACTGTCTGCAGCAGACTTCCTCTTGAATTATTTCCCACCAAGCACCTCGTCACATCTTTCCTCTGCTACATTCGCTTTTATTTTGAAGTTGAGATGGATTCAGATCAGATTGTGTAATCAGAAAGAAGGCCATGTTGACAGCAGCTCTGTGCTCCCAAGACTGAACTAATCCAATATACTGGAGTTGATTTATTAGAAACAGATACATGTGCTATTTTTTTTTTATAGCAACCATCAGTAATGATGACCACGTATTAGCTCTGTCAATCATACAAAGAGGTCAGTAGGTCATGAAATCATCGGATTAAAAAGTGCTGGAAATTCAAATCAGAGTGTCAACAATAACACATCCAATTGGGGGAAATGCCACTTCATTCTTCCCTTCTCCAAATCTCCAGTCTTTCCGCCCTTTCTGATGTTGGTGACAGATTCAGTAAGTCATGATTAGATAAATGAAGTTCAGAGGTGTTAATACAAAATTGAATCAAACACATCTTATTGATTACTTGCTTTAAATTGTACTCAAGAACAAATGGAAAACTCGCTTTCAGGAATTATTTAAATTGCCGGATTAACTGACAATTTTACCTACAAATTCCTCAGAATATGTCAATCATATTCAATCATTTCTATGATGAAACTTGTAATCATGATTAAACATTATTTCGAGCTTGAAACGTGATCAAGCATTACATATGTCTTACTCAGCAGTTTTAGCCAGATCAATAACAGTGTGACTGATTCACTTTGTCACGGTCGCCAATTTATTTACAACACCGTGCTTCTGAACGACTAAAAGTGACTATGAGTGCACGTAACAATAATAGTGTGTGTGTGTGTGTGAGAGAGGGAGAGAGAAGAGAGAGAGAGAGAGAGAGAAGAGAGAGAGAGAGAGAGAGAGAGAGAGAGAGAGAGAGAGAGAGAGAGAGAGAGAGAGAGAGAGAGAGAGAGAGAGAGAGAGAGAGAGAGAGAGAGAGAGAGAGAGAGAGAGAGAGAGAGAGAGTACCCAAAGCAATGGCTGTGGTTGAGTGACAGTCTTGCACTCATGCATGATTCTCCATGTTTCACCTAGTTTGTGTTCGGTCAATGCAACCAGAAACACAGGAAGCAGGGATTTAATCTGCAACCCCTCAACACCACCACCACAACACACACACACACACACACACACACACACAAATAAATAATACGCTACGATGGAGAATTATGAACTATGCAGAATGGGATGTGAGGTGAAACACAGGCAAGGAAATACTAACTGGGTAAAAGAAAAACACTGACCTGAGCAGCAACTATTACTTTTCACAGTTTCTGAGAAGATGCAAGTTTCAGTTAAATAAAAATAGAACTTGTGTGCAGATGGCAACACATAATCTTCACATGGATCCTATTTGCAAGATTAATATTGAATGGACATATTTCCTGTGACTTAAAAACAGCATTAACATACAGCATGAAACAAAAACGAAATCTTCAAAATATGATAAAAAGGAAACTTTCCTCATTGTAAGACATTCTTGCAAAACATATTAAACTACATATGAGAGAGAGTGATCCGAATGTATCTCAGATGTCAGCTGTCTGAGCTTGTGTCAATGGACAATCTGCCCTTTGACCTCTGAGAGGAAAACTACTCCTCCCGACGGTCCTTTTCAGGGACCCATTGTTTACTCTTCAGCCAGTTAACTAATTTTCTCTAAGTCGTCCTTTCTCCGTTTTCATGCTTGGCTGCATTGTAAAGAGCATTCGAACGCAGAGGAGGTGAAAGTCAAGGAATCTATGGAGTCTAAGGAGAGCACAAAAAGGGGGAAAAGGACGAAAAATTAAAAACAACATGAGTTAGTAGAATTCGATCCGTAGACACCAAGAGAGAGAATTAGTACGGGGGTGAGGGATCTTTGTCTCACAGGGCAAGTGGTACTATGCAGTTCTCAGTATGTGTTGTTCAAATGTGAACCATTAAAGCTTTTTAAAACTTCAGTTCTACTTTATCTGTGCTGGGAGATGATGGTCAGGAGCACACATCCTCAACTCCACATCACACAAGTGAAAACAACTTTAGATTCTGGTGTACTTTGACTGAAAAGCAGTCTCAAAAGTAGAATATAAATAAGCACATATTTTATATATTGTTCACAAAAGTCAAGACTTGACACTCACAACAGATTAATATAAAGTCAGTGGTTCTTGATGTATGTCTGTGAGGTGTGCAGGTGTGAGGTCTTCTCCGTCTGGCGAGAGGCAGCCAGATGGTGTTTGTGTGTGATGGCGAGCAGCAGCGATACAGCGGTGGTTCCTTTCACAGATCAGCACTCGTATCTCTGTTCCATCTCCAGGCTCTCGGCTCATATAAACATCCCCAGTTCATGGGCCTCTGATGTTTTCGCCATTGTGTTTACAGTGAGAAGTCAGGCAAATACGTGAACTTTAAGACAAAGAGAACACGGATGAACAATGGACGGAGTGGCTAAACGCTTGTAGTGAAAAATTTAAAATGTTCTGAAATGCAAAAAGATTTTTTTGATAAATCATTAAAAACACTAGTAGGTAAAGTGTCCTTTTTTTAAACCAAACATACAACATTAACACACAAGCAAATTCCCCACTATGGGACTAATAAAGGAATATCTTATCTTATCTTCTACTGCACATTAGGATGTGAATATGCTCCTTTTGTTAGTTACAAACAGATCTTCTAATGGGATAAAACAAACAGCATTTAATCCTGTGGCTGTACGCTCTGCACCCTCGGTCTGCACACTCCACACGCAGTAGGAAACAAGTTCAATTACACTGATTCAGCATGGACATGGGCGGACCCGACACAGAAAAAAAAAGAAGTCACGTTTCAGCGCTCAGGGCCTGTGGCAACCGAAATGAAGAGTTCAAGAAAAGTGGAATGCAACACACACACATTCACATACACATTAGTGTTTACTCATTCTACCAAAAGGTTAAATTTTCTTTGTGATGGTAGCAAATGAGATGTAGCGTTCACTTTCGATAATGGAGCTTTGTCTCACAAAAAGAAACAATCATGCACGTTTCCAATCAAAGCCTATGCAATGCTGTGACTCCAACATCAAAGCGTGCTCAGAGCGATTGTCTCCCCCCTGCTCCTTTTAAACTGCCTGTTTTTCAACTGTAGAAAGAAGAAAAATCCCCCGAACATCAAAGAGGGAGACAGAGAAAGTAATTTAGCCTTATCTTAATTGAGCTGCAATTTTAATAATGATCTTACACATTGGGACCCAGGAGGAGAGAAGGAGCTGCAGGCTGCAGGGCTTCCCTGCTCTATAGTGGGCTCTGCTGCTCCACTCTCTGGTTGTCTAATCTCAGCTCCAGACATGTCATTGGCCAGTGAATTATGATGACCTAATGTTTTGTTTACTTCATGCTCATAACAGGCGGGTGGATTGCATGGGGCATGGCGTATGGGGAAACATGAAAGCGTTGGGACTTGCAGGGCTGCAGTCTCCAGCAGCTCGCAGAAATAAACAGCTCTGAACTTCAGCCACCTGGCACAGCACCTCCTTCACATCGAGGGCCACTCTGAAGTTTACAGAAATCCCTGGCTGTGTGCTTCATTGGCTGTCATGAGGCAGCCATCAATCTGTAATGCAGAGGTCAAAAACTTGATATAACCTCTGGGAAAACACATTGACCCCTCTGTTCATGCACATTCTCAATAATTGACTTTGCCTTTGCCATTAAAGAGGGCAAACATATGGGCTCTGACAACTGCTTGACAGTAAGGTCAAGAGTCCAGTAAGTCAGTCCACTTTTAAGCGTCTTGGATTTGGCTTCTGTTGGTGGTTTTCTTGTATTTAGTGAAGCAGTTGAGGGAGACTGAAAATTATGTTTCTGCTGAGGAAAATGAACACATTTGTGTGAGCGATCTAAATGATATGATAATGTAAGGGGGACATATTGGTTTCCTTTATTGGTAAGGAGAATGCGGCATGTGCTTAAACCTTGTGTATCCGATCTGGACTATAGTAACTCCAATGTATTTTCTCTGATAGTAAAGACAAATATTTGTGGTGCATGTTAGCGGGCAGTAAAGGCAGGGAGACACAAGCAAGCAGGGGCCACCTTGGCCCTCATCTCCACTGGCTGTAGGGGCATACCCAGGTTTCACCTTTCTAATGCGGGCACATATTGAGTGTTTTCTTCTAGCTTTATTACAGTTGACGGCTCGCCATAAAATCTTTGAATTCAAGCTTCAAGTATTTATTTAAAGGTCCCATATCATGCTCATTTTCAGGTTCATACTTGTATTTTTTGTTTCTACTAGAACATGTCTACATGCTGTAATGTTAAAAAAAACACTTTATTTTCTTCATATTGTCTGTCTTAATATGCCTGTATTTACCCTCTGTCTGAAACGCTCCGTTTTGGTGCATTTCAACAGAATTGCAACAGAATTGCGTTGCTAGGCAACAGCTGGGTCCATGTTTACTTCCTGTGAGCTGATGTCATTCACTTTGGATTTGTCCGAAATCGCATACCATGCACTACATACTCAGTATGTGTATTATCGCTCGACATACTTTTGTGTGTAAACAGTAGTATGTGACTTTTCGGATGCACTGAGCAGTAATTTATGTTGTCACTTCCTGAGAGGCTCCTTGGCGGTCGACGTGTAACCATGGAAACCAATGCCAACCTCAGTTGACCAAAACGACGGTTTGCGAAAATCAAAGTCTGAATTAATTTAAGATATATATTACACCTAGCAAAGTGAAATCTTATACTTACAGTTAAATTGAAGCGTTACTGACGTTACAGAGCTGTCCGTCAACGTCCATTATGAATGGTGTTGTCACTACAGCATTGCATTGTGGGACATTTATGCCTCCGTAGTGTCCAGCGTTGCATACTATAATATTTCACCAGAAATAGTATGTAATTGACATACTAAGGTTTCAGACATACTAAAATATCTCACATACTGTTTTAGCGTTCTACATAGCATGTTAGTATGGAATTTCAGACGAAACCATACACTGCAACAGGAAATAAACTGAAACACATTTGAAATGTTTATGTTTAAAACTGTGAAATGTTGTACAGTTGTGACATCACAAATGTGCATAAATCCTGATGGCTTGCTTCAAAGGCATAGTTTCTGAATATGGGTCATGGATTGAGCATTTCGATACTTTCACAATATGTATGTAGCACTTAAACCTGCTTCATAATAAAAAAGACAAGAAAATCTCACTTTTTAAAATATGGGACCTTTAAGTCAAACAATAAACAGATTCTTCATATGCATTTTAATCAAATATTTACTTTTTCTAGCAATAAGGGAACAAATGAGTTTTGTGTGCTTTGAATCCTTTAATCTCAAATGAGCACAATTTCTTGGAAAAAGATTTATGACTTTGAATCCCACTTCTACAGCCCACTGACGAGCTTAGTCAATCTCAACTCTGCCCACATGCACTTAGTCATTGTTTCTTCTGCTGACTAATAATACTGCCATGCTGGGAGCTGATCTACAATGGGTCTGAGGTCACATTTTTCATGACATACACTCCTTCTATGTGCAAAACTTATTAAAAAGAAGGGCCAACTTTTATTCGGATTGATATTTAAAGAGTTGGAAAGTCTGTAGATATTAACAGAGTGGGTTTGGGTTCAATTTGAGGTTCGGATTATAGTAGGTGCAGGTTATTTAGATAAAGGTCATGCCAAATATGTCATTTTCCAGCACATGTCAATACTTATTATAATACACTTTACAGAACAACTGAGTTAATATCTGGAGAGAAGTAAAAAGAGAAGAAGATAAGAGATACTAATATGTCAAAAACGTCAACCAATTGCCTCCAGCCAAATCTCACCCAATCTTGTAAACTCCATTTGTTTAATTCAATGCATTTGTGTTGTTTATAACACTGCCCAGAGGTCGTGCCTACAACTCCAAGAGATGGAGATGTCAATAGTGTAAATATTTTTCTCCTTCCCTGTCTGGCCATTCAAAATCCAATTTGAAAATCCCATCAGATAGGCATTTCCTCCTTCTGCAGCAGCAACCAGTCTGCTACATTCTTATCTTATCAGTAGCAACAATCTCGCATCTCGTCGTGCCCAAACACGGAGAAATGGAATCATATTGAAAGTGGTAATTTAGCTCCCACCTCCGCCACAAATAATGCACATGCTGAAACTAATACACAGCCTCTTCAGTCATCAACTCGGATTGGATGTTGGCTTTTTGTCAAGCAAAAGAGTATAAAAAGGAAAAACCCTCATCTTGCACTTAATACTCCCCCGGCTTTCCCTTCTCTTCCTTCTCTGCTGGCACGGTGACATGCATGATAAGAGCAGCGAAGCAAACTGTGAGCTCTGTCTGGGTCTGTACAGGAAGCGCGAGGGATTCAGTGGTGCTGTCAATCAGCAACAGCTCTGCTGCCGTCAGGATCTAGAACAATGGCCACAGACTCGCCTGGCATTGGGGAAACTTAGTCAGCCTGCAATCTCACTTGCACAGAGGAGATAAAGTTTAGAGGAAAATGAGAGAAAGTTATCCAAAAATGAAATTTACTTGCATGTTCGTAAACACACAGGCACATTTAGATCCACCTCTGATTTTTAAAGGCTAACGAGTATCTCAATCAAGATTACAAGCCCTTAAGATAGGGGTCATGGAAGTGAGTTGGGAAGTTCACTCCATGAATCAACATTAGCTCCATGGGTTGGTTGAAAACACTGACTTTGATTACCAGCCGACTTGTTTTAAAATGAGAATCTTGCAAAAAGGGTCTTAAATATGCATGTAGCTAATGCGTGACGCAAAAAGTCAGCATCCTCACCAGTTGATGACCATGTAGCTATAGAAGACAATGCTAAATAAAGAAACAGATTTGTTCTTGCATTGTGGTGCAGAGCCAATTAGTCCTAGTATTATAAGCATGAAAATTGGACTTTTATTTATATAACCCGATTTGGCAGCTTAGCTATGTGAATTGTTCACTGCAAGTGCCAACGTTAGCCTAAACTCTGATAGCTTTCAGAGTTCCACAGGCTTACTACTAGTGGATGTGCTAGTCGTGAACGGGCCCTGGAAGTAGCTTACTACCTGCTGTAGACCAACCCGATATCACGGCAAAGCGCGTAATAGACCTGCTCGTCCACCAGAGGATAGCGTGTCAGAGTCACCTCGCCGAGGTGTGAATATTACACGCCTGTATGATGGTATAGTACCAGCAGGTTACAACAAAACCACTCACTTAGGTTTAGGCAACAAAACCACTTAGATAGGTTTAGGAAAAACATCATATTTGGGCTTAAAAGAAGTATGTTAAGTGAAATACGTACAGAAACAACGTAACATCGGTACAGAAAACACGTGGCAAACATCACTAATGGAAATTCGAAAACAAAACACTGGTCTTGATCACTGGTCTCCTGTTTGAAAGTCCAGTGTTTGTTGGACCCATCCACCTCCCCTCCCCAGTGGTCCCCACCTCACCCGTCATAAGTGGACTTTCTTGCTTTTTATTCTAAGTCACTAGCTCTGATTGTAGCACATTCATACGGTTGCATTTACAGTACATTGCAGTCAGTACAGACTACATGGCGTGGAAATGGTACGCCTAAAGCAAGGAGAGCGTTCTTATTACATGCTTTTGCCTTGCGCATTATTGTGTCATTCACATGCGACAGGCTGTGTAGACTACGATAGTTAGTCAGACATGCTAACATTGGAAGCTTATGTTAGATAACATACTGTTTAATCCATTCCAAACTCTTTAGATACCCAGTATTGCTCTTATTAGAGATCCATGCACATTGTTTTGGCAAGTGGAGAAAATCCAGAGTTTGGACCGCAACCAGGCCTAGTTACGGTTGCTAAGCTAGAATCAATCCATGGACAATCACTGTTCGTGGGAAAGGTCAATTCCCACATTGAGACCTCAAAGATATCACTTCACATTGGAAACATTTTTAAGTATCTAATACACATTTTGGTGAAAAACAGTGACATTCCAACCATGGCTTTTCTTTTCACAGCAGGGAAATCTAACCCCAATCACCCAATTGCAAAGTAAAGTATAGATACACTATGAAAACAAACAAAGCAGAGACTTGTTAATGTAATGCCATGGCATACATTATTGTAGGGGAAAACGTTTTTCACTGCCAACATAAATACATTCCACCCTCACATTGCACATACTGGGCATAAAATACAATCAATAATGTAGTAACCAGTGTAAATAATAGCCCTCAGAGCAGCTGTAATGATGAGAGATCTAATTGCTTCTGTACAGAAATGCGTTCAGGCTCCTGAAACTAAAAAATGAAGAAAGATGTGAGTTACTGATGTCTAAAATCCCCCAGAAGTCTCTTTACATTGATGGAAAGTATGGCACACACACACAAGCCATCTGTCCAGGACAGGACACAGCGAGTGCATCCTTCAGCTGACACTTACTGGAGGGGAAGTCGAGCCTTGAGGCTGTTGTATGACATCAGCACAGCAAAAGCGACACCATTTATCACCGGCCACCGAACATGGAGACATTCATAACATCCTGACAGGAAAATCTTGTGGAAAATAATCACTTGGGCTTTGATAACAACTTGGCTTCTTTCTTTTGCTCCTCATTTGGACAGTGTCCTGTTCTCGACCTTTATTCATTCATCATGCATTGAATCTGCCATCATGGTAATGATTTTGAATTTAAAAAATTGCCATTAAAGTACAGTCTGCACCTTAAATTCTCATTCTGTCTGTGATTGATCTTTGCTGATGCTTTAAAGTTACAGAAGAAAGATATAAGACAAAAAGTCATTGTGTGCTTTAGTTGATCATCTCCCATGGAAAGACAGTTGTCAGTTTGAGATCCATATTATGGTAAACTCACAAAAGAAGAAAGCGGAGATGACCAAATCTTTCCAGAGCACACTCATTTGGGTCCAAAGGTTAGTTAGCTCTTTCCCGTTTTAAACTAAGCCCGGAGTCTCTCTTTGTGAACGACCTGCTCTCCCTCTTGGTCTCCCTTTTGTGCTCGCGGTGAGAGCGCAGCTTTTGTCATATGTCAGAGGAGCATGGACGGCAGCCAAGCCTGTCCGTGGGTCTTCCTATTTCGACACCCTAAAGCACCTGCCCTCAGTGGAGCATGGCAGGGAACGTCGTGGGGAGAACAATAGAGAAAGGGCCTCTTTCCAGCCACTCCTCACCGGCTGATCCAGCACTGACTGCCTGTCACTCACATCCATTAAAAGGTCAGTGTAGCCTGCTACCCTCCAACCCTCAGGAGGACACGCCCCCAGTTTTTACACTCACTTTTTCCTCTCCACCATCTCTCCCTTTCCCCTCCGAGGTCATAAGAGGGGGATATCCCAGAAGGAAATGCCTGAGCTCTGAAGGAGGTGCCTGCGCTCTCATTACTTTAAGCATAGTCCTGGGTGTTATCGTCGCTCTTATGTAATGGAGTGCTGGGTGCTGATAACAACATGTCAGAAGAAATTGCATCCCTCCTGAACTACATTACTGCTATTTGGATTTTTTTTTTTTTTCTTCTTGGCAAAAACACAGTAACTTAAATTCTGTTGGTGACAGACAGACTGTAAGGAACTCATTATGTTTCATTGAGATGTTTTGACAACTGCAAATGGAGAAACTCTGCATGTGCTGCATGTATCAGTGAAGCTGTTGGTATATACTGTAAGTACAGTATATGTGTATTATTGAACTTTATCAAAACAGGCAAAAATATTAGCCGTATTAATGTGCAGTTAATTTCATAACACCCACTGTTATTATCTATCTAGATTAGATTCAAAATTATTGTAATTGCACGGAGTACTTAGACAACAAAATGCAGTTTAGCATCTAGCCAGAAGTGCAAAAGCAGTTAAGTGCTATAAGTACTAGTACAGAGTAAAATATAGAATAAATATGATTTGGAACAGTAAGGGGTACGAATACACCAAATATATATTCAGTATGAACACTATTGATACACTAAGATATATACAATATGAACATAGTAAGCAGTGCAGGTATAAGTAGTGCATAATGTAATTACAAGTAATACTAACAGTAGATTATAGAATAAACAGCTGGAGGTATGATATGAATATGGTGTATGTGTTGTAGATGTGTTGCTTCGTATGATAGCACTTCATCAAATGACTTGCTCTTCATCTTTCTTAAGGATATAATTTTGAAACAAGAAGTATTTCCTCTTTGCACTCGTTTGTTTTGGATTTGTTTACATGACCCGGGTGTCACCATGGGCGCGTCTATAGACAGAAGCGCCTCACTTCAAACGGCAAACCTGTACTTCAAGTCAGATAATAATTCATAATGTGATACATTTAAGGTGATGATGGGTTAATATACGTGGGCAAACAACAGTTGGCAATAACCCTTTGCACAAGCAATGATTCACTTTGCTCTGCAGTTACTAATTAGTGTCCAAAGGTAGAGATTTATTGAATGTTGTTTGGACCATTTTTGCTTTGAATCTAACCGTCACTCAACAAACAAAGGTGTCGGAAATAACCCTGTTTAATTAAAGGTTGTCAAAAATGTCACAGAGAATTGCTACTTGAAATAATTTAGCAGGTTAGATGGCTCTAAAATCATAAATCGAGCTGTAAAATGGATGGTTTTCCTACCTTTGTTACAAGGAATCATCTCTCACATCCACTGAACAGCACCAAGACATAAGCAGAGGCATGCACACTCAAGCATAAGTGTGTTCAGCCATATCAGCCCCGGCATTCCAACCCCTAGCTTGGGTGCGAGAAATGATTTAGGTCTCTTCCTCTTGATAAATGCATACCTTCGCTGTTGTAAAATGAGGGAGTTCCAGGGAAGGAAATATGAGGCACCTGAAGCAGTGAAACTGAGGAGACAGGTTCGTCGTGGCGATACTTCATGCAGCACCTCGTTCGTCTCTGGCGTTGCGAAGACAGATAAATCTCTTTTTTTATGGCAACTCCATCATCAGGCGCAGGAGATAGAGCGCTCGCTGCCATGGCGATGACGACTTGCCCCTATCACTGCACCACGCAGGCCTGAAGTATAGGGAGTTATGTTTGACTGCCTGCCCTCCGCATCCATCAAGGCCAGATATGAAAGGACTATTTGTGATAGATGAAACTGTAAAACACAATGTAAAACACATTCAACATTGTAGACTGTAAAAAATAATTGGACATACACATCAAGAGGACAAGTTCTACAACTAGACCATTTTGTAGACACACAAAAGCTTGAAAAATAAAAACTGCTGCAACATGATAAATGCCCTAGTCATACCCATGAATATGGAATAAATGGCTAACCTCAGCGGTTGTCTTATTCTCCCTGTTTAACAGCTGAATCACATCAATATCCTTTTTTTTTTCCTCCCAAGGAAAGTAGAGGACGTGAAGGGAAAAGTAACTCCTCCAATGATCTACTAATAGCCCCGGGCAAGCTTCAACCACAAGGCTTTCCATCATCACGCTACAGTTGCTGCCTCTGGGTTAATAGTGAACCTGTAGATAGTGTCAGTCAGTTTACCTGCCGCACTGACATCTTGTTTGCAAGAATTTGGGGATTCACACTATGTCTTTGTCTGGCTCATGTTTTTAGGAGGTATAATGTTAAAAAATAAAGTAAAAACAAGTCAGAGTAAAATGGTATTTTTACTTGTAGCTTAAGAAGATGCAAAATAGAAATATGGGTAAAAATGGTTGTTATTTTATCATTCAATCTCTGCATTATATAAATTCTAGTCAGCACAGATGTTTGCGTTTTTCAGCTTTTTCCTTCTTCAAGATCAGATTGCTTTTGAAGTTGCTCGGGTACAAGAAGTTGAAGAAAAGGTAGCTGGATTAAATATACGCAGGGTGAAAGTAATGTGAAGCAGTTTGAAAACCAAACCGCTCAAGATGCCAAGATAATGTCAACAGGTAAAATCATAAATGTGCTGGCCTATGTTCGCATAGCTATGCATCATATCCAAAAAGTTCAGCTCATCTGAGGATACTGAAGTCAGTTTGGTGCCGATACACCAGCTGAATAGTTCATCTGTTTCCTGACAGTTGATGAGCATTTTAGCTTTTCATGTTTTTGGAAGTAAACACAATCTCAAAATATCTCATGAAGAACGTTGCGTTCACAAATAAAACCCATAATGAGTAAATTAAAAGTAGCTGAGTAGAACAGAGCTCATCTGAGTCATAAACCATGTGAGCCAAAGAGATGATAGCAGGTCGCCTGCCTCGTCCATGGCAGCTGTCAGCCTTGGCTCGTGGTTCCCTTCTCGGGGTCAGAGGTCATCCAGCTGTGGCCCCTCCCCCACGCTCCTTCTCCCCCTGACACAGCAGATGTGGTTGGACCACCATGGCGAGGGCCTGACCACATCTGGCTCTGATTACAGCCAGACAATCCAGCTTTATCAGCTCCATCCACTTCGCTGAGCTCTGCTACACTTATTCTCTCAGAGGTGATGTGTGACACATTCTCAACTCACCAATACTGGCTTTACGGGGTGATTTATACACTATTTAAGCCACCAAAACTGGGAGTTGAAGTTCTATTTTGTTTTGAATATAATGCATGCACACAATATCTGTTTTGTAATGACCATAATTAACACTCTTCTTATCCATCTTTATGTTCTCTTGCTTTCCTCTTAAGAAGATAAATCCCTGCTTGTCAAACGGAAATAATGATATACTGCTGAACCTCATCAGTTTGTTATTGAGCCTGTGTTTAAGCATTTGCTTGCACTTGAAAATGTCCGTTCAAATCAACGAATTGTGTGATATTGTCAGCGTTCACACGTAGCATCTTGTTGCTCATTGGACTTCACACACACACACCACCTTTATTCTGACGGGCAGTCCTGTGATCTGGATGAGAAATATGTCACACTTGCAGATAGAAATCCCAACATCCATAAACAGGGGAGTTTGAGAGAGGATTATGTTGCATGCAGGGATCACTGGCTGCAGTTTATTTTCCCAGGGTGCCTTTCCCCATTATCCCCACCCCTTTGCCAATGAAATCTCTGCAGCCCTTAGTTCCTGTGGTTACATTGGGATATCTCAAATCACTTCAAACAAACAGTTGACAGATGAGATGGAATTCCACATTTATGAAAATATGAACCTGAAATTGAGTCGACCGTGAAAAATCTATGAATACTAAGTGAGGGGTAGAAGCTTATTGCTTGTTTTAACCATTATGATACCAGCTCCATGAGAGTGACTGTAGTGCTTGACTCCTACATCTCCTACATCCAAAGTGCCTCATAACGTCTTAGGCCCCGATCAGACAGAGTGCGTTTTAGCAGTCTAGGGCGGCTTTTTGTAATTGTTTTCAATGAGAGTGAAGCGTTCTGGGTGATGCTTTTGCGTTGCTGAGCGCCTCGAGCAGAAAAATCACCCAACGTCATTAGCGTTTTTTGTCGTTGTGGTGACTTTTGCTGGATACCCGGAGCTATATGACTTTACCAACCGTAGTTGATCTGAACAGAAAACAGCAGGAGGCAAATTAGTGAGGTTCTTGAGATTTCGGGTAGGTTTTTTTCATTCATTTAAACTGTACTAGTAACTATTTGGGTTGCGTACAGTTCATGGTTTGTAATAAGGTAACATTCGCACTCATTTGGTTGTTGCCTAGCAACAATATATAATACAAATCCGCAGCAAATTGCAAAAAAAACGCTCAGTCTGATCGGGGCCTTAGCCTGTCAGAGTTAAACACCTGTATCTACATTTCATGCCATGTCACATTCATGCCATGTCTCTCCTGTGGCCCGCTGTCCTCATCATGTCTGAGGCTAATAATGGGAGACGTCGTCGGGGTGGTTATCGCAATGCTTTAAAACCCTCTTCTACCCTTCTACCCTTCCAACCGTCATCACCCACTTTAACCTCACTCAACCCCAAACGGCAGCGCGGTGCTGGGCCGCTCTCCGCAGGCTTCCGCATGTCAGGGTCCCCGTGCAGTCCGCTCGCAGGGACGCAGGCATGTGCACTAAAGCTGTCACCGCCTCCTACTGCTGCCAGTGCTGGAGGTTATCTTCCCCACTGAAGTCCCCACTGGCCCACGGTGGCCGTTTGATCTTTAATACTTCTGAATGACTTTTGTTCCCCCCCTCCCCACTTTTAACCGTCTTTGAATTGAGCTTTGCAAAAAAGGCCTGGTGAGTCATCTGGATACGCGACACAAAAACATTCATTATTCCAAAAAGGTCAAAGTTTGATGCACATGGCGACAATGCAGAACAGCCCACAACGACATTTGGCTACAGTGTAACCGCGATTCCTTCCAGGCCAGACTGCTGATGAGACTTTATGGATCCTATCAGCAACAGGAGGAAATGGGCGAGGTTTGTTGCTCTTGAACTGTGAGAACAAATAAACAGAATGCTAATTAGAGAAGTTCAGTTGTAAAAGACCCCCCGCTGATGGTGAAAACTGGAGGGTGCATCGCCTCTTTACTACTGGTAAGATGATAATAGCCCAAAAAGGTCTTTCAAATTTAGTGGAAACTTTCCTTCCCAGCACTGCAACTTCACAGAAAAGTTTAATATAATTCTTGAATCACAGGTGGGCGTAACATAACTTTCTTTAAAGGAATAGTTTGACATTTGTGGAAATAATTTACCCCACAGATATGGAGCGTGGAATCAGTCCTCTCATCTCAACTCACCACCAACGGGAATAAGCGGATTTCACAAACTGTCAAGCTATTCCTTTGAAGATTAGATACCATAATTAATGAAAGCTTTTGCTCCCGCTTTCACACATATTAAGGTTTAGTCTATGATCTAACTCTAACATCACTCTATGATCATTTGCATATGGCAAACACCTAAGCCGAGAGAAACTTATGCAGATGACAGCCTGACTGTGAATCATTCACTCACATGGGACAGCTACAGTGTGAAAGCAAACTTGCACCAAATTGGTAAACAGGGTTTACTGACACTGACTGAACTCTCTCTCTTTTAAAGTGGAAAATCAATCAAATCAGACATGCTGCCAACTGGCCGAGGAGGAGTTTGCTAGATTTCAAAAAAAAAAAAAAGGTGTCATCAAAGTGACCCAGTTGGTTAAACCTCCAACATGTGTGAGAGTGTTTTTCTTTCGGGGGGGGGGGGGGGGGGAGGAGTGAAGGTCTAGGAGACTGCAGGGAGCTAATTAGAAGCTATTCTCTAACTCAGGGCCAAATGGTGCAATTATCTGGCCGAGTGAGTAGATAATTCCCTCCCATTCATCTCCTACTGTCAGGGTCGCACTACCCACCAACCTACGCTCAAGATTGGATGCTGACACCTAACCTCTTTGTCCTAGTCCCTGTACTTGTAGGTAACTCCCCGCTGTCTGTTAGCAATGGCCAACATGGTGGATCACCTAGCTGATAATTTCTCCCATGGTTGTCACATACCATCGCCTAACCCCGACAGGATTTATGACTACCACATCTCAGGTTCACCTAATGAGTCTGTTGGACACTGGTGGGAGAGCTGGCGTAAAGGGATGATTAATGCAACAGCCTGATAGGTCCCATGCTTGAAAACAGGAAAAAAAAAAATGCAACGTATGGACTTGCTGATTGAATTAAACACGGGGTTGGCAAAGGGACAAGACGAAAACCTGATTACCTAGAAAAACAAAAGCTTCGCCACGGCGCTCCAGCACACTCTGCCTCCGTGCATGACTTACAACAGGTGATCAGTTTATTTTCATTTCAAGTTCAGTATTTCGGAACGCTATGTGTGAGAGTTGTAGGCTAATATATTCCGCAGGCTGGGAGTTGAAGACCTCTGTCCAAAGTTTAACATTTCACTGCACATCCGAGGTTAGCGAGAAAGTTCACGCTGCTGACAGGAGTTGCCATTTATTACGGTGAGTACCTCGCTTATAACCAGTACAGAGAAGGCATCCTTTCAACGCGTTTCCTGTACTGAGAAGGACTAAAAGTCTGCACTCATGCAGAATAGCGAGAGTGGTTCCCAAAACGAATGAGAGTATAGGGACAATATGTACACATTAATTAATAAAAGATGTACTTTTTCTTGTTCTTAGTCTCTTAGCGGTTCCTCCTCTTAATCCAGGTCAAGACAGATTTTGGTCTCCATGTCTCCAGTGGAATCAGATTAATAGAGGCCATATCTCTAGCCTCCACCACCAGAGAGGGGTCAGAGAGGCGGAGGGAGATTTAGGAATGTCTGGGCGCCACTAATGAAATATTCAATCACTGAAGATGGAGAGAGCTCAGCAGACAGCGCCAGTGCCTCCCCTGTCCTCCCACCTCCAGTAATACATGCCCCATCACACCTGAGTAATCTGCGCTCTCATATCTGCTGCACGAGGGAACTTCTCACTTCACAGTCTGTGTGACGGAGCTACTTTTGAAAGCCTCACTTTCTCTGTCCTCCTCTACAATTTTCTCTCCCTCCCTCTCTTCCTTCCCTCCATTTGCAGCTGAAGTAAGAAGACGAGGTGCATGAGAGAAAAAGGGGCTGACGCATCCACATGACCTTGGAATTAGTAGAGCTCTAGGGACACAGCTTGCTGGGTGGGACTGCATTGGCAGCTGCTGGATTTTTCCCTCCCGGGTGTATAAGATTAATGCATGCATTGGGGTTTGGGGGGTGCTGAGGGCTTTTGGGGCATGTGCAGTTAGAGCAAAAGTGATTCAGGACAGGTCTGCACACTGTGAGGGACTCATGCAGGATGTTCTGCAATGGGACAAGAACTTAGGGATCATAATTGAAAGATGTATATCTCTTGGTCTGGATGCTGTCTTTTTCAAAAATTCAGCAGTGGATATAAAGTACATTTTGGATTGGATGACCCTTGCATTACACTGCTACACAGGACCTGTGTACTGCTTCCTGTAAGACCACACACAGTAAACACTCTTGAGACGGGGAAATTTCCCCTTTTCTCCTCTTGTGTATTATTTTCCTTGAGGTAGAACAGGGATCCATCCGCATTTTGCATGCTTTAGCCCATTTAAAATCAAGAGTATTTTGCAAACTATGCTGCAATGTTCCTCATATATGCAATTTTTCAACATTTTTGGCAGGTTTTCCATCCAATTAGTTGACTCTTGAAACCCTGCAGTGTCGTGCAAGGAGAATGTTTACAGGCTTAAGGCCTTTGCACACCAAGTCTGATGGGTTTTTATTATTCTCTTTGTTGTGAAAATTTGCAAAACTCTTTTGCCTTTTGACGGATGCAAAAAAACAATGACAATCGAACCTATTATGAAAACTTTAATGACAAACGAAAGTTTCGGAGTCGGTGTGTAAACATGATTGACACAACGTGAGGTATTTATTTTTAAACGAGCGACAATTTTGGATGAAGAGTATGGACTTGGTGTGCAATTAAAAGAGCAGTGTGTAGGATCTGACTGCATCTAGTGGTGAGGCTGCAGATTGCAACCAACAGAAGCCTCTCCAGTATGCCAAGTGCATAGAAGATCTACGGTGGCCGACGCAAAAACTCTCTAGAGCCATTTGTAGGTAATTTGGAGCAGAGCCAGTTGTGTACGTGGGAAGTGAGTGGTGAAGCAAGAAAGTGAGAGCGGCGGGGGCGACAGCGAGTGGCATTATCGACTCTGGCCCAGGCCGTCCTGGGCTACTGTTGAAACATGGCGGTGCAAGATGGCGTACTCCGTGAAGAAGGGACCCGCTCCCTATGTATATATAAACTCATTCTACGGTAACGAAAACACAACGATTCTTATTTTCAGGTGATTATACACTAATGAAAACATATTTAATATAATATTCCATTTGTGCCAATAGCTCCCCCTAAATGTTACACACTGCTCCTTTAAGGATTTAAATCTTGCAAATGGTCCTTTAAAAAGAAAAAAGAATCTAGCAGAGAACATATGTTTGGACAGAACAACTGTAGATGTGTTACTTATGATTTTAGCTTAAAAATTTGCACCTACCAAGAAGTTAGGATGGCCATGTGTTACTTGATGTCCCCTGTAACAAACCTTCAGTGGCCTTGTTTCCCCAGAGCTCACCACCCGGAGGCACTTTTACCGTCAGGTCCATCACAGTAGCAGTTTAAAATGGAGCTTCCAGACCTCAGCTTAGCTCAGCTGCTCAGGCAATCAGTGCTTTTTCAGAGCGAGTGCGATTGTGCGCACACGTGTGTTTGTTTGTACACTGCGAGTATGTGTAGTGTGCGGTGTGTGAACGTGATGCATATAACATATCAGTGTGACATAAATCCCATGGCCTCAGGTCCAAAGTGTCACCAATGCGGGAAAATAAATACTGGCTGACTGACTTCTGTATGTGTACTCAGGCTACATATATCTATTTATCCAACTGTATTTTGATTAGGTGAACAAATGTAGAAAGATAAATGCTGAAACAGTCGGGTCCGTCGCATAAGATGTATATTTATCCTGGCACTGTGAAGCACGTTATAACATTAATCCTGTGGAGTTTTCATGTGTAAACAGCATTTGAGATTATGTAAAAACATTTTTAGGATTATGTAAAAGGAGCAATTAGTCAGCAAAGCTGCTGGCTCGGCGACGTGCACGGACACATCTCAGTACTCAACAAGCCCTTTCATCTGGTATTAATTGAGACATTTCATTTAAGTTTCTCACATGTAAGTTTGTCTCTCTTTCTGACAGGTGTTGACAAAGGAAAGCTACTACACATTCTAACAAAGCCATCATGTCTGCCGTGCTCAGTTCAGCGATTCACTCCCTTTAATTCCACGATTCCTCTCTTTATTTGAATTCCCACTGACCTCATGACGTAGTGTGGAATCAGGGTATTAATCGGGACTTAGGCCCAGCCTGTTCCCGGCCTCTCATGTTGGGAGTGCCTACAAAGGTGCCCGAGCAGACCAAATCCTGGCTTCATTTCTCCATATGAACTCATTTCCTCGCGGTGGTTCTCGAGTTCATGGTAATGTAACCTGAGGAGAGCGTGGACCGAGGGCCTCCAGGGGATGAAAGCATCCAAAAGCCTGAGAATTAACCCCTCGGGTCAACTGCATTATCCACCTCTATTTATAGTTAAACTTTAATTTTTACCGGGTGAAAAAAGGCAAAAAAACAGGATTACAGGGGTCACAGCAAGAGATTTGCAGTTAATTAAATCAATCGTAGAGATTGACAAAATCTGTGGCTTTTTCCCTTCAATATTCTATCCACTTAGTGACATCTTAATTAGATTAAAGGACGAAATTTCACAATCAAGTTTTGTAAGAGTGCCCAGGATCTTTTTCTTTTTTGTTTGTGAATGTTGACTGAAAAAGCCCATGTTTGAAAGATTTATTATTATTCTCCCATTTTTCAATTAGAGAAAAAAATGATTTGTCAACATATGCAGCAATTAGAAATAGTTTCAGAGTTTCACACTGGGTGTTTTATTTTTTAATATTGGTTCATGATTAATTGATCAGTCTCCAATCCCTAATCCCCCCTTCCTCAGTAGCCCCCTCACACTCGCTCTCATATTTGCTGATTGGTTATGAGGTAAAAACAGCGTCTTTGATTCTCACTGAACAGAAGAACCCTTTTACCCCTTAGTGGGGCTTTTTACCAAGTTTTCTTCGTGGCCGTTCAAGTAGTTTAGTCACATTAAAAAGGTAATACTTAGTTTAATGTAGAAACAACAAATCTGATCAGGAAAAAGTATCCATGAATAACTTACCAATGATGGCAGCTTTGCTGGAGAGGAACGATGACAACAGCGTAAGCTATAAACGGCCACATTGTAGGAAATTCACTGAAATATCTTGACTGCTAATCCGGAATAACAAACATCTTAAAATATTCTGGTTTTAACGGTTCCTCTAAATCTGTTTGAACTCCCACTCAGCTCCCATTGGGAGGAAGTAGAGCAGCCTGGTCGGCTATATTTACTGAGATCTCAGAAAAGTCAGTTACAATATCAGTTTTCTTAAATGTAGATGATACAAGGATGTGGATGTGTGACCTAAATGCAAACGGAAGTAAAGATGGAAACTGTTATGTTTGTGTATGTAAGACAGAGACTGCAATCAATCTAAATATCTCATTTAAAGTGGCAGTAGGCAACAATTTTTTGGAATAATTTGGCAAAAATTCCATAATAACCTTTCAGCATATTGTAATTCAAGTGTTCTGAGAGATAACTAGACTTCTGCACCTCCTCATGTCTCTGTTTTCAGGCTTTAGATAAAATCTAGCCCTTGACGGCAGATTTTGACCAATCACAGGTCATTTCAGAGAGAGAGAGCGTTCCTATTGGCTGTGCTCCGGTCATGTGACCAGAACTTGGCTTCCTTCAACAGATTTTACAATGGCGGCTCCCTCACAAACTTTCTCATTTTACAGCTAAACAGTACACTACAAAATGATTCTGAAAACATTTGAGGCGAGAAATAGGCATTACAGTAACAGAATATTGATTCATATTTGATCAGCGCTGCCTAGTTTAACCGTTTGGTCGGAGTGCGCGAGTGATTGACAGCCGGCTCTCATAGACTGCAGCTGGGCAGCGGACCTTGTTTTCCTCCGGTAAGTGAAATCCTTCAGATGCCGTTAGGAGCACCGGAGGACACAGTAGGACACAGAGGAACAGGATTTTTTTCAGGTTACCCGTTTCATGTACTACTGTCACGATATAGCGGCCGTTTTCTAAAAATAACTTTTTTAAATCATATTTGCACCAATCTCGCATACTGCAGCTTTAATGAATAATTGAACCATAAAAACAGTGGTTTGTATACTGACTATACATACTATACTCAGGCAACTCATTAAGCTTTGCATAGTGTTGCATGTCCACCAAGCATTTGTTTTATGTGTGGGTTGTTTTATGTGTGGGCCTTTGGCTGTCTCATGGGCCTCTGTGCCTTTTGCTGTCGTTAATTCAGATCCAGTGCTTTTGTTGTGGTAACTACTTATGTCTGTAGTGGTACTTACTTACTGCTTACTTTTACCCTTTTTCTTTATCTATATTTCTGGTGCATTACTTTACTATGCCTTTGTTACAGTATGTGAGCTGCTGGACACCTGAATTTCCCTCGGGATGAATAAAGTATCTATCTATCTATCTATCTATCTATATTTTCACAATAGATAATGAAGAAATACCATGAGAAATCCATGCGATCATTTGATAGCCAGATCTTTGATTGTTGATCTAATCAGGTCTCGTGATCCTCTTCAAACTGAAGTCAAACAGCAAATCTAAAATTAGATTGACTTGTTATAGCAAAAAAAGCTCAAGTCTAATAAATAACATTATTACGGCCATGTTCCATTAAAGGTGGGCCAGTAGGCCATGCTTTGGAGCCAGCATGGCACAACCACATGTAATGCAGCCATTATTAATGTTATTAGTTACACCTGTGTTTGACAAGTCAAACTGTGCAAAGCTGCTGGGAGAGAAAGGACTCGAGCTCACAATATAATGAATGGTTACTGAGTAGAAAATGAAGAGCAGGTGACACCTTCAACGAGAAGATAGATGATCATCTGTTGGAGCGTGATAATGACCAAGTGGTAATTGCTCCAACAGTATGGTCTCCTCCTTGTGTTGCTCCCATACACCCCGCCCATCTCTTACTGCAGTTTGCAGCTGCCCCCCCCCCCCCCCCATAGTAATGCAAACCCCTGCCCTGAGCACAAAGGGAGCCTGTGTGAGGTGTGCACCGACCCCCCCCACCCACCTCCCCAGCCAGGCCCTCTCCCCCAGTGTGGCTGATGTGCTCCATTTGCTGGATGATGGACTGAGCGGGACAAGGCAAAAGTTCACACACCTTTCCTGTTCACATGGCAGGGAGGCCGGCTTGACCCCGCTGGGCTGCTCGGGGGCCGTCTCCCATGTGCCACTGCTGGCTGCTGGCCCTCCGCCTCCTCCTTGCACTACAATTTGTCCCCTCATTTAAGGCCAGCCACGCCTCTGTTGTCCTAATGCCATAACTGCTCTCCACTGCGCTGGAGCTGCCATTTCCTTGCCAGGGATGGAGAGAGGAGGGGATGAAGGGGGAGGTAAAGAGAGAGGAGATTCTTTGTATAAGGTCAATAGTTACTACTATACGAGCACACAATGGACATACTATGGTTCAGCTAAAAAAAAAATGCTGGTGTTTTGCTAAATTCATGTGCTTGTTCTTTTCCTTTCATACCTGCACCACAACATCCTGTTAAAAAGCCGTGGATTGCAGTTTGCAGAGGCCACAGTGTTCAGGAGTAATTTCGTCCACAATGTTAACAGCGATGCGTCCGATAGAAAAGCGTGTGTTTGCGTCTTTAATCAGTATGTACTCAGCATGTCTGGGCGAGGAGTTGCGGCAAGCAAAACAAATGGCAGAGCCACCGGGCTTCCTCTTTTCCCACAATTCAGCTGTCTCAGAGAAAACGATCCGCCGGTGACTTGAGCACAATTTGGCATCCCCACCCCCACCCCCCCCCTTTCACCACCACCACCACCTTCCCTCAGCACACAGACACCCACCCTCTGACCCCCACACATGCGCGTCGCCCTTACTTACATACGCTCCTCGTGAACACGCTTCACTTCAGCCCAGAGGAATTCATTTTCTAATTTTCCCTGACTGAGAAAACAATACACATGCCTTAACAATGTTGACATCTCTAATGCCTTAAAACGCAGTAGTAATGGAGCTTTGATTGGTAGTAAGTGGATACAGGATTACAAACACACATAGGGAGCTCTCTCACTGTGCTTTAGCCTCTCTGACCTCCAATGAACAAACATATTGGAGGTAAAATAAGGAAAAGTAATCCCTTTATGAATTTATAATGAATATTTGAACCCTACTTAAAATAGAATGGGGACAATAAAAATATTGGGGATTGCAATGATAATTGGAGATAACAATGTCTTTATAAAAAGGTATAATATAATCCAAAATTTACTTCTCACATTTTCATGGTGCCTGAAGGACCAAACAGTGTAACAAACACTAATGTGTAGTCGTCAGGATTGGATTTCTAATTTCACAGTCTTGTGCATTCTCTGTTTGTGGTTACACACTAACTATGGAGTAACACATTTAGACTTTATATGTGATTTATTTCCATTGCAATGAAGGTCAGATGGAGCTGGCGCACATGACTGAGGACAGCAGCTCAATCTCAGGACACAAACTGGGCTAACAAATGTGAGCTGGTGTTTTTTTTTTTTAATCCTTATATGATGGGATGAGATTATTTGTCAACACAGTCTTTACAGTTTACGTATTAAACTGTGTAGTTAATAAACAATCTGCTGCCTCTCAGAGGACAAACTTCCTTTGACACATTTTATCCTCCTTTAGCAGCGATTTGGTTTACAGATGGAAAAGTGGGAAAAAAAACACACAGAAGAGGATGGATTGATTAGTTAATTATTTATTTCATTATTGATATGGATTTTCCTTAATGAAATGATTATTCAGATTTTTAAACTTCACTTTGTGTTCAATTTTTGCGTTTATTGACTAGCCTTATATAAAAGTATAAAACCTCATAATGAGACATACAGTATGATATAATCGGTTGTAAATCATTAACCCATCTGTAATTATAAGAAGTTCTGAATAGGTATAAGGAATTTGTAGTTCCCTTTGGTTTAAAATGTAAGCAATTGAGTCATCGCTGAATGATTGACAGAAAATATAAATGTGATATGGAGCCCTTTCATGACTTTACATCATATTGACATGTGCTGCGTTTGTACCAATGGACCAATATGATGATTTTATTAACACATGCATTTTGTAAACAATTTATTTAGAGTTTCAGTAGGCAGAACGTTTTGGCATCATTGGGCAAAAAAATTCCATAATAACCTTTCAGCGTATTGTAATTCCAGTGATCTGAGAGGAAAACTAGACTTCTGCACCTCCTCATGGCTCTATTTTGAGGCTTTAAAAAAATCTAGCCCGTGATGGGAGACTTTGGCCATCACAGGTCATTTCAGAGAGAACGTTCCTATTGGCTGTGCTCTGGCTGGTGGGCGGTGCTTGGTATTTCCTCAACTGATCTCAACATGGCTGCCGTGTCACAAACTTTCTCATTTGACAGCTAAACAGTACACTACAAGATGTTTCTGAAAACATTTGAAGCAAGAAATAGGCATTACAGTAACAGGATATTTATTCATATTTGATCAGCGCTGCCGACCGTTTAATCGGCGTTCGATTAAAGTGATTGACAGCTGCTCAGAGACGGCAGGCTCCAGCTCAGCTCCGATTGGTTGTTTTCCTCCGGTCTGTGTAATCTTGCAAATGCCATTAGGAGCACCGGAGGACACCTAAGCACATGATTTTTTTCCAGATTACCTGTCTCATGCACTACTGTCAGGATATATTGACCATTTTATAAAAATAACTTTTATTAATCATATTTGCTCCATTTCTACCCTGCAGCTTTAATGCTTTAATCTCCAAAACTAATCTATATGTCCTACAGCTGCAAGTGCGTTTGTGTGGGGGGACAAATTTCCATTTTTCATATTTTTTTTTTGGGGGGGGGGGGGGCATTACTCCCCTAGATTTTCTGTCAATTCTTCACAATTCATTGACTGGATCATTTTCAGTTTTCTCCTCTTTAGGGGCTTTCTCTGCCACAAGTGTTTGATGCTCTCATCCACAGCAGGGCCGTGATCCAAAAAGAAATCAAGCGCCTCATTCACAGTTTGTTGCTCGCTCATTGTGGCGCTACCACGGAATGACATGTTAGCAAAATAGTTATGAGAACTCTTCATAACTGATCAGCGCGGTAACATGTCATGTTTCAGTTGGATGAAATCTAGTTGGCATTCACTCGTGTAAATTTTATATGTCATCTTTAAAAAAAAAAAAAAAAAAACACAGATAGAGATTACGTCAAAACAATGAGGCATGTGCATGATGCAAGGTAGTTTGCAGACTAATTCGGTCCTCGTGGTTTGTCCTAAAATGTAATGAAATCTTTTTAGAAGTGCAGATGCTGGAATTTACAGTATTGCATAATGTAAAATAATGTTCATTTGTTTAAAAACTGCAACATTGCAATCATCTTGTACTAAGTACAAAAGTATACTGGAGATGTCCTATTCAGAAATGTTGCAAGACTGATAATGGAAATCACCCATCTAAGGTTACATTCTTCAGGCTTCCCATGACAAGTCCTTGTCTGACAGCACTCATTAACCAGTTTGTCTCCCATGAACACCTCTTGTCTGTTTATAAAGGGTAATTGTTAGCCAGGTTAACGGCAGCAGCAACTTCCCTTCCTCAGCAGCCGGCTGATTTATAGCGGTCCAAATTTTTGCCTGAGACAATTCACACCAGTGCACCTGTCACATTCCACATAATAAAGAGGTAGTGGTGGTAATACTTTAGGAGTACTTTGACACTTTCATTGCTATGTCACTCCATGCAATACATCAACTATACATATATATACTTGCTTTTGTTTCTAAAATGGAAGAAATTATTTTGTTAGTAGAGAGGCTACAGTACTTTTCTTTTTAATATTCACAAAATTATATTTTTTTACAATGACAAGTATTAGTATTTCATGTTAGCCTATTGAGGAAATGGTACACCTATTATTCAGATACTATGGACACAAGACCTTTATTTCTCAGTGCAGAAACAGACCAAACATTTGCAAAACTGAATGTTCAATTCATGGTTAAAGTAATAATTTATCATTTTGGGGAAGTTACTTGGAGTGGTATTGATCTACTCATCTAACTCTCGGCATGAAAGCAAAAAGACCCAAAATGTTGAACTATTCTTCTAAGGGTCAAAACAAACCTGAAGTTTAAAAGGACATGCCTGGAAAAATAGGCCAAAAGTCATGCTGTCATTTAATAGTGTAGTATTTTTTTTATTTATTGGCATAGGCAGGTCACAAACCACTCAAACACTTTCTCGCTTAGTGATACGAGACTTCTGTGTGACCCTTGAGAGATGACATCTCTCCCATGTCCATGATTCCCTGACCTCATCACGTCCCCCGCCATTTATGTGTTACCATAAAATCATCTGTTTCTGGCAAACCAGTTGCTGAGTGACTTACGCCTTGGAGGCAGCAAGCAAGGCAGTCCAATCCTGGAGACAGGCTAGTTCAGCGGCCCACACACACCAAAAAAAAAAAAAAGACCCCTTCAATCATTCCCATGGTTCTTATTCTGGGCAGCAAGCGTGGTGTCTACAGTTTCCCAGGCCCCTCCTAAAAAATGACACATTCTCAGACCAGATGCTTCAGACGGCCAGTACAGAGCTGTGATTATTAGCAGGACCCTCTTTTTCTGTCCGAGAGAGGGGGCAGGCTATTTATAACCCACGATGAAAGTTTGAATATCCTTTCACCCCTTGAGCACACCAACAACACGCTGTCAGATATTGCAGGGTTTCAGCCCAGACAGGGGATGTCTGGAAGGCATGAGCAGCGAGACAGCGCCGTATCATTACTGGCAATGCTACATTTACTTTCTCTCACTGCACATAACCCCGAGTAGAATGCTAAAGAGGGCTATCGATGAGTGATTGAGAACGCTGTACGGCCGGTCTGGAGCTCTGTGAAGGCTTGCGACTGCCTTCTTGTTCCTTTGTGATTGCCAGTGGCATTCCAAGAAGCTATATTTCCCATACATTCCTACATGTTTGGAGGGGGTTTCTGCAGTGTGGGCTGTCAAGAGAGAGAGATGCGGATGACAAGCTGGGATCGAGAGCAGAATGAGGGCTGTCAAAGCTCCGCTGTGTTACATCTGATGAAGAAAGACAAACGGGACAAAATAACGTCTGGTGACAGGATTTCTGGTGTTTGCACTCACTTTGAACGGGGAAATGACATGGAAACCAAAACAATGTTTTTGTGCGATTCTGCACTGCCTCTCTGATCTGCTTTTCCACTTACAGTTGCTTGTCATCATGAAAGCAAATGATGCTGCACCAACATGGGGAATAAGTGTTTGCAAACAACTATATCACGTGCGCTCAAGCTCAATTTTATCCGCATCATATTTCTGATTTTACGACACCGATCACACACACACGGCTTTGCAATCCTGTGAGTCTTGTGTGCTTTCTGTACAGTAGGGGGAGTGATGGGGATTTAGTTGTGAGGTCAGACAAAGTGCAATTACAGTGCATCAATTGAGTCGATGTCAGACCTCAAAATGGGCTGTGTCTGCAGGTCCTGGCTGTGCACAAGGGGTGCACAGTTCACACAGCCTGTCTGGCCCTCCTTTAGCACTTTACATACTGAAATATGTAGGGCTGCCCCCTTTTAGTCAATTACTCGCCTCGTCAGTCACTTTTGGTCTAGATTTCTGTCGTCGATTAGTTGTTTTTTTTCAAGCTGAATGACTTATTTTCAAGAAACTTATGAGCACATCTCTGGTAAACACCAGATTTAGGTGGTGCTTTTGTGTATTTCTTTGTGGAGAAACTCAGTTTCACAGATTAAATCAACTAATCGATTAGTCGACAAAATCGTATGAGTGTTAGTCGGCTAAGAATTCCTTTGGTCGAGGACAGCCCGAGAAATATGTAGATGTAAAAAGAGGCTGATGGGCATTGTAATGCCCTGCCTATAATGTTTAGTCTCCATCCATCTAATTAATATGTAATCTCAAAGAAAAAGCAGCGCGCTGATTATGTGATTATCAGTGTCCTGCATCCACGGTATTTGTCGCAATCTCAACCACATCCACCAAATAGCGTTAGATCAGCTGTTCCCACACATGTTATTTCTATAAACTGTGCCTCATAAACAAATACAGGTATGCAAATTGTTTTTGCATGCACATGTAAGCGATAAAGCTGACATGCTACGTCGTTATAACGGTGGCTCTCTGCCAAACAGCTAGTAAGAATTCCTCCTGCTCCTCACAGACTTCTGCAGGCGCCAGCCACCACTGCACTGGAAATGACTTAGCCAAGGGGAGGAGGAGAGGAGCAAAAAGACTATTTTAGGAGTTTGCCTCAAAATATTTCATAAATAAAGACAGGAATGAGTGCACATAGGTCAATGAGAGTTTATGAGTCGCTAATAATGCCTGAGATTGCAGAAGGGCTGGAAAATTCATGTGATGCATAGAGAGAGTGTGTGTTTTTGTACATTCATTGTTCTGTAAGGGGGGTAAATGGAAAGAACATGCAAAGTGCTGTCATTCTTCTTCTCTCTTAGGCTCCATCGCTCTTTCCCTCATCTCTCCATCTCTCTAGGGGAGGAAGGTCTCAGAGTTTCTCAGGAATGTTGACTTCTCTGTGCCTCGGTCCCCTGGGGGACGTTGGTAGGGGTCTTGACCTCTTCTCCTCCTGTATCCCTGGAGCCTATCAGCTAACTAAGTTAGCATGAGATAACTCTCTGCTCCTGGGCCCCCATCGCAGCCTCTTTTCCTTCCCTTCCCTTTCTGTTTCCCTCACCCTGGGCTAATATGAGACAGGAGCTTCATTCGGAGCAGGAGAACTATCCATCACGTTACTGTCTTATCTTGGCCCATGGCAGAATTCGTCTTTCAACCCCTGTCCTCCTCACTCACACTATGTGCCCAGACACTGAAATCTCCTTTTCTAATCCATTTCTACGCCGTATAGTGCCATCCAGACATCTGTTGGTATACGCCTAAATGATGGCTCAAGTTTCTCATTCATACTCTTCATCTTCCATTTCAAGCAATCAGCTTAATTTATGAATGCTGTATACTGTCAGCAAACACATCAGACATTCAAAATATATATTTATAAGGAATTACACTGGTGGAGTACCATAGAAAATACATTACAGTGATGTCCTCTCCAGCTGCACAGAGCACAGCTGACCTCCCATGTGCTTCCATCACCTGGAGGAAGCTGCTGTTCAGCTCTGCAGCATAAACTGATGCCATGGGGAGCATTGTATATGTCATCACAGTTGTACAGGTCAGTCACATCCATTGTGTGCGTGGTGTGTATATGTCTGTGTGTAGTCACATTCCTACAGGGAACTGCAACACAGTCTGTGATGGAAGTTTTTTGTTACATCAATAGCAGCGCTAAACATATACTGTATAAATATAATACTCTTTGGTCAGTATATACAGTTAAGCATACATTTGGTTACAAGTTACAAGATTGTATGCTACAAGTTTTTAATACTAGGTCATTATTTCCATGGTGTGTTTCAACCCTAATATTTTTTGCCTTATGCATTATTTATTTTTATGTGACTATCATGGTTGTAATTATCACCTAACTTGCTGTTCAATGATCACGCAGTCACTCAAGTGGTTGTTCCTATATAGACCTTTTCATTGCCATTCTGTTGCTAGGGCAACAGCTTTGGTCCAAGTTTACTTCCTGTCAGCTTCTGCATCGTGGATGTATTAAAAGAACTGGATACAGCGTTGGAGGCGGGCTCTCGTTCATTCCTATAGAAGTTGCTCAGTGGCGTATGAAAAAACAAAATGGCTCGACTGCTGAGTGATAAAGTACCAGGATCTTCTGGCGATCTTCCGCATCCATTGGGCAAGCGCACTAGCGGTTTCCTTTAACCCCGCCTCCCAGTACTCGGTCTGGGGCTCATTCACATGAACGGAGGAAGGGAAATAACTCTGGATTAAGCTATTAGTGCATTTTACAACCTTTAGGACCTAATGATTTAAATGAGGGCTATTCAAGTGTTCGTACTGGGAAATTTATTTACCTCTAAAAAAAATTATCCGCTGATTTACAGACGTCTCTTTCCCAATGTAAGTCTATGGGAAAAAGTATTTTTGGGCCCAATGGCATCACGTGGCAGACAAGGAAGTTGTAATTCCAACGTTTGGCCACTATGAAAATTTGCTTCAGAGCCTGGCACTCTTCCTGGGGGCTTGTTCTACATTAACAAACATTGCAACAGGAAATACAAAAGGGGCCCATTTGGAATGTTTATGTTGTGAAGTTTGAAAAGGTCTATACCACGCTTTGCGTTACACACGCCCATTATTGTGGGAGGCGGAGCCACTTCAGTCTGGATGTAGAGTGGGAGGGACTTCAGTTGTAGGAATACAGTGCATTCAGAAAGTATTCAGACCCCGTCACTCTCACATTTTGTTATGTTGCAGCCTTATGCTGAAATGTTTATTTTCCCCTCTCATTTACACTCAATACCCCATAATGACCGAGCAAATACAGGATTTTTTTATATTATTGCAAAAACTCAATTATCACATTGACATAAGTACTGTTTGAGACTCTTAACTTATTAGTTAGATGAAGCACCGCTTAGAATTGAGGACAAACAGTTTGATCTTTTTTTTCATCAGACCAGATAATCTCATTTCTCACAGCTCTAGGAAAAGTCCTGGTTGCTCCAAACTTCTTCCATTTAAGAATTATGGAGGGGGACCTATCTAGGGAACATTTAATGCAGCAAAATGTTTTTGTAACCTTCCCCAGATCTGTGCCTTGACACACACTGCTGTCTGAGCTCTGCACGCAGCTTCTTCCGCCTCATTGTGAGCTGTGAGACCTTATATAGACAGGTCAGTGCCTTTTCAAATCATGGCCAATCAGTTGAGATTACCACAGGTGGACTCCAATCAAGGGAGGCACCTGGGCTAAATGTCAAGTGTCATAGCAAAGGGTCTGAATAATTATGTCAATGTGGAAAAATGATTTCAGTATAAGGCTGCAAAAGACTGAAAAAAAAGTGAAGCGGTCTGAATACTTTCTGAATGCACTGTAATTGTCTAGCATTCTCCAGAACTTGAAACATTTAATCATCACCTTTAAAACAGAAACCTTAAACAGAAAACAGACTGATAGCCACTGGCCATCAGAGCTGAATGGCTGACCCATGCTGTGACCTCTCCATGTCACACAGACAATATTTATCAGGACCATGAGTTGAAAATGACTGATCTGCCTCTTTTTTGTTGTCTGTTTTCTCAAGCCTTTCTTATTTCCCTGTAAGGTCAGTAACCCTGCAGTTTTCTCCCACACACTGGTTAGTATTGCCTGGCTCTAGCACTGGTCCAGCTCTTGTTTTCCTCACCCCTCACATTGCCTGGGGTGCTGCTTGAACTTAGGGACACACTTCGTCCCTCAGTGGGAGAACTTGGAACCAGGAGGAAATGGGCTTTTTCCCAAGGTTGGGACAGGCAATGCTAGAGAAAACATGAGGACTGGCTTAAAAGAGGAAGCATGGAGATTAGAGAGGCTAAAAAAGAAATGCTGTTTAAAATGTGTCACTGCAGAGAAGAAAGTGTTTAGTGATGAGTGCATGGACATGCTGACTTTTAACCAGCTTGAGGGTAGAGTTGCCCGATTAGAAGGTCAAAGAGCTTCAAATAAGAGAGACGTCTATGAACTTCTAACCTGAAATCTGGATTTGGTTATTCTGTAACAAGCTTTTGTGCCATCATTTCCCAATGCACCCTTGTTGTGCCATTGCACGCTAAATAAGAAACCACAAAATACTGGCTATTATTTATTATTTACGATTTCCATACTGGAACAGAAAAACAAAGGAAATGGACAAGTCCGTACCTTGTTTAAAATGAACCGCACAATTTTTCCTCCCCCTCACACGAGCCGTTTATTGCTCGTCTCTTAAATGGACTAGCTGCCTGCAGACGGATATTACTCATAACTCCAGGCACTGCCAAGTCCTGGTCTGAGGGCCATTAAGGTGTTTAAAGTCAGCCATTCATATATGTGCTGGATCGCCTTTTGTCTATTTTAAATATTCCCCTGATTTTTCTCTTTTTTTTCATGAAATACAGCCGTGGTGATTAACTGGGAGTGCACTGCATCATGAATACTAGGCATCATACAACACCTTACATATTATACAGTCAAATTACACCTTAATTTTTTCCTGCAGGTATAGCCTGCTATATTTTACTCTTGAACAAGTTGAATTGGAGATTTACACAAGGAACTTTGGCCAACCTGTGGCATTAAATCTAGGCAATCAAATCATAGAAGGTATGTTGATTTTCTTTGTTTTCCATCTCCAGTTGTTGGCTGCTAATGGGCAACTATACAATAGCTGGACCCCATGTACCTATTTATTGATTTGTTTACTTCATTTCAATTTGAAATGTAATCGTAGTCGTGACTGTCCATTGTTACAAAACCCCAATAGGGCAAAAAATGTCCCATTGGACTGAAAGCCCATTTGTCTGACAGCCCGTTATCCAAAAAACAAACGACCATTGTTCCGAAGGGCCATTGCTCCAAAAATACTCTATACAACAAACAGAAGCACAAGGCGAATTATTACATGACCCACCCTCTTATTAGCCCACATGATGCCTTCATTGGTTGGGTTTAGGCATGAGGAGTGAGATTAGTTGGGTTTAGGATAAGAGTATCAGGGTAAGCCAACCGGAGGCGGAGTAGGGCGGGTCATGCCTTTGCAATGGTAGGAAAAATAATTTGCTGACAACTACATCATTCTTTGCATAATATTTATCCACAAGCTTCTGTTCTTTGCATGGAGAGTTGTATATATATTATCTTTTTTCAGAGCAATGGGCCTTCGAAAAAATGGGTGGTTTTTTTTGGTCCATCGGGCTATTGGACAAATGGGCTTTCAGTCCAAAGGGACATTTTTCGGACTATTTGGGTTTTGGAATAATGGCATGGCACCCTTGTAGCAGACAAGGTTACTTTACTCGTTAAGAGTAAAGGTTTGTTTAGACAGAAAGCGGAACGATTTTTCTCTCCCTTTTCCTCTCATCGCTGTATGTTTATGAAGCAGAATGATAAAGCCACAAATTCCTATCAACCCACATCTAACATTTGTCCTGCTTCTGTTTGAACACAGTTACAGTCTTCTAAATTAGAGAAATAAACTCTGCACATGTTTATCAGACAGAATATTAGACCTCAGGTGCAAAGTATATCATATATAATCCAAATATTCTGGATGAAACACCCTGGTAAGTCAAACTGAAGCATTAAAAGCATAGTTGCTCTTCATCATTAATGTGTATATTTTTTTATTTCATGACATATGAATGAATTTATGAATACATGAATTTGATGCTTCATTAGACAACCAAACAGTGTGTGATTGGCCACTGAAAACAAAGGTTCTTGCTTGAATTGTATATAAAATGCATGTTGTCCTACCACAGCAGTTTGGGTTTTAAAGATGGAATTCATAAAGTAAACATTTGTTTTAATCATGCACATAGCTCCCAATCTCCTGCATAAAGCAGTAGCATACGTGTTAATTTCTTAACCAACCATGTGCAGGAGAAGACCGAGAGGCTGAGAGGTTTCACTCTAATCACTGAACCAGGTGATTTCACTCAACCATCCCTCCTCTCTGCTGGAGGTTAATCAGTGAAATCAGCTGTTGTCAGTGGTATAAAAAGCTGCACACACTTGTGACTCGAGGTCACTCTGTTGCATCTCCTGCTAGAAGTCTTCTACAGCACAGTCACCATTATACCCTCTGAAACAGAAACACTGTCTTAAGAATGATGAGTTTGCAAAGCCATAGCTTCTCTCAGCATTTAAACTCCTTTTTGCTGCTTTGAATTACCAAATGGTGACGCACTGCTGTGGAAGTTCAATAAAGGAGTGACTGAAACTAGCTTTTCTGTGTGCCTGTGCAGAAAAGCCCCTTGGGGGTGCTTTACCCTGGAAGACTCTTTATATTAGAGGCCGGGGAGTCGTCCACACGGCTTGAGTTACACCAGGCCCCGGTGACCTCGGAGTCACAGGGCTAAATGCAAAAGTGACAATGTGGATAATTGCCTGCTAAAGATAATGGACTGCTGATTGAGATCAATGACTTTACCAAACACAGAAGTGGTGTAAAACTAGCACTGAATGAACTCAAGGCTAAAATGCGTAGACGCACACTGAACAATAGACGTCCTGAAGTAATGGAGACGCTCAGTTGACCCGAAATGTGTAGACAGACGGCTTTCTAAACACCGATGTCAATCACAGCAAACACATTCACACTGTCACGCTTGAGAGCTCACAAACAAGGAGACCGGCATGCACACACAATCAAAAATACTACAGACAAGTGGTACATGCAGGAATACTGTATCATTTTTGGTCTTGATGTTGCTGTATATGCAATTTAAGTTTTTATAAAAAATAGAACCAGTGTGTTAGATAAAAACCTAGAAGTGTCCCAAAATTAAACAATGGCTGTCTGTTGTTTAATCAAAACAAAAGAGCCTTTGCACACACTGGGACATGCACCCAAATATATATACTTTTAAAGCCGTTTCACAACAAGCATGAATTTTCATTCGAAAAATTTGCACAGAAATTAAAAACACCTTTTTTGTTGGTTCTTATGAATGCTTGCACACCCCTGCATAACATTTGTGCAAGGGAAATTTGGACAGACTCACTTTCAGGGGATCTCTGCCAGCGGAAATATGTTAGACCAAGTCATACCTCCAGGTACTGTAGCTTGCTGCTTTTTTTTTTAAATTCAAAGCTTCTATTGAGGTTTTCGAATGAAGCTTTGAATGCCTGTCTATCACCCTAAAAAAACAATCCTCGAACAAAATTCCCAATTTGAATAAAGTAATTCATGGATTTAAATTAGTTTTTTCAACTTTCTTTATTTAAAATAACTCAGTTCCGTTTGATTGTTGCTAGACCGCCCCGTTAATGCAGGTGCGTCCTTTGTGTGCGGCGAGTGGGAAAGCAAACAGTTTTTGTACCACAGTGAAAATGTTGTTTTTGAAATGCTAGACGGCAACAAATTTTGATTGAAGCAGAATATTTTGTTAGATAAAAATGTGTTGTGAATTTTGAAAATGATTACATCTATCTTTTTTCAATAAATGTTGACTTTTGGACTTTACAACGCTCTGGAGCTATTGAAAATGTTTGTATCACACAAGCAGAAACAATCTTACGCAGCTGCCGTGCGCAATACACATACGGGGTATCGCTTTGGCATGCTTCGAGCTCATGGTGTGAGCGGGACCGGAACGAAATTGGAGCGGGAGATTTGGTGACGCTCCAACTTTTTGAAAAAATATGCTCTTCGCTCCATCCAAAATCCTTCCGCTCTTGTTTCCCACTCGCTCGTCTGCCTAGCATGAATTTGGGGTCAGATGAGTTTATGTATTGTAGTTAACATCAGCCCCTTACACAATATCTGTCTGGATGTTTTTGTTGTGTGGAGTGAACACGGACACTATATAAAATGAGGGATTTTTTTTGTGTGACAAAACGGAACACCGCAACGCGGCTATTTGCACCAGAGCTGGTGTGCATAGTCATGCAGAAAATTTGCATGCAGATATTCCTGCACCACAATTTCGCATCACACTGGTGTGAAATTGCTTTTAATTGGAAAACATATGCATACATATTATTTTACTTGTTTTTTTGAAGAAGAGATTTTTTTGAGGTAAATCAACTTCCCAGTACAAGCATTTGAATAGTTCTTATTTAAATCATTAGATCCTAAAAGTTGTAAAATGCGAATCCAGAGTTACTTGAATATGACACCTCATTCATCTCTATTGTGAATGGAAAAACTATTTTTGGATACTCAAATGTGCTTCATCCATGATAGACTGATTGAATACGCTGTGATAAGTCAGTGGCAAACAACTGTAAAGTTTAAATAATTTGAACTATAAGTGCAGCAGTGAAGTGTAAAACCCATGAAGCATGCTATAGCAAAGGTAGTGCTTCTACAAGGTCAATCACTCAATGGGCTCAAGCCACCACAAAACAAATTGGTGGGTGATCATATATGGAAGGCATCCTCTATATTGCCTGTCTATTCCATGTCTTTCTATACACCAGTGTAAAGTTTGGCTGTGGTTTAGAAGGTACACATTTCTGTCACTCTGGGATTTCAGCTGTAATTACTAACCCAGGTTTCCTCCATAAGGCACAGTGTGTTCTCACATGGTGGTAGTGGTTCTCTTGAGGGAACCTCTGCTAAAGTAAAATCATATGAAAGAAGCAGGGCTCCCTTGTTAAGTATAATGTAAAATAATGTAACAAAGCAAGAGTTTTGGATGTTTATGAAGATATTTGATGGGGAATTTACTCTAAACCCACCAATAGCTGCTGGACGCACTGGTATTGTGAAACCTTAGACAAGTTAGAGAGCTATGATGAAAAGCCATGTTATTGTATTGGCTCATTGACATTTAAATTGCACACTTTTATGTTTGAGAAAAAGAACAAAAATAGAAGATCAAGCCACAAAGAAATCACTGAACTGCGGTTTAGGCTGTCACAGATTGTTTAGGAGGCTAGCCACATCCTCTGCTTATGAGAAAACATATGCAAAAGTGGCACAGCAGGATCCATCTATCCTCATCACGCACTCAATGCAGAGAGACAACAGATAGTTGACTTCAAACAAAGCTAAGTACAAAAAGGAATTGACCTTGATTAGGACTAATGTCTAGCAGGAAAAGAAGCAGTGACACACGGAGGCAGCGTTTAGCCTGGGTGGGATGCTGCTGGGGTCTTAAGTGAGGGAGGTGGAGCGGGGCGGGTATAGTGATGCTTTGGGGCTTTGATGTAAACAAGATGGATATCTGGCATGTTTATGCTTAAATTTGGTGCCCAATTGTGAAAAGATTGGTTACAAATTGAAAAATGAGGATCAGGTGCAGAGTCTGGGAGCAATACTCGCCTCCCTTAGTGGAAACTGCACACTCAAATGCCTACAGTACATACACACACATGCCCACAGGCACAGCAACTCCACATTTTCTTTGTCTCCATCAACAAGCCCCATCTCAGAGTATCCAGGATCCTCTGCAGGTCCACAAAGCTCGGCTATCACTTCCCCACCTCTACCAGGCTGGTAGAAGTTACACAACTCCTTTTACTTTCACCAGCCAAATGTGCGCCCATAAACTCTCTGTTAATGTATTTTTGTCACATATTTAAGAAAGTCGTAAGAGTATTTATAGAGCGTCCGTGGTGAGGAGGGGAGAGGGAGCCCTAACTTGAGCTGCACTGCTGCTACCCTCTGTCCTGGGAGAATAAAAACATCTTGTTTTCATTACTGGGGGGTCAGGGGGTGGGGGGGAGGGCAGAGGAAGAGGGAGGAGGAGGAGTGGAGGTAGCAGTTTAATGTGTATGTTTGTCTGAATGTTTCTGTGTACACGTGTGTACAGTAAATGTGTGGTGCATGTAAATGTCCACAGAGCGACTACCATCAGCCCTTTAGGGAGTCTGTGTGGACAAAGACAGAATAAAGAGAGCTGATGACATCCAGATGACAAACATCCCCCTTTTTACGTGGAGCTATCTGTCGCCAAAGAACTGTGGTTAGCTGACATGACATTAAAAAGCATCCAGTTTAGTTTCTACTTGTGATAACATTTTGTTTAAGACATTTGCAGGGCAGCATCTTGCTCTGCAAATGTGGTACTGTGGTCAACAAGTGTGAACCACAACAGACTGCACAAGGAGAAAACTTATGTATGATGCCGCTTTGCCTGACCTAGCTACCTTCCTGCTGTCGTTAATGAACTGCTGACCCTTCTCCAGGGTGATTCCTACATGCGGATCAGACGGGAACTGGCGAAAAAAACCTCTTCATGCGTCGTGTTATGTTCCTGATGTGGAAAACTTGTACTTCAGGTCCCTCTTCACTTGGATGAATAAAAGAATAACTCAATGAGCCGCAGTTGTCCTTACTTGAGTTTATTACAACCCATGAAGGAGACAAAACAATGTTGTGTAAAGGGTGAAGGACTTTAAAAATGTCTCTTAGGTTAATTACAATGTAAGCATAATGTTAATCAGTGCTTGAAAAGAAGCAGCAGGTGACCAATTCAGTGCATTTACATACACATAAGTAACCAGGCTACAGTCGCCTTTCTGCACTAACCTGATATCTTAAACGTCACATACAAGATTAGCGAAACCCAATTTGGTAGAAATAGTGTAGTGTTCAAATTGAGGAGAAAGTGGGGAAACGCAAAAAACAAAGTGATAAAACATAGTGTGAATGGACCTAACAAAGTAGACATCTACTGACTTTTTGTTACTCAATTTAAACATAGGGTAACCCTTTTTATTAAGACAGCTGTGTTTCTTTTCCTTAATGAAAGATGATATGACTAAAAACTTTGGGAGTAAATATCAATTGATGAGCAGCAAAGGTGTTTGTAGGACTTGTAAAGTGTCAGAGATCCTGTTAAAACACCACACACACACACACACACACACACACACACACACACACACACACACACACACACACACGTAGAAACAATCACATCCTACCTGAAACACCCTGCTGTTACCAACAACATGAGAGATAACGTTGTTTCCTCTCCTTCCTATGGGCTTGGCTTTATCACTTCACACGTGTGTTTATAAATGATTGTATCTATTCATGCAGCAGTAGCTGTGACACAAAATCCTGCCTTCTTCCTGAAAATGTTTTCCCTCTGTCTTTATCACACATGACTCATCCCCTGTCACAACCACAATATTGTCTGTCCATCTCCACCATCAATGCCATCATAACACTGCGCTGTATGCAATGTTCAAAAGTCTGTTTTTCAAGGGCAGGTCTCTTCAATAATCTGGTGGATGTCAAATAATTACCTAAGTCGAGAGCTAAAACATCAGAGACAACAGCTAAACATCTCTGCTGCAGAAATGAACACTAACTCCGAAACCGAAATTGACAAAGTGTCCTGATTTAAAGAGCTTCCGTGCACAGTAGTTCCAGAGGCAGCACGGCTGCTGTCTCCATCCTCCGAAGGCTCTTTGAACACAGCGGCAAACACATGTAGTGGAAGTGTCGGAAACAGGTGCTTTGTGACTCAGGCAGCTCTCCCTGTTTGATATCCTTTATAAGAAACAGACGGTAAGGGCCGGGCGTGTCCATAAACACAGCAAGCACAAGCCTGCGGAGCACCACTGCATGTCAGTCCCCCTGTGCTATTAGATGGTGAAGGATAGGGTATTTCAACGCAATTTTTAAGATGGAGTTTTAAGCAACAAGCATGGATGGAAAAATAGTGAAGGTTGGTGTGATCCACAGCTGTATGGGCTAATTTGAATATGGGTCTGTTGCATCCACTAGAAACAAACAAAAAAAAAAGAATCAAATCAAATGAATAAACACCTCTACCTCTTATTAGCCTACTTGTTGCCTTCGTTGGTTGGGTTTAGGCATGAGGAGTGAGATTAGTTAGGTTTAGGGTAAGAATGTCAGGGTAAGCCAACCAGAGGCGGAATATGCCTTGCAATGGTAGGAAAAATAAAGTGGTGACCACTAAGTTTGTTGTATAGAGAGTTGTATTTTTTTTGGGGGGGGAGGGGGCAATGGGCTTTTAGAAAAATAGGCGTTTGTTTTCGGGATAACGGGCTGTCAGACAAATGGGCTTTATGGTATTTATGAATATATGAATTTGATGCTTTACTAGACAACCTGAGTGTGTGATTAGCCACTGAAAACAAAGGTTAATTGTATATAGAATGAATGTTTTCCTACCACAGCAGTTTTGGTTTTAAAGGTGGAATTCATAAAGTAAACATATCAGTCATTCTAATCATGCATTTACCTCCCAATCTCATGCATAAAGCAGTAGCATACATGTTAATTTCTTAAGCAACCATGTGCAGCTGAAGACCGAGAGGCTGCAAGTTTTCACTGTAATCACTGAACCAGGTGATTTCTCTCAACCATCCCTCCTCTCTGCTGGAGGGTAATCAGTGAAATCAGCTGTTGTCAGTGGTATAAAAAGCTGCACACGTAGTACTCGAGGTCACTCTGTTGCATCTCCTGCTAGAAGTCTTCTTCAGCACAGTTCCCGTCATTCCCTCTGAAACAGAAACACTATCATCAGCAACTGAATTATTGATAGAATATTTTCCTGCTGAGCGTTTAGTTTTGTACCACATTTTAAGATTCCCCACGGGTCTGCCTCTGTTTTTATTCAAAATACAAACTACTGTTCAAATGTGGTAACGAATTTAATATTCGATATGTAATCACATGCTCAAATTTTAAGAGCATCCGTGTTTTAAGCCTGAGCAGGAGGTTATTTCTAAAATGCACTGTTCGTCTTACCCACTGCATATCCTCAGTATATTGTCCTATTGTTGTTCTCTTTACTAACGTAAAACGGAGAAAAAACTGAAAAATAATGGGAGGAAGCATTTTTGATTTTGCAACACAGATGGAAAAAATTTGCATAAAGTTGAGGCTGTTTGCTGATTTTGAAAAAAAAAAAAAAAAAGCCTTACAGTAACCTTAGTTTGTCATTCAAGTGAGACAGCCGAGGCATCGCAAATGAACAAAATATTGATTCTACAACATAGTTTAGGATATAGCAGGCTTTGTGGGTTGCATTTCAAGTAATTTAAATGAATTTTATGTAGTTTTATTTTTTTTTTAAAAGTGACACCTCTTGTGCCCACATTAACAACAAAAAGACAAAATTCTTAGTAGGACTACTGTTGGGGCCTGTGACATCATCACAACCCAATTGATAATGAGCAATATACTCGTGCACCTGGAGCAGACGGGCCTTTAATTGTCTGAAATGCTGCTCTGATACTGTCATCTTTAACTTTTCCATGATTTCCATTTGATTGTAATGGAGTTATAGTGATAATAAGCAGCTTAGTCTGGATGACGGTAAAGTTACACATCCCAAACTGTCCTACAACATAAGTACACACATGGATGTTTAAATTGAACGTCAAGCAACTTCTTTTAAAACGCATCCCGATCGTACGTCAGGAGATTCTTCTTCTGTAGAGAGACATCAAGGCTGAGCGTGTCAGTCCGATGCTTCCCCCGGGAGAAGCAGAGGCCCAGAACCACTGACATGCTCGACCTCCACCCAAATGACGCTGGCACAATAAAAATAAATCGCTTCTGATGATGTGTTAATCCGCACTGACAAAAGCGTCTTGCCTCTGAATTAAGATGTCATTTTTTATCACCAAAGTGACACCTGTTTATAATAGGAGGCCTGGAATGACTTATGTGGCTGTTATTCTTGCCTGTGAGCAGAGAAAGTGAGGGGAACTGGGCTCATACGTGTGGCCTTGTATTTCACCATCATTAGAGCACGGTTGAAATGTGCTCACAAGGGAGTGTTGTGAAATTTTATTACAGAAATTAATTCATTTGAACAGCTAGATTGGGATCGCATTAAATGTGCAGATACCTCAGTTCCCTAAGTTCCTTTTATGCCATCAGTCATAATAAAACCTCAACTCTAAACCTAAAATCTATGTGAGAAATCACTCCCATGATTGTATCCACCATCCATTTATCCTGATTTGGCTTGGTTGACTCTAACACAACAGTACAGTACATACACTTTCTGACTTCTTTCTGCACACACACATGGCACACAAAGACTGCTGCCACCAACGTCACTGAATGATCAGAATCGGCTTCCTGTGCAGCTGAATGCTTCGGCTCTGTTGCTGTCAGACTAAACTGTGGGGAGTCGGAGCATGCAGTCCAGATGTGAGCCAAAGGTGTCCGCCCTCTCGGGCTAATCAGATTGATTAGGGGCAGTAATCTGGCGGGCTGGCACTGGACTCTGCTCTCCATGAGGCTGAGCAGTGAGAACTCACAAGATGGCTGGGTGTTACAAAGTCCAGAGCAGCGTGAGCCTGCCTGCTCCTCCGGTGCACTGACATGTGAACGGTTAGGTAGAGTGGGGTCCTGACTATGGTATTGTGTGTCTGTTTTAAATCAAAACCGCAGACTAAAAAAGACCCTGCCGCGTTGGGCATTCTCAGACCAGTCCTAAGCATATTTTTATCCTGTTTTTTGATGTAATATTGAAATAATTCGTGCCTTTTCAACTCGACTTCCTTCCATCGGATGAAACTGCCCGAAACTTCAAATCAAAGCAGTCAGCATATAAGAGTGGAGCGGAGCTTATAAACAGGCGCAGCAACAGGAGGTCTTATTCAGCTCCGGCCTGAATTTCAGACTTTGAATCCGACCCATTGAAATGATTTGAGAGGGATGTGGGAACTGAGATAGCGGTGCTGACAAGCTCGCCCAATGATCAGAGAAGGAAATGCTGCTCTCAATGACCTTACTGTTACCCTCAACAACGCCACATAAGTCTCCTCTTTCTGATACCGGTCTGGGTCTGAAACATCCAATTCAGTCCCATCCCAGGAACTAGCCTTCCTCTCATTTCCTGTCTGCACAACAGCCGTCGCCTGTTTAAATTACGCCCCAGTGCCTCCCGAGTTCTCCTGCACATAGCTACACTCTCGCTCTCTCTCTCTCTTTCTCTCTCTCACCATCCCTATTGGCTCCAGCTGCCATGTTTTTCTGGAAAGACCACAAGACGTTAACAGGGTATATTGCTGGTTGATGCCCTTGAAGCTCCAGAGAACGGCTGAAAAAGAACAAATACACTGTGTCTTTCTTGAAAATGCCGGGAGGTTTTAAAGGAATAGTTTATGTATTTGCTTTGAATTTGCTTGCTGAGTTAGATGAGAAAATCGATGCAACTCTAACGTGTGCATACAGTAAATAAAAAGCTACAGCCAGCAGCCAGGCTCGGTCTGAAGTGAACAAAATCCACGCACCAGACCCTTTTAAAAGGTGTCTTATTAACACCTTATATCTTGTTTGTGTAATCCGTTCAAAAACGGAAGTGTGAAAAAGATAAGTTGTGGTTTTATGGGGAGTTATGGGTGCCTTCAAATGAAACTCTTGAGCTCGAAGCCGTGTACACAATATGCTTGGCGTTCAAGTGGTTAAGTCGTGAGAACACCGCTGCTAAGCAACGTTACCGTCGGTGTCTAAAAACCACAGAGGCTAACAATTTAGCAAGCGGGTAACATAATGCAGTAAATGCGAAGGCATAATGACAAAGGAAAAAGATGAGGCCGTTGGGAATATCAACATTTCCCTCAGACATTTTATACAATTACGAAGAAAACCAATATACGACTATAATTACAATATATTAACTTATCATCCACCAAACAATGAGCTTCCATGGCCTCCGCCATTTCTGACAACGTCAACAAATAGTCACAACTCGTTAATTCGGAGCTTTCAGAAACTTTCCACTTACCACAAGAGGGGGACGTTCATATGGACTCTTCTCGTAAACACGACCCCATTTGAAGTCACCATATGTGCAGGGCTATTTCTTGGCTCTGAGCAGTTGCCAGGCAACCAGCAGAGACTCCAGGAAGTTACTGCTCCTAGCCAAGAAATAGTCCGGCAAATTGCTGTTTTTACACTTTGTTTTTTGAGCAGGAAAAACCAAAGAGAGATATAAAGTGATAGAGCCAGAGCCAGGCTAGCAGTTTCAAACCTGTTTCCAGTCTTCATGCTAAGCTAAGCTAACCAGCTGCTGGCTCCAGCTACATATTTTCTGTACAGACGTGAGAGTGTCATCCATCTTCTCATTGAACATTTGGCAAGAAAGCAAATTATGTCAAACTCCTTTAAGCCTCACTAGTTTCATGAGATGAATGAAAAAAATAATTGTAACTTGAACAATGTAAAGATCCATGAATAATATGCATAATGCCCTGCGGCGGTGGCTCACTAATGGACAGGAACGGAAGATGACCAGTTGCCAACAATATCGGCTTTGCACATTTGAAGTTTCGAATGGCAGCAAGGCGTAACTGTTTGAACTTGAATTTGAACCCCAGAAAATGTGAATTACATCCTGCAGGCCCAAAAAGAGTGCTTGTCCCTGTGGCAAACTACATGCAATTGAAGTCAGAGTTAATTTATACATCCATAAGTGAAATCCTCTCCTCCGTCTGACCTGGTCCAGCGAACCTCCCCTGAGATCCATATTAAAATGTCATTACTGAAAGCTTTCTGTGCAGCAATTGTCTTCATCGTTCAATGAGCGGACACTCAGCAGAAACAACACCACATAAACATGGTGAACCAAATGAAAACTAATCAACAATGTGGCTATAAAAAGGTCAATTTTGGAAAGTGTGAAGAGATACTGGTGAAAACCCAACGCACTCATTACCTCCACGTTTTAACCGCAAACGTCTCCGAGCACAGATGTTATCACGCAGTTTCACTACACACACGCTGCAGCCTCTATGAGATGGACATTGTTACTTTAACAAGGAATGATGTGGCTTTTAATGAAAGTACGAGAGTTCCTTAAGTCCAGACTATGTGGCTAACTCCCAGGAAGGCAGTTAAAAGTGAATTTATTGTACTCGTTTACATTTCAATGCATGTTCCAGAGAAATCGGGGAATTATAAACCACGGGTCTATTTTTCTCCTCTCTGAGTATGCATAAATGTGGAGAAAAATGCAGCCAGTGTTTTACGTCTCCCCCATTGCCCTGACTGCACTCTGTGGACACCGAGGGGAGGGACATTGCTGCTTTCCTCTACACAACTAGCCTCTGCAGTCATCCCACACACATACACGGTTCAGACATATTGCTGCATAACAAGGATTTTAGACTCAACACTACAGCACTAAACCATATAAAATTATAATTTGCTGAACAAACACTGTAAAGTTTATGTCTGAAAGTCATGATATTTTATATAACCAGTATATTCATTGTTGATTTATGTGGATATATGTGTATATATGTGCCTCTGCAAATTGTTATACGTGCATACAGGCTCAATGGGTGGAGGTGGACTTTTAGATGGATGGTGATGCGTGGGATATTCCAGTTTAGTCTCCACAAAGAACCAGCACATTAATCAGGCAGTAGATAGGCGGTTTTCCCCACGCAGCATTTGTCAGAGACCCACCCTGGTCAAGCCAAGTTTGTTGGTCCCTTTGGTCAAAACCACCCCACTAACTATGGCTCACTCACTGGTCAGGCACGCTCAAGATAAGTTGCCAACAATATCAGCTGTCAGCAAAGGGGTAACTGTGTGAACTTAAATTTGACCCCTAAATCCCAGAAATTGAGTAACATGTCAGTAAATTGCATCCAGCATGCTCCTGTTTACAAACCCAGTCAGTCTGTGTTCACTTTATATACCCGTTGTTAGCAAGATTTCAAAAGGCTCTCAATCATGGTGATCGGGCATCTACTGAAGTCTCATTTCATCATGTAACTAAGTAAGATGGACACAGATCTCACCTTACTTACCTTAACAATCACCTAAAAACATGTTCATATACTACTAATATCCTTTGCCGAAGAGGTTCTGGAAGAAATGTAATTAGTGCATGGATTATGTTCACTTGCAATATTTTTGGCAGTCAAGGAAGTGTAATATTTCTATATTGTAGAGAGGTTGTATGGAGGGGTTCAGGGTGAATGGTTGGCTGCAGAAAGCACAGAACTTTGGTTACAGAGACTGGGCTCTATGTCCTGCATCCCAGATGCTGCTAGGTTTAGGCTGCTAACATGGTTCAGGTTAGGAGAAAGATCATATTTTGGTGAAATATTGAAGAAGTTAATGCACCCGGCCTCATGCCTCAAGTCAAAGTGTATTCCCTAACGTCAACCAACGTGCATTTGTTGCCTAATCTTTACTGCAGGTGGTACTCAGGATGTTAAAGTCCTTTACTTTATATGTCCACCATCCACCATGACCACCTCCCGACATGGCAGACTCAGGTTGTATTGAGCAATGCGCATTGATTTGATTGGCAAATTCAAACAAGAGAGCCGATCAAAAACAATGCTCAAAATTTGAGCGCTTACTGCCAAATGAATGGAGCCTGTCTGGACTTAGAGACAGCTCCTTGTAAGCCATCCTACCCTTGATGGTGTCGCACTCAAATTTGCCGCAACAGCTTTACTGACCCACATTTTCTGAAAATGTGCTACATTTAAGCTTGTTATCAGAAATAATATATTCGGATGTAACCCTCTTCGTAATCACCAATATTTTGATATAGTACCTCTAACTTAAAATTAAATATAAAAATTCAAAGATTAAAATTACATTTCTTTTGCCATTTAATTACGTAACGCCCCCAACACCTACAACCTACAACATGCGTGCAATAAAAAAATGTAGCTTCTAAAAACTGTTGCTTCTGAAGCAGCAATTATGTTTCTCATCACAACGTAAGTGGAAGAACAAATTAGTATTATAAAAAACATATATATAAAAGTCTCCTCTTCATATTGATAAAAATGTAATCTATGCAGAATTGTGTTTCCTAAAACAGTATTGAAACTGCGAACTATGTGTATATGAATGTTTTTGCTTTAAAATCATTTTACTGGTATGTTCTTTAAAAGTACACAATCTGTACAGCGCTGTATGTAAAACTAGAAGCTCTTCTTCAGACTTCTTGGTATGAAGAAGAGCTTGACACTCAAAACATCACTACTCAGTGGTAGTTAATTATTTGTTCATGGGAGCATCATCTATGTTTGACTCAATGTTCTCATGTCCTAGTATTTATCGTCTGGATGTGTTTTTATTAACTTTTCTGTATGTAAAACTAAACAAGAATTTTTAGTGACCCACAACTAAAAAGCAGAATAATGTAAATAGCTCTGTAACATTGAGTTTGATCATCATCATAACTTAGAATTACCCCGGGTATAATATCCTATATCATTGTGGTCAGATGACAGTCGGGAATCGCTCTGTATATTGTTGTCTCTACAAATAGGCCAAGAATTCAATTACCAAACCCTAACGTATCATTATCCTGTTGTTCAGCAGCGTCTCTACAAAGACTTCTACTGTAGTGATGCAGGTCTTTTAACCACCAGACAGCCTGACATGGTGGCCAATAAAATCAAAAGTACAACAACCCCTGTTGGGTTTCATGGTCACATTTGACATCAATCACTGATATCCAGGGTCAGCAGTGCGATTTTGTCCGCAGGACTCCTCTGATCACTCCCTCACACTCCACAGCAAAAACAGGCCTCTACATCAATACTTCACTGGGAGGGCACTTACTGGACATGAGGTCGTTATTGCCAGAAGAAAAAAATATATATCTTCAAGCAGTAATACCGCTGGAGGTCTCTTTAACAGCTCTCCTCAGGCTACGAGCAGCAAAAGGGCAAAACCTGCGAGTGGGCTTTTTTTCTTTCTGGAGAAAGAGAGAAAATTGTGTTGACTTTGGAGTCTCCCTTGTTTCTCTTCATCACAGGAGTGAGGGGTCCAGTGATTTTTATAGGGCATACGGCTGACATTTTGATTTCGGCAGTGTACTTTTGACTTTGATGTCAACCCCTGCAATTTTCCTCGCGGAAAAAGGTTGTGACACGTCAGGGTGGTATGTGCAATATTTACTGTATTTCCCTCACTGTACCTGAGAGACCACTTAAGTGTGAGAGATTAGAATGGAAATGATCAATCACTGAATCCACACACATACATTGTTCTGTGTTCACACCCCATCTTCTTCCACTCCCTTCCTTGACCTTTTAGTTACGTGGTCCATGAACAACTTTCTGAATCCTCTCAGTGGTTTCAGACTCATTGAAGTTGTTTTGCCTGCAGTCCAGCTCTGGAATCAGGTCCAACAACGTACATGGGGGTATTCCCAGCATGCATTTTGTGCATGTATATCTCTATCGCCAAAGATAAGCATCAATTCTGCTGCTTGAACTTGTAAGCCAGACTCCAAAATGTACACGGTCATACAGTAGAAATTGTTCTATGGTATCATAAAACCGCTACAGATTTATATGAAAGATTAATTCACATTTGACACGTCATCCTCTGGTGCCAAAAATTCTGAAGCCGCACCGTACCCATGTGTTTTTGTTTTTCTTTTCGTGCGCATGTGAAAGACCATTTGGAAGCAATTTTTCTTTGTTAATATGAGTATTATTTTAATTGTCGTAATTATAGGTTAAACTGTTCGACCACTCGCAAGGTGCTCACCAGCTTTAGACAAGAAGGACAACTTGACTCCTTTCAGTTAATTTCTCCTCTCCTTTACGACTTCTTTTCCCCTGAAAATCCAAATAAGATTTTCCATATTAAAGGCACTTTATTATGGTGCTATTTAAAAAGCTGGATTCACTTTTGCACTTGTAATGATCCTGTAAGTGCTTTTTGTCTTTCTTACTTGATCACGATTGCTCATTCCCTAAATAAAACATCAAATTATACATTCATCTGCCCACATTTGAACTTGTGTTGCTGGAACATAGCGTTAACTTTTCTTGCACTGTGACAAATCAGCATATGATGGGGAGCAAAAACTTTTTTTTAGGAGTTCTACTGTTTGCTGGCTAACCTCTTCGTGGTTTCCTCTTTCTGTGACCCCTAAATCACAACAGAGATATAGTAGTCTGGTAAAATGTAACCTTCAGCAGACCTTAGTGGTGGGTGGTACAACATATTTCACTTACATTGAAGCCTTGTTAAAACTCAATTATGTAAAAAACTGCCCGATTTGAGTGAAAAATCAACTTTTTGCATGAAAAAGTCTCCCTTTTTGTTTGTCCTTGCTACCAGAGAGGCAAATTCTTTATCTGCTTGAACCAGCCCTTGAGGCTCATAAAGCCCTTTAAAGTAGGATTTTCAAGAGAACAGTTTATGTAAACTGTATTAGGGTTTTTGTGAGAAAGTGAAAGTGGTAATTGTCCACATTCCAACAGTTTCAATACATAAACTATGGGACCGTCAGCCGTGAACAACCCAGCTGCTAGCAATTTGTGTAGCAGATAATAATCAGGCTACATGCAAAGCAGCGTTCCTCTGTCAGGCATTAAGGCTGTGGCCCATGCTGTACGGGATTTGAGACATTTAAAGGAATGGTTGGTTTAGTTTAAATAACCTTGGACAAGAGGAAAAACTAGACCTCCTCTGGCCACATTAACAATCTCACTCCGAGAGCAATCCAGATCATTTATCAAGATGAACCAGAGCATGAGTACCCTCGTATCGTAGTCTACACAAAGAACACATGTGGCATATATATATATATTGAGTAAAATTTCGGAGGCTGGCAGTGAACATTAATCATAGATTCCAGTTTTAGAAATGATCTGAAACCAATAAACAAGCTTGTTATAGGCTTTTTTATAGAATCGCTTGTTTGTCATCTCTAATTTAACAGGCATTGCGGTGGGTTACTTTTAAGAAACAGAAGTGTTTATAGGCAGCACGCGATTTATCACTGAGACACATTTACAAAACCCGAGTGTAAACAGAACAATAACACAAACAAGTTCTCAAAAGAAGCTATGGCAAAAATCTCAGCGTGTTCACCACGTGCAGACACGAGCAGCAACTGCAGCGTCCTCCTCTGTGATTTATGTCCCTCCTCAGCACATGGTCACCTCATGAACAGCTGGGCGAGATATTTGATTGGCTGTCAGACGGGACCCGTAGACTGTATTGTATGTCTTTTCATTGGTGCTCTATTCTTACATGAATGATCTAGTTTCATTCGGGTCAGATGGCTCCCCCAGCAATGCCATCAGGCTGCTCGAATGTTTCCACGAAATTATGATATTTCTTCAGTAAGAGAAGCTCCTCAAAATAGAGCTGATGGAGTGACTGCATGGGGAGTAAGGGTAGATAATAAGGTAACACAATGCTAAAAATGATATACTACATCTCATTAGAACCTACATTTTAATATTTTAAGAATAACTACATAAATGGGTCTACATAAAGTTTTCCATCATTCATCCTGTCTGTGCAAACTGACAAGTGGTTGTGGAGTAGCAGCCAGCACCACCTGATACAGAGGGAGATGTATCGGGTCAACACAGAGCTGCCACCGATCTGGATTTTTTTTTCCCCCTCCGCTCCAGCGCTGCCCCAACAGGTGCTGCTTCGGCCGGAGAGATTAGGTGATCAGTGTCCTCATATTCCTTCTCACTTGGAATGTCGTACACGCAGAGGACAGGCCTTTCCCGGCTTCCCGAGGAGAGGTTAAGGTAAGGTGGGCAGCTGGATGAACGAGTGAGGGGGACAGACTTCCACACCATAATGTGAGACTATTGAGCAAACAATAAATCAGTTATTTTATTGACAGAGAAGTAAAACGAATGCCAGATCAAATTAATTGTCATGCTAACATATCCAAGAGGAAGGTTAAATAATTAATCAATAACCACTACATCATAACGTTTCCAACTAAGATGTTAGATGTCCAAAAGAATATTTGAGTTTTTTTTTAGTTAATGATTTTGTCTGATGAGGCTGTCCTCCCAAGAAAAACGACAGCATCAGTCGTTTCTGCAAGTGCTCCACAAAGCCCGCTAGCAGCCTTAGTAATTATGGCATGAACAAAAGAGGAAGTCAGGTGATATTATAATAGAGAGACAAAGTCCATGTGAGGAGGTCGGGGTGGATATAGATGGTTCAACAAAACGTCAGATTTTAACACGAGAAGACGTTGTTTGTTTCGTGTTTCCCTTCGAGGGTCAATGTTGTTTTTGTTTTTTTAAGCATGATCGCAATTGTTCCACATCATTATTACTGTGACCTTAACGACAAAGGCCCCCTAAACTTAACAAAGTAGTAATTTTAACCCAAACTATGCCTTATATCATATATGTTTCTATATCATTTTTATCGCGATATAGGCTAGGCTTTTCTTTCTTTCTCTATAATTTCACTTAAAAATGTTAAGTTCATTTTGCACTGAAGTTCTTAAAATGAAAAATACTCTGTCAAGTATTTAATTCACACAGGAGTATCCAACAATAGGCTTTACCATGTGGTTATTTCATATAGACTATTTATTGAACTACAAGAAAACATGCTGTATCGTGATATATATCGTTATCGAGATATATAATTACCTATATCAAGAAAGAAAATTTTGGCCATATCGCCCAGTCCTAGTAGAAAGTGAGAATTTGAAAAAGTTTGGCACTGAATGTACAAGAATGTTGTCATTGACCGTAACTTGGGTATTTGCAGAATCGTTCAATATGTAAATTATTGTCTGGCAATAAGGTTGCAATCAGTGAAGGCAAATGAAAAGGTGAATGGACCGGGGACATATTTTGTGGAATCTACAGTATGTAATAATGAGCATATTAGGATGGAAATTGAAAAGCCGAGTAAAGGGATATTCTGGTCTGGCTGTCAGGGGATTGAGCCTGGAGTCAGTGGTGATACAGTGCGGGTACTGAAGGGTCCTGTGGAGATGGGGTTGCAGGGTGGGTAAAGGGAGGTCACACATGCTTTGTGTCCCCCAGGGAGTCGTGCGGGACGAGACAAGAGTGGTGCCTCCGTTTGAGGTGCAGCTCCTGGGCGCCACACAGATGAGCTCATGAAACGTTATGCTGTCCGCCAAGCCGGGGGTGGGGGCGTGGAGGGTGAGCGGAGAGGGCATCCCTCCCATCAATCACCCAGGGTGGAGCTGGGGACCCACTGCTCCGGGATCAGCCAGACAGGCAGGAGGAACATGGGGCCAAGGCCACATTAAAGGCATTGAGTGTCCCCCCCTCAGCATGAGAGGGTGGGGATGGAGTCAAAGGAGAGAGGCTGAGGGGATAACAACCAGGAGGTGTGGTGCCAAGTAACTGGAGAGGTGTAGCTGAGCGTGGAGACAAAGTGAGGAGTCGAGACAGGGGCAGGGGAGGGACACAGGCCCGTGAAACTTGAAGACAGAGGCAGAGATGGAAAGAGACAGACATTGTCAGAAGACCGGCTTACGACTCAAAGCTTAGTCCATGAACTCATCACCTTTGGTCACATGTTGTTGTAAGTCTCGTAGCTTGGACAAGAATGCTTTCTATTTCTTAAATGTGTCCGTGCTTGCTCAGAGCCAGGAGTCAGTCGGGAGCAATTTCGGGACCCCGTTATGTGTTTCCATAGGAGTGTGATCCACCCCTACGTGTTGGCAACAGTTACAGACTCTGGGTGGAACGGTCTGCCGGCACACAGGCTCACGCTCAGCGTATCTGGTGTTGACAGACGGGCAGCAGACACACCAGGTACCAGTCAAAGTCCATCAAGAGGCAACTCTGGAAATGAAGTCGAATACAGACAATCCTCACAACGTGGAGAGTGAACGCTCATATTACTCTGAGCATGAACATTCACTATTGTATAGTATTCTCAAAAACTCTCACAAAGAAACAATATCAAATCATTCTATTTGATGCGTATTATGTAATTTGTTTGGGGAAATTAATGCTTTAATGTAGATTTTGTGATTATAAAAATATGTGCTTATAAAATTAATTTTTTTTTCCCCAAAATGCATGGAGCCACGTCAAACCTATCACTCATACATCACCTGTAAACAATCTAACAATTCCAAATATAAATACAAAACGCTATGCATAATTGAGTCGACCATTCAGTGCTACTAGCATGGGTGTAACACTTGATTTGGTAATGGAATAAGTCCAGTGGGTGAAACGAGAGATGGTTATGAATAAACAATTTATTACACAAACATTAATTACACTTTAAGCTGATCAACTTCAACATGTCATGATCATGAAGGAGCAGGGAAAAGAAAAACCTTTATATAAATAATACTGATACATCAAATAAATAAATAATTGAATAAACAACTGCATTCACAATACCATCCGTTATAAGCATGAAATACTCATGACCAGGTACATTTTTAAAATCATGACCTAAGGAACATTTTGCTAAATTTCTCCACATTCGTTCTTAGCCTGGGTTTCATGACAAAATCAAAAACTCTTTATAATATTAAACGCATATATCTCTCCAACTTTGGGTGAAATCCAGAACCAGTGTTACAATTTTAGTACTTTTATTTACAAGGCAACATAAAAAAAAAAACAGTGTTAGTCACACTCCACCCTTCTTACATGTAGATATGTTGTCTTGGCACAGATTGTACAGTAACCCTTGCACGCTTTTTAAAGGGAGCACCTGTGACGCATAAATCTGTAACAAACTCCCAGACTAGTATGTTACATTTCTAATAAGCGTCACCAAACAGGGAGGGGGGTAAGTGAAAAAGAATGGCTACTGTATGGGTTTGTAATAAGAGCCAGCTGTGGCTGGCCTTGTGGGCTCTGCGCCGGGAGCACGTTGCTGGAAGATTTGCGCCAGGGAGAAGCTGGGAGGCACGTCATAAATTCAGCTTGTTGGGTATGGTTGCTTTTTTTGAGGAGGCTTGAAACAAGAAAATTGTCTTTTTAGTTTAGAGATCCTTCCCGAGCATACAGCACATGATCAGACAAAAGGATTTCTCTTTAAGCTGTGTACATAAGGGAGAAAAAGCTTGCCTTACCTCAAGGCTACAGGTATTATGCAGCTTTGTCCACCTGACAGTTTCTGTTGACAGTGACAACAACCTTTGACAGTGAACCTTAAACTTACTGGTATGGTATTACACAACAAAAATACATGTGCATTGGAAGTATAACAGAATAAAAACACCACAGAATTAAACTGGAAGAAGTCTGATTAAAGTCTGAGCCCTGTCACCTTCGTGTTCTGATCCAACACGTTGCTGGATTTGCTCCAGAAAGCAACAAGACAGAACCGGAGTCATAATTCTGGGAAATGGGGTGGCATTTCACAGTGCTAAACCTGCCCCAAAAGAATTTTGTCTGTGTCCTCTGCTTAAATAATTAAAGCAGCGAGGGTCTGAAATAAACCATGCAGTCCCACATTTTCTTCCTCTCAGCGCCACATGCAAACATGTGAAAGTGTGTGTAGGTATGAAAAAGAGAAGTAAAAAAGAAACATTCCTGTCTGAGCAATCACTGTAGGCACTACATCATGTTTATTAACAGTACTAAATCAGAGCGGTGGGGAGCTACAATACTCCGGAGGAGCCTCCAGAATGACTCCGCCTGGGTGAGCACAACATTGCACATTTGGAGTATGTAATAGGAGGGCTGGGAGTCTTGAAGACAGAATTTTTTTCTGTGTTCCCTCCTTTCACCTTTTATTCATCCTCTGCGTCTAGCTAAGTCAAAAATGCGTTCATTTTAGGAATGAGGTGAAAAGATATAAATAGCCACGGCCTTTCTCTAGTTCATTCCGTCTCACTTTTGTCCACTCCACTTTTTTAAAAAGCCAGAGGATTAAAACTGTACCTCCTCTACACCTTCTACCTCCACGCCAAGTATCTCTCTTTGCCTTTCTCTTCTCTTTCACCCACAGCTGTAGACCTCCAGGGCCCCCCGCTCTCTGTGTGGGCCCGAGGCTGCACCCAGGACCCAGGCAGCCAGGGACGAAGTGGTAAATTCACACACATGCCCTTCTTGCCCTGCACTTCCTGCTCTCCTGCAACTCCATTGGCCCCTGCGTTTGTAATTACCACTGTGAATGAATGCACTTAGCTACAAATTGCTGATAAGCTGCTTTTCTAAAACACAGTCCACTACCACCAGTCATTAGCAACATGATCTCATGCCGTATGCCCACCCTGGTGCCTGTGAAAACACAAGCCGCAAGTGAAGGAGGCTTCATGATGGTTGACTTAATGTTTAAAAAAAGAAATAGCTTTCCATAGTGCCAGTGATATTACCACTGTGTATCAAAGTCAAAGTTTTTAATCGGATCGGAAAATTAATTATTTTCAGTAAATATTTCAGAAAAGTTCACCAACATGTATGCCTTGTTTTGCCACAGACTCTTTTGACTGTACTGTACTTGTTAATATCTGTATTTGGAGGCTGGGGTGAGTGGAATAACATTGTATCATCTGCTTAAAAATTGACATTGAAATACCGATTGGGAGGAATAATGTTATTTAGGTATAATGTAAATAGTAATGGGCCAAGAATAGACCCCTGTGGCACCCCATTATTAATGGAAAGAGGACTTGACTCAACACCAACGCTTGAGTATGAGATCAACCTAAACTTGTGATACTGAACATGATCCAATGATGTCAGGCTTGTGTGTCTTTCAATGTAATAGCAAGTAGGAAAATTGTCCAGCATTGATGGAGGTTTGTATTTCAAACGTGCCTTCCAGTCATGATATTCAGGTGCACCTGCTCTTTCCTTTCTGGATGAGGGAATTGTCTTATGGCAGTAATGGTTTTTATTTGAGGTTTCCTGACAATATGCTCTTGTTGGAGTTTGTTTTGAATGGCTTTAATGCCACTGGATGCTTCAAAGTGTTTTTCCAAGTGTCAGAAAGCTCTGACAGATTGGGGAGTTTTGTTCCCAAAATACACATTCTGAGGTCTGTGTGATGAAGTGTGCATTGGTGTGAAAATGGGCAGGATTTTAAGTGTCTGCAAATCCTTCACACTTCTAACACTGGTCAGCTTCTTACAAAAAACACTTTTCGGAAAAAATTCTCAAGTTTACAAAAGTACGAATGACGCAGCTGTGAGGGTCCAACGTGCTCACACAAAACGTAATACAAACTATCTCATTTGAAGCATGCTGCTTTTACAAGAGATGGGTGGGGGGAGGTGAAAGGTGCAAGGGAGACGGGGCGAGGAGAGGGCTGCTTGTAAGGCCTCCAGGCCCAGGGATGCTGAGTACTCTTCACCCGGGCAAAGGTTCACTCCGATCATCTGGGCCAATCTGTTCCAGACGTGGTAAATGACACATTATTGGATCCAGACCTGACAAGGGCTTTGTGTATATTACATTACCAGACACCAGGCTCACTTAAGCTTCATTACCTACATCCCTCCTCCCCACCAAGAAACAGAAAAAGGAGGGTGAACGAAGAAGAGAAAGGGCAACGTAGATCTTACCCCAATCCATGCACAGAGGGTGCTTTTTCCTCCAGGTCAGGCCGAGACTCTGCAGTCAGCTCGCCATCACACAGCCTTCTTTCTCCCTCTCTTTTCCTCTTTTTTTCTTCTCCCTGCTTTCTGCGCTGGGAACCTGTTAAATATAACAACATCAGAATCCACCCTGGAACACCCAAGACGATGCTGCCCGCAGGGATTTTTGGGGAGATATTAGAAACACACCAGAGAGGTCACCCCACCCTCCTCTCTTCCCACACCGATGGAACTAACAGCATGGGTTGATTTGAGAATTACGAGGTTGTGTGGATGCAGAAGATCTTTTTAGTCAGGCTTATTGGTGATACTGAGTCATTGCATGCACCGTTGTGAGCAACTACAAGTAATTACTTATTTGAATCAGGCATGTTTACGACTAATTAGTGGACAAAATCCTTACATCTGCCCTCAAATTAAAGATTGACTCCCTAAAAGCCCTGAAGACTGTAAAGCTACTGTAGCAGCAACACTCAGAATAACATCTTAACTGCAGCATGTTATGGTGGGAGGTTTCCTGTGGCTTGGATGCCTCACGGTGGGATATGTGCCATAAGCAGTTGGTGGATTTGGCTAAACCTTCCTTGATTTGGATGACAAACGCACGAACACCCATACCACACATTTCTGGCAGGGATCACTTGCTGAAGTTTCCATTCGTCGCATTTGAAACTGCAGACAGGTGTGTGTCTTTAAAAGCGAGCATCTGTATATGCATATGACACTGCTCAGGTATACATTCCACAGTGCAGTCTGCAGGCTCGGATTCCTTAATTAACGTGTGGGCATCGGGCTACAATCTAAAAATGTAATCCCAACCGAGGCGATTTGTGATAAAATGATTTTAAGGCCACACCCGTTGCCTTAGCGCTTCTACCACCAAATAGATTACCCATGGTGATTTACAGCCTATCTCTCTGGACCACCACACCCTCGTGACCTCCACCCACAGAGACCGTAATCACATAGCAAACGGATCTATTTTCCGAAGAATTTAAATGACAATCACCTTCCTCGGTCTCTCTGTCGCGTCACCTGCCAGGGTGCAAGGACAGGGGGGGGGGCGCTGCAACAGAAGTCGGACTGAAGATATATGTGCCTCCAGGAATGATAACTGAAATGTGCACTCACCAGCGTCAGTTAAGATATATGTGCCACAAGGATTACGGTTACAGTAAGAGGCCCACAGCTGTAGCTTCCTCAGTAGCCAGAGAGAGGTCGAGAAACCACATTATGTACGGTTTGCCATATGTAACATGAAATAATAACAGCTGCACCATGTAGGACCTTTAAAAGGGATGATGTTTTTATTATTTTTTTGTCCTTACGCCACTTTGGTTCACTTAGTTTTTTTATGTGATAACTGGGTATTAGGTAGAATATATAAAACAGAGAATAGACTTAAAGAGTGTAGTATGGAGACGTTCACTTCTTGCCCACACATATAATGGAGTCACACACGCTTTTTAGCGTGGCACGCCTTTCAGCGCTGAAACATACTTGGAGTATCAACATCAACTTTGTCATTCGTCACTTTCTACGTGACATCACTTATTTCTGTTTTCCTCCTTCTTTCATTCAACGCTCTGCTTTGTTGTTTGTTTAAACTCTGTTCATTACAACCCGCCGGTTACAGGGGTCACTTTGATGCCAAGAATTGTGAATACACAACGGTAAGTTTGCAACTTTGTTAACATTGTTGAAGAAAGAAATTTGGCAGACTAGTTTTTTTTTTTCTCTTACTATAAAAATCAATGTACAATGAGAGAGACAATGTAGTGCTTTATTTTTACTAGAAACTTCTTTAAATCCTTTTTTAAGAATTAATAATGGGATATTGTTGCCTCATAAGAAATAAAAGATCGAAAAGTAATATTTTGATCATGTTAATGCTGCCAGTACATACAGTAAAAGATGTGTGCTTCTTTATCACTAGCCATGTCTAAATGTAATGGCAGACAATACAAGTAAAAAAATGTGTCTGTTATTCTGCCCTTCACACGTTTGTCTGTGTCTGACATTTTACGTCTGTGTGTGAGTGTGTGTGAGTGTGTGTGAGAGGTTAGATGGTCATGGAAGGCAGCTCAAGCTACACTGTTCCAGCTCATTAGCCGTGATTAATCGGCATGCGAGCTTTCCCATGGTCCCCTTCGCCTGGTGGAGACAGAGCTCACCTTGGAGGGCACGAGGAGTCCAGGCGGCTCCGCCACCACTGTTAACACTCTGAGACGAGTACAGTTTAATGTATACAAGGCATTCTTACATGTGGCAGACATTTTTATATTTGCTTACATTTGCACTGCTTCTGCTTAATTGATTATCGTCACAGATTCACAGATTTATAGATAGATAGAAGATATATGAATATATATGAGATTTTAAATCAAAAGATTTTTTTAAACATGAACGATATTGTGTTATAGATTGCAGTCTCTGTGTATTTAGGTAAAAAATAAACTACAATTTAAGTCAATCATTATTTAAATTTTTAATTTGAGTTTATACTTTAAAAATGTATGCAAATAAAAACTGTGCATATTTTTCTATTTGCGTTCATTTATAACTTATGTTTAAAGAATATTTGGGATTCAAGAAGGATGTGAGATAAAAGGGTTTAGGACAATAATTTGAGCAAGGCAAATTTATTTGTAGTGCACATTTCAACAACAAGGAAATTCAAAGTGTGTTACATAAGACATAAAAAGGCATTCATGCAAGATTAAAATAAAAGGCAATATAAAAATACACTTATAAATATGGTGTAAAAAGAGAAGCAAGATAAAAAGAAGATAAACTCAAATAAAACATACAATGTAAAGATACTCAATATACAGCATGGCATGATACATTATATAAGACTTAAAATATTTTTCATGGCAACATCATTTTTATATAAGGTTTATATTTTATTAGCTGTATTTTAAGCATTGTTTTTGTAGTTTTTATTTCTGTGCCATGCCAAACATCTGGCCAATCCCACGAGGAATTACACCATTACTTTACAAAACATGCATCTTCCGGCAATGGATATAAAAGAACAGAAAAAATAACACCAGTAACTGTAGAACATTATAAATGCTTCTATATGCTTTCAGATAATATTTTATGTTATGTATATTTTATATTTTATAGTTTCCCTCAAGTTCTTTTAATCGTAATTTCCAACTGGAACCATAATAAAAAACAAAAATTCTTAAAAATGTTACAGGATATAACAAATATAATATGACTTTGGATGTGAAGGGAACCTACCTGAGGAATTTTGTTTCTAAATATGTGACCCCACAGAGCCCCACTGATGAAAGAAACAAAAAAAATCCTGGTTCGCTCACACACAAATATACATTGATGTAGGTCTCCTCATTAAGACATAATAAATTCAGTGAAGCCTTTGTTTTTTTCACTTATTGAGGAAATATCCTCTCTAATCCACTGCTACAAGAACCATCTGTGTAAATTCATGCCCACAGAGGATGGACACTCGCTGGCTGCAGTGTACTGTATCTGCAGCAAGAAGACTGGGATGAACTCGCAGTGAATGGCTCAAGACTTTCAAAGGGGGATCTGTCTCATCTTCATTCTGCCCCTTATACTTCTCCCTAAAATAAATAAAGTCTTGTTTCTGTTGAGTCCCTGGCCGCCCACACACGCTCACTGACGTAACCGGGTTCATTCTCATATGTAGAAGTGGGGGATTCGCATGTTTTATTCTGATTCACTAAATATAAAGTACTACACTGTTATCTGTCACACACACTCACAGTAGCTGCGCTGGGGGATTTGCATGAGGCAAATTGAAGCTGCAGTAACTGAACAACCCTTCATTTAATATTCATTCATCATATTAGGATGCATTGACATGCTAAAACAGGTTAAGGCCACACAGAAAAATAAATCTGAATACATGACAAAATGAATTAAAATTATTAAATATTTTGGAAGATGACAAACATTATTCTTTTAAAATCATCTACATGTGAACTTTAAACCAAGTCGTCATTTCAACAGAAAGTTGTTGCTGACCACACATGCCCAGAGCGAGCACATGCTGAACCTTGTTTCACTTTTGTTTAAATCCGCTGTTCCAAGATAATTCAGACACAAATATGCTTAAAGCTGCAGAGGTTTCTTAATTTCCTGTGTGGGCCACACACAACTACACAGATCTTTTGGCTGCAGACTGCACTCTGAAACTAAGACGCAGAATCCGCTGTCATTATTTTACTGTAAAAATAGATTTCAGTGGAGGGCTTTGTCTCCCACTTATGAAAAGTTAACAAAATAATTAATGGATTAATTTAATGCTTGTTCCTCTGTGACCAGCAATTTTCTGATGAATATAATTTTTCCCACAATGCCTGAGCAGGAGAATGCCAAAAGCCTATTTTCTACATATATAAATAACACAAAGGTGATGTTAAATGATAATAGAATCAAAGATTTCCAGCAACAAATAAATAATGTAATGCATCAATGTTGACTCATTCAAGAGTAGCTGATGACAAACTCTCTATCATTTTTCTAATTAAAGTAGAAAGACAATGTGTGCAACCCTCTCACGGACAGTGGCGGTTCTAGAGCATTTCAAATGGGTGGGCCAGGCCGGTGCCACATGCGATTTTAGGGTACCAAAAATATGACATACCACCACCAGGACGGCTGTGGCTCAGGAGGCAGAGCGGTCCTTTCTTTATTTTTATTTTTTTCTGCTCTTACAGGCATGGCGCTTTCTTTTGTGGACCTTAAAGTCGGAAGGTCGGTGGTTCGATCCCTGCAGTCTGCATGTCGAAGTGTCCTAGAGGTGTTTGAGTGTGCATGTGAATGTTTTAGCTCTTGATGAGCAGGTGGCACCTTGTATGAATGTGTGTGTGTGAATGCTGCACTTTGAGTGGTCGCTAAGACTAGAAAAGCATTATAAAAATACAGTCAATTTACCACCCCCATAGATTTGGTTCTCCAAAAGACTAACGATACACATATAACAATAAACGTGAAAACGTAATAAGACGTATATTTTATCACTGCTATGAATAATCCCTGGGGATAAATGTGGGGTGAAAAATATATGAAAATATTTGCCACATTTAGGGGTCCAGAGGGGGGTCAAGGCTTAATACAGCGGGGGGTACTGGCTCTCCCTTGCCCCCCCTAGAACCGCCCCTGCTCACAGACCATCATTGCCCTTATTTTGTTATGTTTTTACTCTATGGATGAGTGAATGACTGACTCGTTTTAAACACCTGGTTGTGTGACAAGGTCCACATCTTCTCATTTGAACCAATTAGTCAGCAATCCATCAGTCAGTCCCGGTCAGCGTGCTGAAACCCATCTCACAGGACGGACCCGGTTGCCCAATAAATGCAAAGAACGTGCTGAGAAGAGAAAAGCAGAGCAGCAGGAGAGAGGCCAAGAACCTGGAATTAAGCGGGGCCACCTGATCCACACCAGCAGAATCACAGCCAGCCAAACAGAGCGCTCATTGTCTGTGGCAGACACCACTGAGCTCTGCTCTTTGTCGCCCCCCTCCCACCTCCACACACACTGTCCTTCACTGCTGCTAGCTGCAGCGAAGAATTATACAGCTTATTGTTGTTGTAGCATATTGTAAGTGCTGGGGGGAAAACCTTCTATCTTAAACAAATCTACTTTTTAGTATTCAAGACAATATTTTAGAGTTTGTAATAGCTTGAAAAAGGGTTTTTTCAGTTTTGTAGAAATTCAAAAAAGGAACGTGATCATTCTACTGAAATAAAAAAAAAGTTCAAATGCTTACCCTTAACTGTGACAGCAGGCTCTCCTGATTTAAAAAGTAAAACTCACCCTTTAATTCCCTCAGACAATAACATCAACACACATACACACACATTATATAAAGACACGATGACACAACTTAAGATATACTGAGAAATGCACACACACACACACATATGGAGGGGAACGGGAGTCAGCAGGCAGCAGTATGACTGCTGAATAATTCAGAAGTGGAAATGCATGATTGATGTGGGGCGTTTCATTTCCACACCTTTAAAAGGTCCCTTTTAGCTCCGGCACCAAACAGGCCAAGTGGTCTTTGCAGTTCAAAGCCTGGCATGGATCTGGCCTTCCTAGTCGGGCTCTCTGGGACAAGAGTGGCTTTATTCTGTGGCGGGGGCACCAGCGGCGGTGGTTGGGATTCCACACCTGTGTTTGCTCCTTACCCAATAATTGAGAGCTGCGTGCTATTTTGAGCGCAGAGCACAAAGTGCCTCACTCATGAGGAACTCGGGGTGAAGAATCTTGGCTCCCAGTTTGATGTGGCTGCTGGAAAACCTGAAAACCCCGTGGATAAGCCCGGCAGAGAGAGCATATGAGTTTGAAAGACAAACATATGTATATGAAATATCTACATTTAGCTCAATTGTGACTGATGATTATTATTAGCATCTTTTACATAGTCTTATAATATTTGTTTTAGTATAGTACAGTGATTAAAATACAATCAAAATGTAAGAAAAGGTCAGTATGTTCAAATTCATACAGCTGACAATATTCACTGCAATTCATTATTTCCTGTTATAACTTTTTGAAAACAGGAGTAGGCATTATTTTTGCTGTGGTGGGAGAAGTATTGCGACCTTTAACTTAAATAAAAGTCAAAGTAAACCTCAAAGTAATACTTAAATACAAGTAAAAGTCCTGCATTCATAATTTACTTAAGTAGAAGTAGAGAAAGTATTAGCCGCAAAATGTAATTAAGATATCAAAGTAAAACTACTGATCATGCTGAATGACTCTCCTTTCAGAGTGTTATATTAAATTATTGGATTATCATTATTGATGCATCTATATGTAAACATAATGTTAAAAGGCTACTCAAGTGTTTGAGTATTGCACTTTCAAAAGTTGGGGAATTTGCATGAGGCAAATTCGAAAAGTGGTCAAAATCGAAGCAGCAGAGACATCCTGACTTTTAGCCCCTAATATGGACAGATCTGGATCCTGCGTTTCCCATAATGCAACAGCATCAGATTTGTAGTCTGCAAGCATCATCAGGGTTATTTTGTCAGACTTGACAAAGTTCCTCCAGAGTAACAAAAAGAAAAAGAAGTCCCCTCTAATGGTGTAGCTTTCTGAGATGGAGCTCATTTTAACTACTTTATATAGTGTTGGGTGGTTTATTCTGTAACAATCAATCCGTAATATGTAAAATCTTTAAGTAACTAGTATCTACAGCTAAAAAAAAATAAATGTAATAGAGTAAAAAGTACAATATTTTCATCTGAAATGTAGTGGAGTCAAAGTAGCAGCAAATAAACATACAAACCGACTCATTGCAGAATTACAGCATGTGCTCTGCCAGTGCAATAAACCAGGGAATATGAAAATTCATAGACAGGCTTAAGAAGCTGACTAAGTAAGGATAGACAAAATGGAAATGAGTGAAAAGTACAGCGAGAGTGAGCCAACACACTGATACTGAGCTAAGTCAGTTTAGCAGAGGGTCAGTCCAAGTGCAAAGTGAACTCCAAGTCAAAACAAACACTCACTTTGGCTTCTGACGGGACGGCACGCTCACTTTTTCCCACAATCCTCCCGAACAGCTTAATTCATAGTCACACAGACTAGGTGGTCATGAAACTCATCACAACAAAATGTTCCAGATGTAATTTAATTTTCGCGAAAACGTCCACTTTTCTTGCCATGTATGTAATGCATGTTATATATTTTCACAGAGTGACAAAGACAGATTTGGAGTTGTGTTTCGTGACAGCTCTGCTCGGCCAGTTCATAATGATATTAACGGGGGGGGGGGGGGTCGAAAATGTCAAAACATTACTCAGTTGTCAAGCAACATTGCCCTAGTTAAACCTTTTTAAAAAGAGAAAGATGTTGTTACCAACCAACAGAATCCAAATGGGACCCATTTTTATTTAAAATGTTAACTGGCTGGCCGAGCTGGCCGGGTAATTTATTACCAAGAGACAGGAATTTTGACAAATCATTCAGCTCAGAAAACTCGGCTGTGGCAAAGTTCAGCAATTAGGCTCCTATGAAAAGACAGTCTACTCCTCTGCTTCAGGCGTACTGGATTTATGTGCGCTCTCGAGCTAGCGGGCAGGTTCAAAGCCCTGCGTAGGGGAGCTGGAGGTTGACACATGGGGAATTTCACAAATATGGTGGAACACACACATTTCGCAGTAAATCTGACCAGAGAATAGTGGTCTTCTGGGGAAAGGAGGCGGTCAGCGAGGGGAGAGAGGTGGAGTGTTGAGTGAAGGCATAGCTAAATAATCAATCCGAGATGGGGGTCAACTGTTTCCAAGTCATCTGTGATATTAAAGAGGCAGAAGAAAGCAGGATGACAGTGATTTTTCACAGCCTGATTGCAAAATAATAGAATTGCAAGTAGCTTCTTAAGCTTTCAAAGATACTTTCAAATAGTGCAGCTCGCACATGTTACATTTTGACTTCCAGTCGGCCAAGCCTAAACCCTCTGTCAATATTTAGCTTTCTTTTAATGGGGTGATTTTATGCTACTGTCTTACCATGATGGCCAATGAGTAGCTGCTTGCCCAGTGTCATAGTGAGTGTACCTGAGAATAGCTCTGGGTAAACCATTACACTCAATTGTGATGCACACACTCAATTGTTTCTACATACTACAAGAAGGAAAGACTCTTTTGGTTTCCACATCAGCAAAACCATTTATATTATGATAAAATCCTTTAAAATATATGTAGTAAAGTTGTCATTCTTATCCATATATTTATTCTGATTTCTAGGCTTTAACTGTACATAAGGAATTAATTTGTCATATCTGATTACTGTCACAGTGAAAATATTTAAAGAACCATTAATATCTTTGTAAAGATCTCATAATTCAGCAAGTAATTAAAATAATTCAAAGGTCCAAAATAATGTCAAGGCTCAACTTGTTCAATAAAATGTGATTTAAAGCTGCAATAAGTGAGGTTTTTACAGTCCCACTGCACTAAATGACCACAATATACAGATGTTTTATAGGGTTGTAAGATCAATACAGAGAGCCATCGAGCACTTTGCCAGGTGTTGATGTTTTTGGCTTTCACAACCCACTTTCTGTCCCGCATGAAAACTCCCACTAGGTTATACACCACCTGCTCAAATTTCAACTGAGGATATCCTGATGAAGAGCAGAGCTATTTGAATATCTGCAATGTCTCAATTCAATATTTATGTTTCCCTAATCCTTAAGAAAAGGTGCACAGTGCAGACATCCACTGTAAAGTGAGTAAAACTGGTCAAATTTAAGTAAGATACCACATGTTTGACACTTTCAACTGCATAATTTATAGTATATCACAAATGGATTTTAAGATATTAAAAAAGCTGACCAAAATGATAGAACACCCCACAGAATAAAAGTTGCTTATCATTATCAAAAGAAAAAAGTGTGTATTTGTCGATTGTTTCTTCCATGCAGACTTTGTTTCAGTGACCTGGCGAACTGGTTTTTATTCCAGCAAGGGCATATTTTAATAGAGCCATATGACAGCTGGCATAGAGCGATTACTATAAGGGATCAACATTTAATCAGGCCTAATATAAAGCTAATTCTGATCATTTGAAATATGCTTTGATCAATTCTGGTAAGCAAGTCAGCAAGTCAGCTCAGGACATCCTTAGTTTTGACAGCTCAAACATGGAGAACGGTGCTATTAACAAACGTTGGGCATCGCAGGACATTTCACTCACAAGCTAAAGCTGTATTTTTGCAGTATTTAAGTCAGGCTTCTGTGTTTTTTTATAGACCAAGGAACAGTGTTGCAACTCCGAGGTGAATAAGAGTCTTGTTTGACCTATTGTTCTTTAAACCCACAGTGAATCAGAAACAAATGTGAATGTGAAGCGCCTCATGGGCTCAGGAGATAGCACATTCACTCACACGATTAAACTATCTGCACCCTAGTGGTTACTAGCAGTGGAACAGTCTACAGTACAGATGACACACTGAAATTCATTCACTCTCACCACATTCCCTATGCAAGAGTGCTGGGCTGTAAAAGTGAACACTTTTAATAACATTTGATTAGTAGATTAGAGGTCTTTGTTTCTGTAAAGGTTTGGTATCAAAATCTCCATTCAGTCTTGTGTTTTGTCCTGAAAGCTGAAATAGTGAGTGAAGTCAGAGCACAAACCGGCAGGTGAAACAGGTTCACTCTCGGGCTCCTGCTTCTACAACCGTGCAGGGTTTTATGTTGTGGACTGGAGTATTTTCAGAGACTGACCTCTTGTTATCCCTCCTCCACTAATGAAGACCAGACACTCACATACGGTGTGTGTATGAACATACACGCCACACACAAAACACATACCGCCAAACTGAGAACACAAACACACTGTTTAAATTGTCTATTTTTTCTCTTTAAAGCTGAAGTAGGCGAGATTGGAGCAAATATGATTTAAAAAAAATATTTTTACAAAACGGTCGCTATATCCTGACAGTAAAACATGAAACAGGTAGCCTGAAACAAATCATGTTCCTCTGTGTCCTCCGGTGTCCTCCGGTGTCCTCCGGTGTCCTCCGGTGTCCTCCGGTGCTCCTAACGGCATCTGCAAGATTTTACAGACCGGAGGAAAACAAGCAGTGGGAGCTGATCTGAGATCTGCTGTCCATCTGCTGTCTATGAGAGCCGGAAGTCAATCACTCGTGAACTCCGACCAAACGGTCAAATTAGGCAGCGCTGATCAAATATAAATCAATATTATGTTACGTTAATGTCTATTTCTCGCCTCAAAGGATGTTTTCAGAATCCTCTTGTAGTGTACTGTTTAGCTGTAAAATTAGAATGTTTGTGACCCAGCAGCCATGTTGGAAATCTCTTGAAGGAACGCCAAGTACCGGTCACATGACCGGAGCACAGCCAATAGGAACGCTCTCTCAATGAAATGACCTGTGATTGGTCAAAGTCGGCCGTCACGGGCTAGGTTTTTTAAAGCCTGAAAACAGAGCCATGAGGAGGTGCAGAAGTCTAGTTATCTCTCAGAACACCTGAATTACAATATGCTGAAAGGTTTTTATGGAATTTCTGCTCAATTATGCCAAAATGTACTGACTACTGCCACTTTAAAGCCTTCACACATTGAATGTTTATTCCAGCTAAGCACCCAGTAAGAGGGCTGGTGGGTAGTTGATGGTAATCATGTCCCGGCTGCTGTCGATGAGCAGACTTTAAGGTTGGAGGAGATGCTGCCAAAAGTCTCTGAAAAAGGAAGGAGGAAAGGTGAAGCTAAAGTCATCTTTAATAACACAATCACCTCCAATTTAAACAATGTTGAAAACAATACTAGTTTCCCACCAATGCGTGCAAAGACTTGGAAATTTAAGATAACTGTTTATGTCAGAATGTTAAGTGTGTAAAAATTGCCTCCCATGTGAAACTGCCACTGGAGAGAAAGAGAAGCGGCTATAATCACTACTTCACCTCACTAAACTCAAATGTGAGTGAAATGAAAAAACACTTAACTGCTACTTATTATTATGACTACTTACTGCATCCGTCTGATTGGCTATTTGATAGATTGCCAGTTGATGTAAAAGCTTCTGGTTACACAATCAGTGAAAAACAAGCATCTGTTTTCATCTTACTCTCAGCAGGGAACACCTTAAGCTGCCGAACCTTGCAGCCTATGGTGAGTGTGCGTGTGTGTGTGTGTGTGTGTGTGCGTGTGTGTGTGTGTGTGTGCGTGTGTGTGTGTGTGCGTGTGTGTGTGTGTGTGTGTGTGTGTGTGTGTGTGTGTGTGTGTGTGTGTGTGTGTGTGTGTGGTTGTGTGTGTGGGAAGCTGCTGTCATTACCCCTCCTTGGTTTTTCCCTCTTCACCCTTCCCCCCCTGAAGTCAACTTCAGAGAGATGCAGCAGCGCAGCATCATATTCTCTCAGCTTCATATACTCAGTGCTGTTAATGGTGTTCTCTTTGATACCTTATCAGTTGTGTATCTCCCGCAGAAACTTTGTGTCCATGGGGTGCAATGTGCCGATAACTGCACTGCAAATTCATCATCAGTTAAAAGCCAGTGCTGCAGGGCTGCAAAGTTTTCACACTGATTTGCTAATGGGCCACTTGATTGTGCCTGTAATTGCACTATTCTTTTGGAAAATGTGTGGGATTTTGACCCATAACGCACACTGGCGCATACTGCGAATGCTCCAAGTAGAGACATGATCTAATTTCAGATAGGATGGCATCCAGATGACATGTGGAAAAAAAGTTCATGGGAACTTTGATGAAAAAAAGGAGATATGCCTCCGCAAATTTCCTAATCATTGGCGTTTTTAAAAAAAATGTGGACTCGCACACAAATCACAGCCTGGTCAGTGGGTGCTATAATATGTGGCTTCAGAATGATGTCACATGTGTTTGTCCTACTCCTTTATCCCCTGCAGGACACGAGTACAGGGGTCAGGACACACACACACACACACACACACACACTCATGTCTGCTACAACTTTGCAGCCAATGTGCAAATCATGGGAGTCGACGTCAGCCATCATTTAGTTGTCAGGGGTGGAAACAGAATAGATGAGAAATGAAGTGCTGAGACTTGCCTGACCTTGTGGATGATTGCCGCCCAAATAGCTGGGACTGAAATTGGGCATTTTACACCCTGGCAGCTGCCCAACACACAATTTGTCCCACAAGATGGCCTGAGTAGCATGCCACGTCCAATACAAGTTTCCTGGGAACTTTCATATCCCACTTTGTATAGAACCGTGAGCAGAATAAAAATACAGCGTTCATCAGAAAATTACATGGAATCAGCGGTGATTAATCACTCTGGCCAATACACTCATGGTACAGAGTCTTTATTGAAAGATGGTGTAGAATATCCAGTTTATTCTTTCTAGCAGTGTAAAAAGTTTTAAAGTTTCTGTTTTTACACTGCGTATACGCTAGGCGTTTACTTCTATATAGCATATATAGCCTACTACTTTGAAAAAAGACAAACACAATATGTAGTGTTCATTCAGTTGTGATGCAGAAAATTCAGTTTAGTATTTTTAGAACCTATTATATTTCAAATATTCAGTATAAGACATGTTGTCCTTATATGTTCTCCTTCAAAAAGCTTGCATTATGTTATTTTGTATAAAAAGGCAGAACACATGAGCACATGCAGTTATGAGTACAATTTCTGGTGGCACAATAATAATAGCAGTCCTAGTCGCCCTTACAGTAAATGGTTCTGGCAAAGATGGATAGGTACTGTACAAGACGTAGTTAAGGCAGTTAGGTGCAGCGTTCCTCTCTGTGGCCAATATAGGTAACTTGTCTACATACCAGCTCATTTGTTACGTATGTGTTATATGATATGAGTAGGCCACTACACGAACAGTACTTGGACAATGTGCCCAGAAACAGGCAGAAACCAAATTTTACTGGAAAAACTAAAGTTTGTGTGGAAGCCCAAAAGCCTTTTTCAAAAACAATTGTTAGACATCTTTTGGAGTTGCTCATTTGCTTTCTTGTCAAGAGTTAGATGAGAAGTTTGTATGTATGTTAAATATGAAGCTAGCACCATCAGCCACTTAGCTTAGCACAAAGACTGTAAACAGAGGGAAACAGCTAGCCTGACTCTGTCCAAACTCCACCCAAATGTTCCTACCAGCACCTCTAAAGCTCATTAATTAACACATTATATACTGTTGGTTATAATCTGCACATAAACAGACAGAGCCTGGCTGTTTCCCCCTGTCAATGCTAAGCTAAGATAACCAGCAGCATGATAGCTTCATATTTCTCATAGAGGGAAAGTGGTATTGATATTCTCATCCATGGGGGTGCCCCAAATGAGGGAAGAAAAAAAATACAAAAAGTATAACTTTTACTATTTTTTACTAATACTATTTTAATACTATTATTCCGAAATATTACAAAAGCCCACAACAATATAACTAGCCTTTTAAATAGGCCCTCTATTTTCTGGGTTGCTCGTAGCATCACCCTAATAGCTTATAAATAGCTAGCGAGTTAACGTCAGTTAGTTCCACCTTAAATTAATTAGGGAATGATGGAAAGACTCTTCAGCCGTTTGAGGAATAACCTACTGCATCATTTTGAGAAATACAGATTTTCCGTGTGATCTGCATAGCTTAATCTCAAAGGCATAAAGCTATGCAGTTTCTGTGTGAGTGTATGAACACAATGATTGATGGTGGAATTGGCTGCAATGCAAGGGGCAACAGCTAAAATCTTGCATATAGGGCACCAAATTGGTCAGGGCTGGCTTTGTTCTCATCTAACCAATAAACACATTTTCCCAAATGCTGAACTATTCCTTTAAACTAAAGCTTGTAAGAGAAGAAAATCAGCTGTTCAAATGTATTTTGCCCAGCAGTAATTGCACGGTTCCAACAATCTGTACCAGTCCAGAAACTGTATCAGCCACAGGTATTTGGGGCTGCTACTGTAAAGCAAACTGTATGTGGCCCCTACCTCAGTTATTTGGTTAGTTTAGGAGCTTAATCCAGAGGTACACCTCAGCAGCATCTGCCTGGGACTGCTGGGTTTAAGACTCTGAGCAGGGATCACTTATAATGGAATCCAATCCCTAGCTGTCTGTTTGAGAAGGCTGGAACTAATCGATCAGAGGGGAGCATCTGTGAAAGAGATGTTCAGAGAGGCAGCTTTGACTGCGCTGGAGCCAGAAGGGCTACTGTCTGATGCCCCGGTTCTGGCATTACAGCGCAGCATTACCACTTGATACGCCAGTCAAGCTGGCTTTGATGCAAAATATGGCGAGATGTGAAATGGCGAAGCTGGCACATTTCTGTCCCGACTTCTAATTTTGTCATCTCTGCTGTCTTAGAAGTCATCATTTCTCCCCTTCTATCTTTAATCCTCCGTCCATGTCCCTCTCCTTTTCGCTCTCTTGCATATTTTATATCAGTTTTCTGCGTTAAGTCCTTCCCCTCTGAACTCAATCCCCAGTCTGGCCCTCTGCTTGAGCCCCTCAGCTGCTGGTCTGCTCTCACACTAACCCCCTTGTTTATATCGGGGGACGCAATTAAGTCGAAGCCAAGTAGAGGAGTCCCAGAGAGAGAGGCAAGAGTGCAAGCTTGTGAGTCAAATTTCAACTTCTGCACTCACACACTCCTCCCTCCTCTATTTCACTCATTTTCTCTTTCCCTCCATCCCTCTCGCTCTGTCTCCTCTCTTGCACTCATTTTAAACATACGAAGATATCGGTTCCTCTTGCAAACAAAGGGAATAAAATATTGTTTAATTATTTCCCAATAAAGCTCGTACTTGTTGGATTTATTTTACGTAACTGGAAAAGGTTCACTGGGAGAGAAATATGTGGCTTGAGATAGCCGCTGAAAATGGCTAGAGCAAGACATTACCTCATCTGTGTGTGATGTAACCCGAAATGCAGCAGATTTATTTATTCAACAACTTTGTGCACCCAAACATCAATTTTATGCTTTGATTAAGGCATCATTTTATGCACATTTGAGTATCAGAAACGATCTTTTTAAGTACTTATTGCGTCGTCTACTGTTGACTATAATTTCTTGTTATTCCTTTTTTTTTTTTGTCATGAAGGAACTGGTTCGAGCGCTGAGTTCACGTTCTCAACATGTGTGGTCTGTCGGCCCAGGGGACCCATCCCAGAATCCCAGACACACGTGTGCAGGCAGAAGCAGTAGTGCAATGCAGAGTAGATAAACAGTGCTCTTACTGGCCACCGGGCACACTCCACATCTAAACAATGCCAAGTTAATTACTTTGCAGGAGTAAATAGCAAAAGCAAACACAAATACAAGCATGTTCATCTCAAGAAAGTCATTTTTGGTGAGAAGTCAGGACGTTTCTTTAAGGATATGCTTGAGTCATAAATTGCATTAATGCAGTATAAGTTTCACATGTGTGGGCATTAAATCTGTTTTAAAACATCATTCCTTCCTCGTTGAATTTAGTGTCCAGCATCTCCATTGCCCTAATTCAACATTCCAGCCCAGCAGTGCAAGTGTGCCTCACTTTCTCGGGGGAGATGCGGGAGAAACTCCAGGGATGTGTGCAGCGTTGACGGACAGGGGGATAAACAGAGGGATTGTCCCTGACCTCCCAACACTAGTCTGGAGGAAGACGAATAGCCCCCCAATGGGCCCTGAGCAGATAAAATACACCCTACCGTCTTCAACACCAGGTGTGACAGCCATCGGGGGTGGCCTATCAGCAGGGGGCACAGAGGAGGGAGGTAAGGGTGAGGGGGCACATTAGGAACATATCAGCAATTACTCTCTGGGTTTATTTTTCTTCCTGCTTTAACGCCTGGATACCAAGTTACATTCATCCTGGGTGTTGATTGTATCTTAAGGCCTAAGTGAGAACACTTTGCAGTCATTTGTCGATTATCTGATAATGCACTCAAACATGTTAATGTTATGTTATAGCGACGATTTAAAAGCCCCACAGTTTGTTTATTTGTCCGAGTTTTTCTTCAGTGGATTTCCGTGGCCTTGACTTTTCAAGCTTTAGGGCTTATCTGGGAAGGCCAGCTCCATCTTTGCTGTTAGTTGCAAATCAACTTCTTTATGTAATGGAATTCACAGGGTCGAGGACATGTTTACCTCTTTTTCCAGGCCCATTAGGCACCAAGCGGCTATATCATATCTGACACGAGAGAATGGCCTCAATCTGTTTAAGCCATGATCTCTGACTGCATGGGCCCCACATCCTCAGACTGGCCTCTGCAAGCAGAGATATGAAGAGGGATGATAGTCATTTATATGTCCTGAACTTTAAACAATAAATGTGTTATGGGTGCAGACATCCCACAGACTAGACAAATAAATGGGCTCCGCTGTGTGCAGTTTGAGCTGTGGAGCAGGACAAAGGTTTTGCAGACGCTCACGTGACCGCAAAAAAATTGCTGGAAAATATAGCTCCACCAAGGTGAAATTTTAGTCCATAAAATTACTACTTTTTTTTCCCTCATGAAACAGCATATGCTAATTCTGTCAAAACAGTCTTTTGTGCATTGTGAAGTGTCAAACGGATCTGCCTGAATAAAAGAAAGAGGCTGTGTGCAAGAGGAGCTCGTGTGAAAAAGGGAAGCCCAGACCTCTAATTTCCTGTGTGAGCATTCGCCGTAGAACGGGAAGGCCAGAGCGCTCTGCGGCTATCAGAAATCAGCCCAATAGTCCCCCGAGCCACCCCTGCCCTCGCGATACCCTCTCTCGCCCTCGCGATACCCTCTCTCACCCCCCCCTCTCCTCTCGGCCCAGGCCTCAGGGCCACTGTGAGTTAACCTCGCTCAGCCGTGACCAGAAAACAGAGTGATATCTTACTCATCTAATCCCCCTCTCAGTCATCATGCAATAAAGTATGCCTCGCGACCCTTGACCTCAAAAGTCAGAGCAACCCCTCCACCCTCCAGCAACACCATCCTGCCAACCCCCACCTAGGGACCTATAAAGAAGAGAAAAGTCAGAAAGGTTGGAACCACAATTAACAGCCTCAAAAGCATTGTCATTGCCAAGTAGAATGAGTTTGATACCAAGATTTCAACCAAGTATAAGTACAAACACTTTATTTTGCTATGATAGAAATTGTGCTACAGGCTTGATACAATAGAGTTACAAGTGTAAATACACATTTGAGCATTTTCTTTAACCATATGTTCAACAACATAAAACATTGGATAGTGTAATAGCAGTAGTGTAGTATAAGTATAGATAATATAGCTTTCTGTTACAGCCAACAGTTTTCACTATTTCAACTCTGAGAAATCTTGTTTTTTTTTGTCAGTTTGGTATGACAGATGGTTCTAAATACTACAATACTACTACTACAATACTATAGAAGAAATTAGTCAGAAACACAAATCCGAGCTGTAGGAAATTCAGAATATTTCTATGTTTCAGTTTGGAACAAAACGCAGCTGCATACTTGATGAAGTCATGGAAAATTGACCTGAAATGCTGTTGAATGTATTGTTAGGTTTCTACAGAACACTAAATTTAATGTCTGCCCACCATTAGCAAAGCACACATCCGAATCTTAAGCTTGGTGACTGGATGTTTGCTCTGTGGGAGTTGACTTCCCTCCCCAGATGATATACAGAAACTTATACCTTTTCTTTTTAATCAAAGAACCATATACTGTAGTTCAGTTGCTCATCTTTTGAACTGATGATTCAACCGGGAGACTTTCATCAGAGCCTTGGAAGTGCTCCAACTGCAGATCACCAAACACTGTCTATGTGGAAATGGGACTTTTACCTTCACTTCACTTCACTTCTTTACATCTCCAATAAACTAATTGTGCACATGGACATCCGACTGCCCCTTTAAAATGTGTTAACCTGCACCAAGGATCTCCTCATTCTCCAGCATCAAGATGCTTTGGACAGATGCAGACTTAAGTCGGTACAAACGTACAGCAAATACATCTGCTGTGGCCCCACCTCTATCCCCGCCTCTACTCACTTGTATGAATAACACAGGGAGACTTTCTTTCTGACAGTGAGGACACGAGTAGTACAGAGGGCATGATGAGCATGTGACAATTACAAGACATAGACACATGTGGAGACCTTTGTTGCTCTGTGTCTGTGTGTGTGTGTGTGTGTGTGTGTGTGTGTGTGTAACTGGCAGTGTGTGCCTCGGAAGGTGCATGCATGCTCCTCTTGTGTGTGCACATGTTGATACACACTGCATGCATATGTGCATGTGTGTGTGCAGAGAGAGAGAGAGGGAGGGAGAGAGAGCCTGAAGCTGCTCACAGGGGTTCAGCGCTCCCTTGCTCCAGCACATCTGGGCTTTATATCAGGCCTTTAATTAATCCTGAGTGAAGGCCAGGCAGTGACAGGCTGACTGGGCAGGCTCCAGTCCAGGACAGGGCCTGATTTATTACAACTGAGCTCCAACCAGCATTGATTTATTTCAGACTCAGGAAAGGGGAGAGTAGAGGGGTTGTGTTTAAGGGGATTGGGGGGGTGGACACAGAAACAGCACTGTTACACTGTGAAGGGGGACACTGAGGTTGAGAGTGACTGAGGAAGGTGAGGAACAGACTGATAGGCCACGAGTGAAGGCAGGGGAGGTAGTGGCTCGGTTTGTTTTAAAGGCAGGCTTTGCATATCGCTGGAGGCTTTTTTTTTACTGTTGGTAAGCAGTCAAGCGTTCGAGAAAGAGAGAGAGAGCAAGGGATGATGAATGTGTTGGAGGGAGAGGGAGAGATTATGAAAGTTGAAAAACCCTCTCTCCATCAGGTGGGTTATGTTGCCTCCCAGGTATGAGCTGTCAGTCAGAGTGACTCCTCTCCCCTTATCTCTCCACACTGGGGGACTGTAAATCCTCCTCTGCTCATTTGACTTAATCATGACAGTCATCTGAACTCAGCCAAACACAGGAAAGCATATCCCTTCCCCCCCTCCTCACCTCCCCCAGGTCTCTTCGCAGGACGGCAGGAGTAGTATGTAGAAAAAGATGTTCTTTTTATTATCTAACACAGGCTTCAAGTAGCCACAAAATGGCCCACAGTGTAGTGGGATGTGATAGCTGTGTTTGTGTGCGTCTCTGAGGTTATATTGCTGACTCAATAATTCTTGTCGCATCCTCATGTGTTGAGGAAAAAAATGCCAAGTGTGGCTGAGTTTTTTATGAGCCTCGGTCGCCGTGTGCCCTCAACATGCTTCCCTCTGATAAGGACTTTTACGACAGTCAACTTTTACACCAATACACAGCTTCTTACTTTAAAAGTATATTAGTATTCTGCACAAAACACTCACACAATGTGTTTATACCCATTATATCTATGCACAAGCATCCCTTCAAATGAAGATTCAAGTTTTAAAACTCCTGTGATCTGACGACAGATTTTAGTTGTTTTTTGTGCCATTTCTGTTGTTAGCTTTGTAAAAATTCAAATAAAAAAATCAATGTGGTTAAAAACTATTACACTCAAAATCTAATTGAACTTTTTGTTGTTATTAATACAGCTGTGGAGATAGATTAAATGGCTTAATTTATGTTTGCTAAGAAATGCCATCAGGTAGCTGGCACCACATTTAAGACTTTAAGACTCACTTTTTTTATTTCACAAGTGGGATATCGAATGTTCTTGAATCACTGAATGCCATTTGTGTATATCTGCCTTTGAATGGTGACTGGCTCTCAATCCAGCAGTCTGCTGTGATTAATGGGTCTTTTTAGCACTATCGTCTAGACGTAAAATCCCAAAATACCTTGGGGCGAGAGGACACATCATTGTTGTTACAGGGCTGCCCCCCCCACCCCTCCCCTTGCTCTGTTCAGCCTTTGTGTGTTTGCTTTTAAGTCGCAAAAAAGGGGAGAACTGAGTGGACTCATAACCAATGTTTGTTATTGACCATCCTATCAACTTGATGAGAAGCTGGTGTCTTTTTATATCGGTACCTCAAGGAGCTGGCTTAAATGTTTGATTCTTACAAAGTGAAAATGTGCTTTCATACATGCAGCCTCTTCAGTAAATGTAACAGCAGTTTACTGTTTTGAGCTCTTGTGTGAATAATATATTGCAGTATTTTTTTTATTTTCTTGTAAGTTCTTTACAAACCATACCGTATGTGCAAATAACATTGTTATAACTGTTATTAATGGCAGTAGAAACGTCTTCAATCGATGCAGTATAATGCATTTTATTTCATTTATTTATTGCATATTTCTAATTCAAAGATTTAAACTGATTGTTTCTATCTAATCCATTTCAGGGTCTGCCTATATGCTCTTGAAAATAGCACACTGCAAAATTTCATTGTAGTGCTGAAAAGCACGTAGATTTGTTTAGTACGGCTTAATTTTAAACACCACATCTTCAAAATGAACTGACAGTACTGACTCATCAGATTCATTGACAAAATCAGTAGCTTTTAGCGGTTGAGCCCCTAACTGGCGACCGAGAGCATTGTCGTTACTTCCCCATTAAAAGCCACAGAAACAATCATGATGTGAGCTGAACGTGTGACGGCTTGAACAAGCAACAGACTGAAAATGCTACTGAATGGTAATATCTCACAGATTCTGCATTCAAATGCAAAATCTGTTGGCAACGGGACAAGATATTGGTATTGGAAATGTTCTGGTTTGTAGTCCTAGTAGTATTGACCAATCACGTTCGAGCAGGCTTTGGTTGAATGCAGGAAAATGGTCCGTGTGGAGAGCAAAAGAGGCGGAACGCATCGTCCGAAATGCAATCTAGGAACACATCGTCTATCGTCAGACAATGATTTAACTTTTTATTGGGTTAAAATTAGCTTGTAAACTGGCTACTGTCGGTCGTACACATCATCTCTCAACTCCAGTCTCGCATCTAAAGTTGCTAATCGGACTGTAAACAATGACAAATGAAAAGGAAGTTTTGGCCCGGATATCCACTGACTACACTGGAACCCCAGAAATATAGCCCCTTGCCCCCAGATGCTTATCCATCATCAGAACGATAGCCGATGGGTTCCAAGATTGCATGAACGGTGATGCATTCATCTGCTGAAGTGCATCTGAACAGTGACGCAAGTGAGAAAACATGAACAAACTATCAAATTCATCTGACTACAAATCTTTGAACTCAGCTCAACAAAACAATTCCAATCCGCAAAGTTTTTAATTTCAATCTCTATGGTGCTGTAGAAATAAATCTTATTATTAATACTTAAATTAATGAGAACAACTCTAAAGAGAATTTTGGGAGCCAAAAACAGAGAGACCCAGGACTAAAATTTCACAATATTATGCTCAGACATCCTAATAGTCCTCACACCTGATGGTAGTGGTCTTTTTGTGCGAAACATGTTTTCAAAGATTTAAATGTAAGTTTAAGTAAAAGAACAACAGAAACTGCGGCTTTAACAAGAATAATTGTCAAGCTGTTTTTATGCGCGAAGGCCTCTAAAGAGTTTAAACAGCGGGCCAGAGGCTGCTTGGAGAGTGAACTAACGATTCATGGGAAACAGGAAATACCCTCACTGGAAAGAGCAGACATGTTACTGCCAACATCTCTCAGTTTCTGCAGCAGCGCTACAATAAAGTGATTATGTCTGACTGGTTAAAGATACAGCCTTCAGTGTCAGAATCTGAGGAGGTCACAAATGAGAGAAGTAACTACAACCCAGCGGCCACAACCTGAATTGCTGCATTATAAATTTGGTGTAGAAGCCAGCAGGGTTCATGTTGTCCCGAATCTTCCCGCCAGCACTTCACGGTTGCCAGAGGGGAAACGGAGCAACAGAGTTTAAGCTCTTGCCAAGAGTGGAATGAGCCTGGGCTGTTTGTGAGGTCGAGACTGGGGCTTTTGAGTACCGCAGACTCATATCTCCCTCCCTATATCCCTTTCCCTCACATCGGCCAGAGACGGCCACTTTCAGTGCACCCATGGGAAATGGGGAATTCAGCCTGCCACCCCCTAAGAACATATTTTTAAGCAAGACCTCTTTTCATAGACATTTAATCGCTAATATTGCAAGGAATGTGCTTTTATAAATAGAAAATACCAAAAAAGAGAAGGAGTTTTTTTTTTTTTTTTTAATCTTTTGCTCAAATATCCTTGTTTAGATTGTGGGGGTTTGTGGCATTAAAGACAGGAGCAGCTCTGAGGGCCAGCAGCAAACTGAGACTTAAAAGACCCTTAGGGGGAATTTAAGGGATTCATTTTAAAGACACTCAATAAAATGTATCGTGACACCCTATAGCGTTGGAGCAAATATTGTGAGACTGCTTAGACTCACAAACCTATTCATTTGTCGATTAATCATGAAATTGACCAGTTGCTAAACCCCTCCCCCCGAAGTGCGATGTGAACGAGGCTGTAGGGTAATGTCCAGAAGGTAACCCACAATTTAGGAAACTCTCGCGAGATGGTTATGGTTAGGCTTTGACCTTGAATAGTTAAAGTGAGGCATTGACCTTGAACAGTTAAGGTTTAAAGTTTGTGCGTTACCTTCTAGACACGACCGGGCTGTAGTAAGAACAATACTCTAAAGAGTTTGGAGGGTGGTTTCCTGTTTTTTTTAACTCTCTCCAAAACCAAAAATAAAAGAGTAAGGAGCAGTGTGAGGAATGGATTTTTGTGGTGCTACAGGTTTCGGCAACAAAAAAAAAAAAAGCCCCGTTTATGACCAGCATGTCCACTGTTTCCCGATTGTGTGGAAGCTATCAGAGTTTAGGCTAACGTTAGCACGTCTGTGCTGCTCTTATTGGATTTGGGGAAGTTTACACAGTAACCTCAGCTAACCTTACTGAGATAGTGTTATAGGCCTATTTACTAAATACACTGGTTAATCATCCTTTTTTCTTGTGACGTCAAATTGAAAGCATACTGTTTGAAAGAATTAACATTAAAAGATACATTTAAAAACTGTACTCCGTTATTTACATGTCTTCAATATGGATCATCAGCTGGTGAGGATGCTGACTTTTTTTGCCTGGGGCATGTAGCTTTAGCTACAGTCTTTTTGCATTATATCATGTATGTATTCCACAGACTTTAGGCTATAAAAAAGATGGACGCCACGTCTCCACTTCCTCCCACTGTACAGAAATGAAGACAAAATATCTCGGATACAGGAGCTGTCATCTTGACATTTTGATCTCATTTGGAGCCAGAGTCTGCACAGTAGTTATCGGGCGGTGGAGCCGCGGTATCGAGGTCCCGCCCACCCCCCCGCCCGAACCAATCGCGAGCCGAGCACGGCCGCAGCTTGCTAGCGAGAGAGAATCTGTCAATCATGACGTCTCCCCCCTTTTTATAGCATCGAATTACTAATTAAAACCAAACTTATCAGAAAAATGAATAGAAAAATTGAACATTCATCAGCATGATAAGAACTACCTAAAATGACGGAAACCATCTTTTGGAAAAATTTATTTGACTCGTACTTTGACTTTTTTAGTTTGGCCCATGTCCCATCCGCTAACATGGAGGAGGCGGGATTTATGACCTATACTGCAGCCAGCCACCAGGGGGCGATCGAGGTGTTTGGCTTCACTTTTGGGGAGCTGTCATGTCGTCTATCTTTATATACAGACTATGATATAGCCATTATGTGCATATTCCAGAGTTGCTAATGAGAAGCCTGCTGTTTCCTCTGAAATCTAAGACCCATTGTTTCAAAAATTACGAAATCTGCCATTATTATTGTAAACTTTATATGAACAGTCAGGTGGGGAAAATATTTATTTTCACTAGCGGGCAAAGAAACATAACATTGCACTTACCCAGGTTACTATCTTTTGTTATCATTTTCATTACCACTATCTTCATCATCATCTACACTTTCATTATCATCATCATAGTCGCTACCATCATTATCCGCACTGTCATCACTATTGTCATTAACACACTCACAGTATCTGGTGTTCATTTGGAACAGGCTACACAAATAGTTGGCCTGTTCCCCTCAAAATTACCGAGATCATATTTCTGTTTAGGTCATTTTTACATGCTTGAGGAATCGTGTAAATCACATTTAAAAAGCATATACAAGTAATTATACCACTGAAACTCTAATTCAGCATAGTGCACTGGAGAATATTCAGACCTCATATGTGGTGTAAACATGTCTTTACTTATCCAGATTAACTCTGCAGATCAGATTACCCTTTCTTCCCCGACGTCCCTCAACAGCGCAGTTAAGGAAACCAACCCCGGTATCCCAAAGCAACTGGTGGCCCTACGATATTTTCTCTTAATTAGATGTGTTTTAAGTCATTACAATCGATTTCATTCCGTGCTCATGTTACAGCAGTTAAGCATTTTCTTGTGTATGTTACAGTGAAGTGCGCTTGGCCTGCTTGCTGGATGTCTAGTGAAGCCCAAGGCCACAAGCAGCGAGACCCGTCCATCAGTGGCAGTTATTAGGGAGAGACCACCGGTGAACCAGGGCCATTTGGTGGGCCTAATAACAACGTGAATGGAGAGAGCTGAGGGACAGGAAGCGCAGCCAGACAGGCCGGTGCTGAGAAAAGCACTTTTCAGTCAGGGAGGCCTCCTTGGAAAAAAACAATGACAAGGCCTATTTCAGCCTGAAACACTCCCATGGCTTACTTCCAGATGACAACCCAATGCTATCACTTGATGCTGTTGCACAGGGACGGAGCAATAGTGGTGGAAAAGACCTAGAAGATAATCACAAATCCCATCTTATTTTACAATGATGAACAGAAGCAATCATGAAAACAATTGCAACAAATGGGTTTTATCTGTCCTCATCTCCTGTAATCCGGGTGCTGGGTTAGAACCAAAGCCAGTTTGACAGTAAAGATTTGGGACCCCACGTGTTTTAACTGCCCATCAACATGGGAGGCTTTCACTTTACAGCCTGGGGTTTATTGCGCGACAGCTTAAACGTAGCTCAGGTTTCACGCAGGACTGTTTCACTGTTCAACCCTCTCCTGACTGGAGGATAAATGGGGAAAAGAGGCAGAAAAAAGGACAGAAAATAACCAAGAGTTGACACTTTAACTGATGTAGGACCTGGAAACTACAATAAACTGTGATAAACCAGATGATTTCAACAGTCAAGAAGCCACAAGAGATGTTGGAGAATCTGATGAAAATAACTCACTCTTTGACATTTTTTTACTGCTTAAAAACCGGACGCATACTGTAGATAGCATACAGTACTGTAAAATACACTTTCTAGGGGTCATCCTAAGTGAAGTCTATATACTACGGAGGGATCAATTCCAGGAAAAAGTTGTTCTCATATTCGAAGATATATGATTTGAGCGGTTTTGCACCTTGCGCAAAATTGAGGGTCACATGTGTCCAAGTTATACAAATACAATATTTTCAGGCTATACCAACCTATAAATATCAGTGCTTTGCAGGCTCATTTAACAGTTTATTTCCTGTGATATGTCTATGTAAAAAACACCGAAAGCCAGCAAAGTCATTAGTGGCTCTGACATCAGACTTGTGTGAGGCCTGGAATAACTCCTTATCTGGTTAAACGGACCAATGGCCGAGACAGATTTACTGTTCAGCAGAAAGGCAGCCCTGAAACAGGAGACATTACACCGGTGTTTTTCAATCACTTTGAGCGCTGTAATTGCACAGAAGGGAACAAGCGGCAAAAACGATACTCTAAACTACTGAGGGAGTCACAGTTTAGGAATTCCCAAGCTGTCCTTCTGAACAAAGGTGCATTCATCTCTTGTATATGTGACCCGGCATTTATTGATTGTAAATATCAAATACTGGTGTGGTATTTCCATTACAGAAATAAAAATTTGCATTGTTTTTGGTCACTAAGAAACAGGTCTGGTTTGTAGGTATATTGCTCCAACTATTTGTTATATATCTGGGGAGCTCATTGGATTGATGTCAAGGCTGCTATGAGAGACGAAGGAAAGATGAAATTAAATGATGCTTGGCCAGACAAAGATCCAAACCAGCAGCCATAACGCTGACCACTACGACCATCCACCATAAAAACAGACACAGGTTTTTATTTACCATGAAACCTATGAGACAGAGATGCTAAAACTAACAAAAACAAATGGGGAGTTTTGCTGGGAATTCCAGCTGATCTTTAACTACAACACATGGAGATTTTTAATATTAGATTTCAACATTTTGAGTTCCCACTATATTAGTCACCGAAAAAGTGCAGATGTTCTTCTTTAAGAGCGTAATCTCTGCACAATCTGAGACAGTAGTAGATGGCTTTACACTCTTTCACATACTGACCTCATGGTTTATGATTGATTGTGGCAGCCAAACAAACACAGAGTTTAGTTGGGAGCTGTTTGTATTGTTACAGTAATTCTTCTTTAAAGGATAAGGATGGTGATATTTTGTTAACAATGTTAGTCCATCTCTCATATTTAGGACTTCCTCATATTTAGGACTGCCCCAAGCCCATTTGATCCTACTGAGGATATAAACTTAAGAACTTTAATTTTCAAAAAAGGCTAAATAATTTCCGAAAGCAGCTGGGCACTGTAGTTTTTAGCAAAAAATCATTCAACAGGCTATTCTCATACACTGTTCGTAGCTATACCTACGAAAAGTAATGCACTGTAATTTTTATATATCATATATCATATCCCACTAAATCAATTCATATGTAATCCATGTAATCGTGAACCAGGAAGTAGGGCCGGCGGTAGTAGTCGTGTAGGGAGGAGGTCGGGGTGGATGGGCGGGTCAAAAACACTTTGGCTAGACGATACCGGCTAGTAGGATCAATTTATAATTGTTTTTTCATGGGATTTATTGACAACAAAACATATATAATATCACCAGACTTATCATTTAAGACTAATAAGTAAAGAAAAAAAAGAGAAAGGGAAAATAAATATAAGTAAATTCTTATAACAATGAAAAGAATAACTGTTGACCTCTTAAAGATAATGGCTTTACTCCCTGCCACACTCTGTGACGTAAACAGTCTATTTGTCTGACCAGTTTTTGTTTCCTGTGCAACGTTACTATCTGGAACAAAAGTGGGTGTTTTTGGCCCTGCTGAATTCTGGGAATTTTGGAGTTGTTGTCTGAGGGTCTCAGCAGTTCTGCACTCCCTCTTGGCAGAACTTCATAAGAGGACTCATGCAGCTCAAATATTTCGGCTTCAAATGATCTAGAAAAACACATTCCCGCTGGGTGGTTAAAAGTGGGCGTGTACTGTATGTGCACTTGTGAAGGATGGGAGTGTGTGTCTGTGTGTGTGTCGGTGTGTGTGTGTTTATGAGCTGTTCTGTGTAGACTTTATTTGTCTATAACTTGTGACTGTAGTGACTCAGAGCGCTTCAGATCCTGTCGATTTCAGATACTCTTCCAAACAACTTATCTGTTACACTGATTATTTTCTTGCAGTGGATGAAAATTGAAATATTTCAGAGGGAGTGAAATCATAGACAAGATTAAAAAGCTTTCACATCAACTCTTCCCGGGACCTATCGTGAGAGAGTCCAGAGGCCTCATCATGAAACGTGAAAGCTTTCTCACTTCCATGATCCTCGTCCAGCCACACAACACATTTGTATAAGGTCAGTATCAGCCGTTGGGCTCGAGGCCAAAGAAAATCTGATGGAATTTAAGTTTATCAACGGAAAATGTACAAAGTAACACAAATGGCTTTGTGAGGCGGGTGCTGGGTGGTGAGTAAATCAGGGGCTATATTGCTGTAGGCCTGTAAGACCACCCTGGCTTTCGAGCTCCTAAAGCCTACCCACAGGCCAGAAAACAACCACGCCGCCCGACCGCTGAACTCCCCAATTTCTTACTAGAACAAAAATCAAAAAGTCCATGGGCAGCCCGGAACCAGAAAAACAAGCTGCCTGATCTGCACACTCAGGCCGCTAAAACCAACAGAAGCTCCTTTCTACGAAAAAATGCTCTGTGAGGAGGTGACTGATTTGAATGCATGAACGATACCAGATCTAAGGTATTACTCTTTTATTTATTCCATTTTATTTAGTTCATCATTTTGTAGAGGGAAAGGAATAATAGGACAGGTACTGTAAGCCAGTTGTCATTCATTTTAATAAAAAACAAATCAAATTTAAATGGAATTTAGCTTCTGGACTCTGGAAACAAATGTTATCTTATTATTATGTCCAAAAGCTGTGATGCAGTAAGTTATTTTCTTAGTTGCTGATTATTGCAGTTTAACAGCATCATTCTTTGTCCTTTTGATTAGCTACAGTATTTCCTTTTGTAATAAACAAAACTAAATTCAGTTTGCATACAGTATATCAGGCTCTCAATGAATACCAAGGATCACTGCTGAACATCATATCAGCTGTGATAATTCAGTAGCAATTATTTACAGTACTATTAGTATTGTAATTATTGTATATTTACATAATGATTATTTGACGCTCATTTTTTTTATTGTCATTATGGTACAGAGACACTTTTTAACAAACAATTTAATTATGATATTAATATACAATTATATAGTATTTGGTATTTAATGAGCCACTAAATATTGATTTTGTTTTCTTCTACAGCATAGTCCTTATTTAAAATGACTCAAAATATACATTATAATATCAACATTTGAGATATTCATATTTCCGTGTAATTGTGTGGATTCCACGTCTGTTCAGGACCATTAGTTGAAGATAAGTTGAAAACTTTAACATTTAATTTTGCATTTATATTCTAAAAAAAGTAAAATTCTTAAAAAGGAAATGTTTATTTTGAAATTTTATATAACAGATACATACAATATTTGTCAGTAATCATCCAGATGGGATGTCTGCTGATATTAATTTATGTACTGATTGAGACTAATGGAGCATAAACATGTGTTTTATATCTAACAATGTGATTCTCCAGATACAGAAACAGACCGTGTTCCTTCACTGCTTTATATCCTTTAAGCAGTATTTATCCAGACACACCAGAGGATATTTTATATCTTTCTGTTGGATTAGAGACAATTATTTGCAGTATGTACTTGTCGACATGGAACCAAAAAATAATTATGCTTCAGCTGGGGTGCTTGTTATTACATATACAAAACATACGTGTTTGTATCAGTTTCAATGTGTGTACATGTGTGTGAGTGCACTAAAGGGTAATTTACAGAATACATGAGTCCTGCTGGAATGAAGAGAAAGACCGACAGTGTTATGGTTGGTGATTTGGACTGTAGAAATCACAAGACACTAGAAAGAAGACACGGATCATTTACTGTTTTTACTCTGCCAAAGCCAACACTAGTGAACTTCAGGTAGTCACACAGTAAATGATTTCAATCTCAGTCAAACACATTTTATAATCTCATTATTCCAATATACATGTATATACTGGAAACAAGATAAGAATGTTAAAAAAGGAAAAACGCCTGAATGTGAATGTGCATCAGCATTTCTAAGCAAAAAAAAAAAAACTTAAGCAAATAACCCTCATGTGTTTGAATAACCAACATACAGTATGTGTTCTATAGAATTAACATATAACTTTGCCACCAATGTTTTTAAAATCCTCTTTGTAAAGCTGTGCAATTACTAAAAACTTGTTCTCTTTTCTCTGCTGGCTGGTGGTGCAAATTTGCTTCTTTTATAGACCTCAGCTGGTGTCCATATTCATGATAGATGAACATAATAATTTGCATTGATAATTAGAAATGTAGATTTTTCTGAGAGTTGTATTGTTTTCTGAAGAGCAGAGTAGAAGTGACACAAAGTTAATGCAAAAAAAACATAAAGAAACTTTCTATATGTGCCTTTTAAATCCCTGTTTATACAAAGCATTCCCCTAATGTACAGCACATTCACAGTTCCTATAGCAACCAGGTGTTGTAACAAAAATACAGGTGTAGAGACCTGGGAGAGCTCACAAAATCCCTCAGAGGTGTCCTTTACTTATGTTAAATGTCTCGAATGTGCCAGCCCCACGCTGACCGCCTCCCATGGGTAAAACTGGTAAACAGGCTCTGTGCGAAAACTGAGAGGATGAAGTAATTTCCTTCTCAGGTGGGCTATGAAGTCTGGCAACTGCGTGGCACCCTACCTCCCCAGCATTTCTGGAGACAATGATGTCATAGCTGTTACCTCAGCCCTACAGGCTAAGTGCTGTAAAGTACCAGTGAGGCCACAGGCAGGTGACTTTTAGCATCACTAGTGGCCCCAGTTGGGCTGTAATAATATCCTGACTTTTCATAAAATACTCTCCCTCCAGACCTGTATTTCTCAGATTGAGACTATTATGTGCTTAAAGTTAAACTCGCGCTGTATTGAGTCTCTTAATCTTCATCCTGTGACACATTCTGTTTGTGAGCGCTAATTGCAGCTCATAATAAATGTTACCGAACGTCTAATGTGTGAATTAGTACGTCCACATTAATGTGGATACATTTGAAATCAACATTTACATTGGAAAATGTTTCCAACCACACTTGCATTTTTTAAAAAGGTTGTAAAAATGATTGCTGACCACACTGGAATTAAAACAATAGAACATCTTGTTCTTCCTTTTTCAGTTTAATAGCAGGTTACAAACTAACCGCCAGTGTGTGCTGGATGGATAGACTGACATGAACAAACTGACAGTGATGTGCTCGGTTTGATCTTAAGGGTAAAGCTCCACTGTGTTTCCTCATTTTTGAAAAGAGTTGTCAAAAATCTGCACTTTCAGCGCATTGCAAGTCAGTAGTAGCCATGTAATGAGCTCATGCAGAAAACAATGTTAGCTGACTTAAAAGGGAAAAATACTTCATGGATAATTCAGGGTTGTTGGGTTTTTTTTCAACTTTGGTTGAACCTTGTTTTTTGTGGTTTTGGTCAACATTGCACTCATCAAGTTAACTGGTGTGAGACAATCATACCAAACGTATTTGGAAGAGAAAGCAGTGGTACACTATAAAATTATTACTCAAATATCCATTACAGTTTACAGACCTATTTCCTGGTTTAACTTTGACTTACCATAGTTTTTGTGTGTTTTCTGTGCAAAGAGGAACTATTAGCACTTTTCCTTTAACCTCCAAATATAGTGGTTCATATAATCTGACTGGACTGTTCTTGTCCCTTCAGATTTTTTGTTATAACAATATTGCCATGTATTGGTGAAAGAAAGAAGTTGTAATAAACTGACTTTTTTCTCGAAATACCAAAGCATTGCATCTTCTTTTTAAAGCGGTACTGTAGATCTCAAAGTGTGTGGTGCCCCTTTTCCAATTAATTTTAGCCGAATATCACAACCCCCCTGAGTTGATTGGAGGATTATTCAGATCACCTGCTGCACAGTGTGTGGACGACTGGCTCCTAATTAAGAATTGAGAGAAGCTTGGTGCATTTCCCCTCTTGGCCAATCAGGGTGTGAGTGATGATTGAGGGTGATTTTGAGCCTTCTGAAACCTACCTGGAGTGAATATTAAAGAGCACCTTTCCTCTAGGTTACATTTGGGCAGACCCGAGTTTGTTGTTTGTTTATCATTGAAGAGGCATTTCATTATAATTAAAGATGCATTTTTTCATTATTATGACATTTTTCTTCCTCCAATGGGGGGGAACGACAGACAAAGTTTGAGAACCACTGCTTTACAGCAACCAAATTTTAGGAAAAGAACACAGTGTTGCCAGAAATGTCATACATACTGGTCATCTAAGAGTTTCGTAACTCTGACCAAACTCAATATCTAAGTATTGAGGTTAGAAATCATCTACCCTGCAATGCATGCACAGGCGTGACTCCTCTCAAAATCCCACAGCGAGTTGAGTTATCAGGCCGGCCTGATCCAGGCTGGTCTGCTATTGCCATTATTTATAGTGGCTCCACTCTGCTTGAAGGGTGCAAAGTGCTTCTAATAAACGGTTTAGGGTTTCCTCATCTGCTCGCTGCTTGCCAGCCGCTTTACAAAAGACTACCAGAGTACTGACAGTAAATGGGGGAGCTGGACCCTTCCCGAAGCAAAAGCTGTGCGTTGGGTGGAGGCGGGGTGGCGAGTGGGTAACGGATGCATAATATACCTAAAGAGAGAGAGAGAGACAGTCAGACAGACAGACATAGAGTATAAATAACAGGCAAGCCATGGCATCCATGAGTGAAACAAGAGAACTATTAGGCCTTGTTGAAAGAGCACTTGTGTGGAGACAAGCCAGGCGATAATATTTCACAGGTAAAGAGATGTCCACAGGATGATAACACCCGCTAGCAGAGAGGATGAGTGGGGGATGAGTGAGAGGTCCCAGGCCCTCAGTGGACCGCCCCCCCGCTCACGGCTGAGAGGAGATACCACAGGAGCAGGGAGGCTGTTATTCTCATGGCTATCCTGGTTCATCAGCAGATTCTTATCGTGCCTACAGACTCAATCTTGACTCCAGTTCAATGATGCACTCGCCCCGAAATTCCTTAAAAATGCTTAAACTGTGACCAGAAATGTCGCTCCAGGTCATTTTTAATTAGCGAGGTTGTCATGGATGAGATTGAAGTGAGGGAAGGTGGCGTGTGATCTTCGCCGCCTGAAGAGTGGAAATTTGATCACCCGCAGGCTCTTCACTATACTGTAGTCTGACGCGTCTCATATCACCGTCGTCATGCACTGCCGTTAGTGGTGCATTTAGCCAACAAAGACTATGAAACCTAATCACCTCCTCGGTTTTATCTCCTTAAAGCATCAGTTGGCTATGGAATTAGAGGTTTAATATTTGATAGCGCTGGCGTCATCTCCATTCATGAGAACTCTGAACTTACCCTTTTATATTTTCACAGAGCATGTCCAGAATTTCTACAGTGTGTACCTCCCTATGCCACCACCCCACATTTCTTACGGTTAAATTTCAAAATGTATCACGATTGGTTATCGTATTTGGGAGTAACACTTTTCGCTTCCTTGCCAAGAGTTGGATGAGAAGATCGATACCAATTTGTGGTCTGCAGGATGCTACCGCCAGCAGCCAGTTAGCTTAGCTTAGCATAGAGAATGTAAACAGGGGGGAACAGCTAGCCTGGCTCTGTCCAAAGGCAATGAAATCCATGAAGTCTCCACTTGTAGCTGAAAGCAGTATCAGTCTTCTCATTTAACCACAGCAAATAAGTGCAGGTATTACCCAAAATGCTGAACTATTTCTTTAAGAGGATAAACTGTCTTCTCAAGCACTTTGCCTCTTGATATTTTACAGAAGGGTTTCACTATGTATGTTAATTTCCAGGGCTTGTCTATGACTAGAAAAAGAACAGTTAGGACTTTGTTTCCCACTGGAGCATGGATGCTTATAATAATTATGCTCATAGTACTGGCAAGGCCAATTAGCTGTTGTTTTCATTAATATATATTATACGTCTAGGACACTTTTATAAAAGTGTTGCCTGAGTAACTCAATAGAAAAAAAAACAGTCCATGTTTTATTCTCTGTAAATGCACATTAATTGTACTGTACAGTTTGAGTTTGGTGATTAAGTGCTTGTCCTAAGTAGCGCAGTGAAATTGTCTGGGGAGGTAACGTGTGGGCCGGGGTTCAGTTTAATTGAGTGAGACAGGATGAGATGTCCAGCCATCCTCCCCGCTGCCCTCAGAGAAATGGAGAGGGACAGAGACGCCTTTCTGGCTCTGAATTAATCAGCCGCATCTCGCTGGCCAGCGAACCGTTGTTCATTAGACTGCTGGGAGAAGAAATGAATGAGCTGTAGAGCTGAGAATGCAAAATGATCAGGGAATTAATCTAATTCAAACTGTATCAGAATAATCATTATTGGGTTTCTCTGTCACTACCATTATATTCTTATGTAGACAGTTAAAGAAACTGTGACCAAATGAACTACAAGCTTTCCACATGCAGTGAATGAGACACAATCTGATAAAATAGTAATCATAATTAGTAATTTGTCTGTTCAGAAGGCCATATCGCAAGGTTTTGTTAATACTTGTGTTTCTTGTTTGTTTGGTTGTTCGTTTTTTGCCGTTCCTTCAGTTATTCGGCAGATAGTTGTAATTACAGGGTGTAAGAATGGGAAAACAAATGTACAATTTGTCTAATTGCTTGAATTTAGCATCTTGTGGTGGGATTACTATCGCAATATCACATCCTCAACATACTGTAAAACTAATCCCACATTGCATAGCAGCCTAAATCAATCACTATAATATTGTTGTTGTAAGGATTTTTCTTACCGGATCAAGAGGACAGGGGACTTCAAATGATACTAAACACTTCCCCCAAAGAATATGAATAGTACATAAAGTATGTGGAAATCAATCCGTTAATGCAACTGCTCTGAAATGTGACCACAACAGAAGCATATGAGCCATCAGCTGGTGTATGAAGGTTACTGCCCGAGGCATGTTAGCCATGCTCAATTCAGCAAGGAGGTAAAGCAAATATTTTTCTGAGCAATGAAATAGAGAAAACTGATAATTACTGGAAAGCACATGAAGTAACTTAATAACTATAATTTGTACTGGTAAAATGTTCAAATCAGGGGTTCAGTACAGATGCATCCAAAATCCCTCCTTGGTTTATTCATTCTCTACTCTCTAATAGACACTCAGGAGTTTACATACAGTATGAACAGTAAGTAGAGTTTTTAGGCACTCATGATTCAATATTTATTGTGTACTCACTAACAGGTGTAGATCTGCACAAAGGTAATTTTTGCATCTATAAAATGTGACGGATTGTATTGTGGGATTGTTAAAAGAAAGTAGTGCATGGACACTATTTCACAGTCAGAATTAGTACACACTGTATATAGTGAATAGGGAGTGACTTGAGATACAACCACTGTCTTTCACTTACATACACAAATCTGTTAAAGTATGAATTGTATAAGAAGCACCAGTAATGTCACATCTGTATCAACATCTGTATTCCAACAATTTATTTATGAAGCAAAGAAAAAAAAAAAAATGTTGACCACAGTGCTGAGATCAGGTAAAAACACCAAAATGATTATGATATCATCAATAAATACGAGCGTGAGAATTAGTAATTATGGATGAAAGTATAAAAACACGGTATGTTAGCAGCAGCATTCCTCATGTGATGTTTAAATTCCAATATTTTCATATTTGAAAACAAGGCAAAAGAAGTTAAAAGAAACAAGTTAGATAAAATAGTGCCAAAAAATGTATTATTGTCTGTTAAATTGTAATATACTCTAATAAAGTTGTGGCATTTTTGATTCACAAAGTGCATGGTAATGCTTATATGACCAGAAATAACATGCAGCTTTATTATGCTTATGTTTTTAAACATCAATATTTTATAATTGTTTTATGTATATGTAATTCTATGCTGTTATTTTATCTGGATATGAGCATATTGTAATTTTTTTGTAATACAGAAAATTATGTAATTTCTTAATATAAAAATGAATTCCCTCACTGTGTTATTATAATTAAATATACATTATTATGAGATCTCTGATAGATGTTTATAGAACTTTATGAAAAAAGGTACTGAAATAACACAAAAGATAAATTCTTCACATCCTTGCATCAATCCTGAAAGCTTGATTTCAGAACATTAATGTATCAATCGACTCTCCTTTATGTTCCACTCTGTAGTCGACTCTTTCACCCAGTTCATCCCTCCGTCCTGCACCCCTCCGTCCTTGCAGGAATGTGTAGATATGACTGATAAAGGAGGCGGTGAGCTGAGCGAGGAAAGGAGGGAGAGCTTAAGCTGCTCCTTGTAATAAGCAGAGCCGTAAAACTGTGTCAGAAAAATGTTGCCCCCTCGTTCTTCTTCTCTCCCCTCCCTTTATTCTTTATGGGTCTGTAACCGCATTTGTTACTCGTTTGATGGGCTGGGGGAGCCGTCCGGGCCCTGGAGTACAAGATATTATTCTTCACTCGCCCCCTCGGCCCTCAGCTCTCCCAAAATAACAGCCTCCAGCCTACTGTTTAAAGTCTCTCACCAGAGGGAGTGAGGGGGAGGAGAGCATGAGGGAAGGGGGAGCGAGGAGAGGAGCAGAGAGAGGCTGAAAGATGTCTCCATAGCTCTCCTCTGAGGAGATCAAAGTGGACTATTCCTTCAACCCTGTGGCACCATAATGGTTTGGTGGAGTCAGAGTGAGAGCCCTCGCTGCTCAAGATGTTGTAACATGGATGATTAGTGACAGTGTAATACTTTGAACATTCCCCGTACAAAGGGAGAACCCAGCTGAGCGAGAGGCTTTAAACTTTTTTTCTGGGGTGGGGGTGGGGGCTGGAGTATGGGGGTTCCTCAGCCACCCGAGAGCATTCAGGACTGAGATGTACAAAGGTATCACATTCATTTTTCCCCTTTTTATACGCGTCGCGGGAATAAAGGACAACAAATAGAGTGTGGAAGGCAGCGTGCATGCCTGTCATACTTTCCCTTATTAGAAAAGGGAAGTCTGGGACATGTTTTTCAATGTCTCAATGACACATTTGTACAGGGAGGTGTACATATTTGATCCACACGCTTATATCCACTTTATATTATAATCAAGAAGACATTTGTTTATGCACATTTTAATTTTGATCTGTAATTAAACAACCCAGTCGCCAGAAAAAATGTTGGTATTGTACGATTCTGCAAACTATGGGATACGTTGAATGTCAATGTTCCTCATCCCAAAATATGTTTCATAAATACGTTTCATATCAGCTTCGTATTTATAGCCTACAGTACATCTCACGCTTGCAAAAAAAAAACAATTTCACATGGTTAACGTTGAGCAACGATTGGGTATGTTTAGGCAATAAAACTTGTTAAGGTTAGAAAAAATGCAGAAACGTATAATTCCAACATTTTTTCCTGGCGACTGGGCTAAATTAAAAAGTTGATGACTCTTCACTAATCATGTTTAAAAGGTTTAAAAGGGTCGGAGATGTCAATATTTTTATTATATGCACAGGTGGGGAAAGTATTCAAATACGGTACTCAAGTTAAAGTACTGTTACTTTATAATATAAGTGCTCAAGTGGAAGTCAAAGTAGTAGAGGGAATACAAAAGTATCTACTGAAATGAAACGGCTTGAGAAGTGAGAAACTTCAGCATTATACAGGATTATAAGGGGTACACACACCTTTATAGCTTACATAATCATAACATCATTTTCAAATATATGGCATTAGCACAACTGTTAAAACATGTCATATGCAAACAAAAATATGAAAGCCAGAGAAAATATGATTTTTTTTAAAGTAAATGTGACTCATTAAGGCTAATAAGGAGATAAAATGTAATGTTTATTATTTATTATAATAGGTCAGTATGTTGTAATAAGGAGAGAGTTAATTTTGTATAATAATGACAATGTTTTGCGTTACTGTATAGCATAATAAAGTGATACGGTGTTATAGCAAGTTTTTTTTGTTAAAACAGAAAATATGTATAAAATATCTTGTTATAACATGAGCATCTTGTTGATATAGTTTATCCTAATGTAACAAAGAAAAGGTATGGATTTTTTTCCAAAAATGTACTTGATTAAGAGTAAAAAGCAAGTGCAATTTACTCAAAAGGTCGTCGCAACCCACCTTTGATTATCGGACCATTATAAGTATTTCTAAATACTGAATAAATTGGATATACATGAACAAAGCGAGAATAGTAGTACTGTATAAAGGACGCCCTTGATTCTGTCTCTGATTGCTCAGTCCGACTGGTGCCTGCCCTGTGACTTTGTGCAGAGTCTTGTCAAAATCTCCAAATTCCCAGGTTGTGACTGAAGGAACATGCTTTTTCAATGATTACTCGCTGAGAGCCTTATATAGCAAAAACAACACACACTGCTCTTACTAATTTATGAAGCCACTGCAGAGCTGTGTGTTATGTACACAGTGCTAGACAACATACAGTGACAATCTAGTTCAGTTTGGCTTCAGAGTTTGAAGTGTTTTATTTCTTTCAGTGGAGAAAATTGGAAGTCAGTGGCTGGAATGTGAAAATCACTTGAATATAATATCTGTGTAAATTGAGCTCCATTAGCTCTGTCAGTTTTGATGTGGAAGTGATTGTTTGTCTTTATTCCCTGTGTACTGTCTGTACATGTTTCACTCAACAAACTTCTTCTTTTCCACACTTTATCACTCGCAGTGAGGCATCAGGGGATCGCAGCTTACTGACAGGATAAATCGAACAGTACTTAGAGAAGCCGAAGCATTCCTCACAATTATGGAGCTTTTCTTGTGGCAGTGAAAATGATTATTCTGGACGGAGAGTTTGAGGAGGTCATTTATGCTCTCCCAAAACAAACTTCCCTGGTTTCCCTATACTGTCTCCCTCGCTCTCTCTGGCGCTGAACTCACTCCAGTTGTGATCTATTTATGCAATCATGTATTAGTATGCTCATTAAAGCTACTGAAGTCCATATTTTCATATTAACAATGGATCAAATGACTATGTAAATGTGAAAGGGGTCGATTGTATGATGAACCCGCAAGAATCATCACTCGACTCTGCACTCGTCCCCCTCAGCTCTACAGATTGTTTTAACGTCTTTCAGGGTCTTTGCTGTTTTGGTTCACTCTCACCGCTCTCAATAATGCCGTTTTCAGCCGCAGCAAGCAGCTGTTTTCAGTCTAAAAGCTCTAAAAGCACACTGTACACTGTTATCAGGTCAATAAATGGGCGTTATCAGTGGTTATAAGCCTCATAGATGTGGGTCAGAAGTGGCGCCTGCTAGTAGGTTTTATCGTTGATTCCCGAGGGTGATCACCAAAAGAAGGAATAAGAGAAGATGACAGTGACCTATATATTATTATTATTTCCATAATAATAAGGAAAACAATACTAGCAGCCAGCCTGAATTAAATCTAAAATTGTTGTAAAAATGTTCTGTTGGACCTCATACAATCATCTCCTCTTCTTTACTGTTATAAGCACTAAACTGTACGGCAGACTGACACGGTCACTGCAAGGTTTAAGATACACGCGCTATGTAATCCACTTATCTTAAGTGAGCTTTGCCTGCCTCACCTGCCTGGCTTTTAAGAGGAACAGGAAAGCGTGAGGGAAGGAAACGTTCACCTGACCTCAGGCAGCCATGACAGAATCTCTGCTCCACAGCACATGAAGGGCACACGTTATCACACGTTGGATCGCTTCACAGGTGGAGGTGATCTGGTGGTCGCTTTATGGTTGCAAAGTACAAATCCGGATGTTGTGATATCGTCCATTGCGGGACACGCAGACAGTTGTAATGTGTGATGCCGTGTGTGTGTGTGCATGTGTTTGAAGCAGCTGCGCCCTACTTGAGCGAATTCCCCCTTTTCAAGCCCCGGACACTTTTCATTTAGTCTAAAAATATTCTAAATATTCCTCTCAAAAATAAACAAGTTTAAAATAAGACAAGAAATGAGCCTTTTATGGCTCAGAATAGACTTGTCTCTTTCTGCGTGGCTTTCATGTTAGAGGAAGTGCAAAACAATCATATTGTTACATTGTTACATTTCCTTCTCTAGCTGTGAAAGCCTCACATTGATCTTTATGAGGTCACAGACAGTCCTTCGGGCTCCCTGTCGTTTCTGTTAACACCATATTTATAAATAAGTATAACTTGTGCTATAAGGGTCTTTTTATACTACAAGTACATATAAACAACCCCACTATTCTGCTTTTCAAAATCAAGTTTAAAGACCAAAGGAGAATGAGCCTTTGCTGCAGCTATAAATGTATGAGACAACAAAGTCAATTCATTCTACATTATTGCAAGATATGTTGTTTTTTTATGAGACTGTAATCAAATATGTTGTATAGCTGTCAATATACTTGATTAGATTAACCAATTTGTGATATGCCTTTAATAGAGACTTTTCTTTAGGGTTTTGAGGCCAATACTGATATTTACGAGTTTTTAAAAAACTAATACCAATAATCCAATTCTCACTTTTTAACAGAAATACATCCCTTATATTATGAAAAGGATGTTTTAGCATTTGAAGTATGCAAAAAGGCTGAAATGCGTACTCATGACATACAAAATGTTCATGAAAAGTTGTGGAATTTATACACCTTCCTGTGAGACCGGGTTGCCCTTGTGTTCCCAACACCTCTTGTCTTCCATATAAGTGGAAAGAGTGTGTGTGTGTTTCTTCCAGTCCTGCCATCAACCTGGGCCCAATCTACCTGCACACCTGCTGTCAATCAGCTCGTCACCTCTCCCCGCTCTGCACACACCTGTCAGCAATCCACTCATCAACTCCACAGTATTTCAACCCTGGCTTTCCTTCCAGTCCTCATTGTTACAGCTACCTTGGTAGTCAATGCTTCAGGCTGCTTTCATGTTCCAAGTGATTATTTCCTTGTGTGATATCCCTAGCTAATCACTATATTGTTTAAAATCATCTATTCATCTTACCTTTGGTTTTTAATCTATCACACAAATACGTTTGGAATGATAGTAGTCCGTGTTGGGAGGTGTTTTGGGTGGCAGATGGGTCAAACAAACACAGGACTTTAACCCAGGGTTCCTCTGTTTGTGTCCTGTGCGTGAAATCAAACGTCAACATTCACTTTTTTAATTTACGTCCGTACCTGAAATAACGTAACAAACATAGTAATTTTAAGCCAAACCATGATGTTTTTACTAAACCTAACCAAGTAGTTTTGTTGTGTTTTTGTTTCAATTTACAACTTTAACCAAGTCTTTAAAACTGTTTAAAAGTGCGAAGCGTAATCGAGAATGCAGTTTAGTTGTATGGGAACGTAATTTTGTAGGGGACCGGGTTGAATATACAGTATACTGTATACTGTATGTATATGTTAGACGGCTGTTTTCAAGGGGAAAAGCTCTAATTAACCGACTGCACGCTACCTACCAAGTACCAAACAGAAGCCAAAGTTAGTAAATAGCTGGTGTACATGGTGGAACGTTAAGCAGCTCAGGAGCCAGATATGTCCCTCAGGATTTTGTGGAGACCAAAACAGAGCTAAAAGAAGAGTGAGCATTGGACTAAAATAACATTGGACTCCGACTAAATGGTAATGTTGTTTTTGCTAACACATTCACCATATCAAATTCATGATATGTCAGCGTTATGTTTATAGCTTGTTGCAATGCCCCCAACTGAGCAAAATATAACACAGGTTTTAGGTTATGGAAAGTTAAACTGGGTAACAAAACCAACACTGACCATGGGTAGGAAAAGAGATGCGAACACAATTACAAGAGGTCATTTGTCAGAAAAAACGTTAACATGGGTCGTTTTTTCTGTCTCGTTCAGCAATGCGCTGTAGCTACTAAATCAGGTCACTAAAGACACACATGAGAAACCAAATAGAACCTGTTTTCCTTTTTTATTGTCTTGTTAAAATCACTGGCCTTTAAACGGCTGTGCAGCAGGACTGTGTAAAAACACATCTGAAAAGCAGAGGGGAGTAAAACCGACAAGAGCAAGGGAGACAAAAGATGAGAGTGAGACACGGAGAGAGGTACATAATTCATCAGAGATGTCACAATGTTGAGTCATGTACTTAAACTTGGCAGGGAGAGCTGAGTGATGTGCTGAGCTCGGATGAAGAAAAAAAAACCTTGATTATCTCTTAACAGTCGCTGGCTCGCTCTCACTGTCAGGACCAATCATCCAGGGGGAGAAAAACAGCATTCTTCTTCTGCAGCTGGGATTAATGAACTGACAAACTCTGTTAGAGGCACATGATGGGGCACCTGCGAGGGGCATCCACAGATAATGGAACAAGAAGGAGGTTAAATAGTCAGCTATTCCCATCAGCACAATTAGCAATCCACCTTTTTTGTCTTGAGCACATAATACGTCATAGAGATACTGAAACAGACTAAATTCCTCTGGTTAGCCTCAACAAGTAACGTATGAGGCTGTATCTGAAATATTGTGGAAAGTCCCTCCATGTAATTTCTCTTTTCGTCCCTTAACCCTCTCCATGGTGTCTTACCCTCCAACCCCCACACTGTTGTAGCGTCCAGCTGTTGCTGCTGGCCCATTTGGTGGTAATCAGGTAGAGGCCAGAAGGCCCACATCCTCTCCCTGATTAACACTTCTCAAATTCAGACACCGCTCGCGACTCCTCCTCTCCTTGAATGTTCGACCACAGACTCCAGATTTGCTCACCTTCTGAGAGATGAATAGCCCTGTTGTTGACATGGAAAACAGCTCCGTCTTTGCTACCCCGTGTGGTACTTTCTCTCTCTCTCTCTTTTCGCCTTTGAAGAGAGAAAATAATGTGCCCTCCAAGTCTAGCCCACAACTCTATTACATCTGATGGGTTTCATTGCCATATTTGTTTATTTTACCAAGCCGGCGGTGGAAGTGTTCTCCTTTTTTGTAATCATCTGAGTTTCTGAAAGGTTCCTGGCCCCGGGTTTTCTACCTGTAGTGGAATCTGGACCATTCATACGCTCCATTACCAGCGCTGTCAGGCCCAACGAAGTCAAGGCACAACACGCAGATTAATCCATGACCGCCTGTTACAGGACATTTGGCGTAGACATTTTTGTCTGGCCAGAAAAGTCTGAAGAGAGAGGGGAAAAAAGCTCCCTTGAAGCAACATTGTCCAATTACGTTTTCCCCTCTGATCTCAGAGTAAATGAGGCAGAATATACAAAGTTTCGTTTTGAAAGTCAAGAACTAGATTTAAAGGCACCCAGTGGAGTTTTTCAACACTAGTGATGCTGGTCGGAGTGATGTTTTGATGAGTGAGTCCCCATTGTGTTTGTGTCTTGTGATCAACAAACATGTCGGCTACACAATAAGAATTTCCTGCTCATGGTTTGCCGCTATTCCACTGATTGACAGTTGGTGGCGGTAACAAGTCCACAAAACGTAGCAATTTGCCAGCTGATGTAAACAGAGAAATAAACAATGCAGGTTTGAAAATATTCAAAAAATCTGGATTTGCAAATGTTTCATGGGGAAGGAAATGCATTCAACATGTTATTCAGGCCTCCAGGATACACATGCACAATTATTTTGGTAAGAACATTGAATATGGTGTTTCTTTTCTAGCAAACACAAGTCCTGTCCTGGAAATGAAGAAAATTCTGAAAAAAAATATGTATATTGCAAAAAAGTTTTTTACGCTTGGCGGAGGTGGAAAAGTTGATGCATCATAGTTAATTTCATTGCGATATCAACACTGTAATATTAACATAATTATGACTCCAACGCGTTTGCACAAAAAGGCATATGAATGCCACGATAATGCGGCAGGCATTTAGCATGCAATAAGAACGCCTTTCTTGCTTTTGGCGTGTCATTTGTACACCATGTAGTCTGTACTGACTGCAATGTAAATGTATCCGCGTAAATATGCTAAACTCAGAGCTGGTGACGTTTAATAAAAGGTGAGAAAAAGATTGGGTGAGATTGGGGATTAGGTCCAACAAACAGGACTTTTAACCATGAGGCCGGTGTTCGAGATCGGTGTTTTGTAAGTTATGTTAGTGACGTTTGTCACGTTTTTAAGTGACATTTGTGACATGTTTTCTTGCTTATGTTACATTGTTTCCGTACGTATATTTTACTTAATTTATGTACTTATTTTAATCCCAACCATGATGTTTTTCCTAAACCCACCAAGTTTTTTGTTGCCTAAACCTAAGTGGGTGGTTTTGTTGCCTAAACCCAACTGCGGACGTTACCGTAATTTTGTTGCGTGTCGTACAAATGACATGCTAAAAACGTACAGTGTCCATGTAATATCGTGCTATACGCCTTACTGTGATACCGGGTTGCTTAAACACAAAGTTGTTCAACCCTTATTCCTTAATCTCTTGTCTTCTTTCCCTGTGCTGTGTGTACATATTTGTCTCTGTAGATACTTATATATTAAATAGTTATACTGTAAATGGTGGGCTGTCATCTAAATGTAATGTCTTTTACAGAATTTTGTTCGAAACACTGTGTAGATCAGACATCATCACCATGATCAAAGGCTGCCCTAATCTTGAACAGCACCTTTTAACTCTCACATTGTTTGAGTCAGATGTGATTCAGTCATTAGGCGCGAGGTTCTTTCTCTATGAGTGTTTGTGTGATTTTGTTATTAGGATGCAGCCTGCTATACAGAAACTGCAGAAGGCTTTGTGGTTAAATAATCACAGACTGCAGGGGTTTCTTCCCTCCCCGGCTCAGGCTGTGAAGTTTACAACCTTTCCGTCCTCCTTTTATTTATCAGCTCTTTTCTTTTGATACATTGAACATGCCTGACCACATTTCCCTCCGGTGACATGCTTCTTTTCATTCAATCCCAAACACAGCCTTTTGTGGCAAGGCACCCCACTGCCAAAACTACTTAGAAGTTTCTTTGAAGTGTTTTCCCCTCTGTCTTTGCTTTATTAACCTTAGACCCAGGGTGACAACATTTTTAACTTCATAGTAAACTCACAATGCTACTGATATCGTCGTCATGGGTGACAACCAAAGACAATGAAAACGTTTTCTTCCTGTAGTTCATATTTGTCCTGACAGTGTGGCACGCTTGTATGTGATAAACAAAAAGTGAATAACCTTTTCTGAAATCCCATCAGCAGTATTTGATTACAAGGGGATTGTTTGGCCGTAGTTCTATTTCTAGTTTGGCATGGCATGAAAAGGAAGTGACCTACATTCATCTTGGGCTGATTGGCAGATGCATCTGCTTCGACACCATTCATCACGGACGGAGTGAAGGCCAGAAGTCCTCTACTGCATCTAACACGAAGAACTGCACTGTAAAAGCTGGTTTTCTCTTACTCTAAATGCATCAATTGTGTTTAGATAAGGAAATATGCATAGATTAGAATTCAATATACAGTATGAGGAAAAGGGTTCTGTGGAGGCATATAATAAAAGTAATATCTAGGGGAAAAGTATTTCAGTTTGTTACCAAGGTTTGGATGTTACCTGGGCAACTGCTGTCACTTTTTCTTAAAGACAGCACCACCCGTTGGACGCCGGGGGAGCTGCCCTGATGAAACCGCATCGTAACTTCACATACAGGTGACAGCATGTGGTAGAGGTTAGTTACCAACTCCAAAAGTGTGACCACCCAGCACAAATGAGTTCCCCTGAGAAGATTTACAAACCCCTCTTCTGAAACCTCAGCCCCTAAACTAAACTCTCTCTAACACTCTGTGTCTCTCGTTCTACCACCCCCCCTTGGCCAATTTTAGCTCTTAAACCTCCACTCTACTGCAACAAAACACTGACAGACGCGAAGAAATACACACATGACCACCTCTGCATACACACAAATGCAGACAGACTCCCCCGGCCCTCCTCGAAACAAAAATGTAGGAGTGTAAAAGTGACAAACTGGGTGTGCAAGATGAGCTTCGCCATTATTTGTCTAATGGGGGTAGAGGATGAGATCTGCCAAGATCTCGGAAAGCTGCTAAAGTTTCCTGTTCCTCTTCATCATATTTGTCCTCAACATTCTTGCCGAAGCCTGGGATTATAAAGAAAATCAACATCCTATTCAACGAGTTAGCGGAAGGTCAGAGATCTGGTCTCGCTGAATTTGCATTGTATTACATTTAAAATTCTGATCGTGCATTAACACCAGCGCAGAGAATGTTAATTATATGTTATCTTGTTAGAGAAGTCAAGGAGGACAGACACTTGGCACTGAGTCCTGATTCAATTTTACACTGAAGAAAACAGGAATAACTCGAATATATATGAATGATTGGTTGTTTTAGAAGAACAAACTGGCCTCTAAACAATTTAATGTGTAGGATTTGTGTATGAGTCCTAATATATGTTGTTTGCTGTCTTAACTTGCCCCTTGAGGGATAGATATAAGTAATTAGAAGTGAGCTGAAAACAAGGAGTCGTTCTTTGTGTGAAGTGAGCCACAGAGAAGCAGAGAAAGAGGAGAGACTGATTTTTTTACACTTTCTGCACAATTTCCTCTCTATTTCCTCCCTGAAGACCCTTGTCTGCAGAATGTGCAGAGTATGCTTTCCATGGACAGGAGGCTATGGAACCTGCCAGAACAAAAAAAAATATGAAAAAAAAGGGAGAGAGAGAGAGAGAGAGAGAGACGCTCCTCCTCCCTTTTGCACTGCAATACAGAAAGATGGAGTTATTACCCAGAAAACCTCACCGCCTTGTTTTTTTCACTTTTTATCCCGGAGTTCCCGGAACACTGAGCTACTATTACGACCAGAATACTTGGACCGCACACCGGTTACCCGCTCTGACGTTGAGAAGAGAAGAAAAACACGAATGCTCCTCGTAGCAAAGTGCATCGGCCTTTATTTCTGTCCTACATCACGCCTAATTGGTGTTCATGTGAGACAGCCAATGGTAGACTGGAGCTGAGGTTCAGCTGTGGGTAGAAATATTAGAACAGTGGGATAAAGTTCCCAGCCTCCCCCCCTCTTAACCGTCTCAAACATTCGTCTCGGTTTCAGCTAATGACAGCGAGGAGGCTGTTATTAGATAAGCAATTTGACTGCACACTGCAAAAAATATCCATGTGAATTTAAGCTAGTATTGAGTCCTAATATGAAGCCCAACCAGTCATTTTTGGACCATATAAATGTGAGGTATATTCCCATAAATATTTGACGAGCTTGAATTATAGAAACATTTCTCTGCTGATCGTGGTTTAACGAATAGGCCTGTTTTGCAGAATTATTAACAGCATTACTGATGTGAACAAACATAAACGGCATTTAAACATTTGACTGTAGCGAGGTCACTATTTTGGTTGTATTTCAACCACGGACTGTGCTTTTAAAATTCTCTTTCACATTAAAATGTTAGAAAAAATTGTCGAAACATGTGACATAATATTTTCTGCCACTTTAAGATACTAACACTTCTTGTTTGAAAATGTCTTTTAAAAGTGCAACTTAACAGAAAAACTTTACAGTTGTTAGTGAACCCACAGAACCTTTGACTTGTTTTAAGTTAAGATTAAATAGGACTGAATATAAGGCATATTGATTTCCTGTAGTGTGGATTTTACATCTTAATTACAGTTTCATATTATCTGACCTTTCAAAAGTAGGATGTTTCGTTTGTTTGTTTGTTGTAGACCTAAAACTTCATGAATAAGGACCGTGTACTACGCCCACATTCTGAAATATTAGGAAAAAAAACACTTTTTTGTCCTGCACATCAGGGACCAGAAGCTTCCTTGTATATTTTCGACTTTTTGCCACATTTGGTGCTAAAACTCTGCGTATGTTGTTTTTGTTATCATGTGGTTTTCTAATTCCTCGAACAACATGTTTGCCCTTGTGACAATCAGTCAGATAATATTTGCGTTCACCAAAATAGCAACATCTAACAGTCTTGGTCCTCTATCAGTAAGTCATCATCCATTTTGGTCCATTTGGAGGAGAAAAAAAGAGTAAACATCAACAAACCCTCCCAACAAGGACACTGAAGTTTTCACTGACTGATGACTAAATGTGAGGTTTGTCCTTTAAAGCCATGGTCAACGACGGCCCTCAGCCTGATGTTTCTCAGGACAGCTGGTGAGAACGGCTGCAGTTAGTGGCCATTTGTCCTCAACAAATTAAAACCAAAGTCCAAGGGCCACTTGAAGCACTGGGAGAACCTGCGAAGCAATGCTTTGCACAATGGGTGTTATAGAGCAGAGGAAGTAAGAGTCAAAGAAGGAAGGATGCCCTCTTAAAAACCAGGAAATGAGACTCCAGGATGCCAACTGCTCACCACCGAGGATCAGGTCACACAGCGAGATGCTTACTCACTCTGCGGCGGTGTCTATTTAACCTTCTGTGGTGGCAACACACCTAATTTCAACACAGACGTAGTAACAAACCACAGGAATTTAGCCGTAGAGGAAAGAAAGGTGTTAAAGGTAATTAATATTCTATAAATAGACGACAGCGTTCCCATCAAGGTGTGATTCGAGTTACAACAGGTGTGTTTTTATTTGTTTCGTATTAGTTTCTCTGACAACATGACATAGCCCATATTTTCCTCCTCCTCTTTTCATGAGTCATCAGCCGCTGCTGACACTGGCTGTCAATAAAAGATACGCTCTTAAATCACACAAATTGTAAGGCGGCTTAGCAATAGCCTACTCCCATCTAGTGCAAACACACACACACACACATGTAATGACAGAAATCAGCTCTGGATATTTTAACAGTGGGAGGATGCAGGAGCAAGGCCAAGGGCTGGGAAAAAGGGAGAGGAAGGAGAGGGGAGATGGGGAGATAGACGGAGTCATTAAGATAGCTTGGGTGTCAATGTAATCCATCAAGCCTGATAAGGCCGTGGCCCGCTGCCAAGGAGCAAGGTGTGGCACTTTCCTTCACCAATCACTGTCAGTGGTAGCGTCCCTCGCAGCCGGTTTGTTGTTCTTACTCTTGCTATTAATATCAATATTGATGACATGGAAATGAGAAGGAACAGCTGTCATATAGGATCATTCACCATCTGATATTATGTTCGTATGAAATTCATTACAATAGTTCTCTTCACACTTAAATGTCTCATGTTCAAAATGTTAAGTCTTTATCACACAGTACCGCATTAACCCTCTGGAGTGCAGGTCGATTTTGGCTGGCTTTCTATGCATACCTCTTTATCTTTGTTCGGCACCTTTTAAACTGTCCTTATCCCAATTTATAATTTTGTCAATTTAACAAAGTATAAAGGTTACAGGTGCCTGTAAAAATGTACAGACCTTTAGTGATAATCACTCAAAATATTATTATAGAACAGGTCAAGGTTTAAAAAAATATTGTGTCACTATTTATAAACAGAAATTAAACAGAAAAATGTAAGAAAGAAAACTATAATGCAGTCTATTTACGAGGAAAGTGATTTTAACTCATTGTTGTGCCTTTTTCATTGAAAATCTGTTTATGTCTGAAAATATCAATAATTCACAGTTTAAAAAAAAATATTTAAAAAAAAAAAAAAGTTTTATGGTCACATCAGCACTTTATAAGCTGGGTTTCTCAGCTTGTCTCTATAGTGCAATTTAAATAAAGTTATGTCACTATAAATAAAAGTGTATTCACCAATAAATAGACTCCAGAAACAAAGATGCATAAAGGGAGTCTGTGAGGATAAGCACATCAATATCGTGACAGAGATTTTTGCCTTTCCACTCCTTCCATCTCTTAGGAAATGATACACAACCAATGCAAAGTATGAACTGTGCCTCTGCACGTTAACTCTCCACCCATGACTGGGATTTATGGAAACCAACGCGACGTCATTGCACCTGAAGCAAAATGTTCAGTTGCGCAATCTGTCAAGTACACACACACACACACACACACACACACACATACACACACACACACACACACACACACACACACACACACACAAACGGTCAAACCCATCCAAACACGAATCAGTCCAACTCTTACGCACTGCAACTTAAGTAACGTAGCTAAACTGAGGGGAGAGCTCAGTGTGTTTTTCCTCTCTAAATTACCCAGAAAATGATGTGTGATCCATCGCTGTGTGTCTCCAGGCGATGATGGATGGATCCATCAGCCACGTTGTCTCCCGATTAAGTGGCTGTATCTAAACACAACTTCCAATCTACCAATTTGTCTCAGTAGCAAACCGCAGCTGATTGATCTCTTGTACTGTATTTTCTCTCTCTCTTCATTCATCCATTTCCCCCTCTTTCTCTCTCGTCAGCTTGTTCCACCTCCGCCCCGACGGGCCTCACGTGACCAAGGTGAGCGGCCTGGCCTCTCGCAACAAGCTCCGTACAGTGAAAAGCAAGCACAAATGGCCATTCATATCAATCACTAAACACCGTCAACCAGGCCTTCTGTTTCCAATGGCATTGAGGCAAACACAGCCGGTCCTGTTCTGAAATGAAAAGTTGCTTGTGACCGAAATTCGAGGTGCTAAAACGGTGTTGAAACTTGCAGGTTTTTATCGAGGTGGCGGAAGTGAAACTCAAAAGTGGCTCCATTTTCAACACCTTCTTGATAAAGTTTGCAAAATATTTCATACGGTTTGTGATGCGTCGATGAAAGAGAGCATTATGCCGATCCCCGGGGGTGTGCATGCTGACGAGGGAAAATGAAATGGAGGAGAAAGCGGCTGCATTTAGGAGGTGTGAAGGGCTGTCCAGGTTCCAGTGTTCAGCATCTGTCCCCCGAGCAACAAGAGAGGCTGTGTGGGGACCGGCTTACCTAGCTGCACAAAGGATGTCCTGTATTTTTCATGCACACACACACACACACACTTAAACACACACTGAAACACATGACCCCTGAGGCTTTTCTCTTTGTCACACAAGCCACACGTTTCTGAGCCCCAGCTTACAAATACTTGTTTGCTGACAGCCTGCTGGTGAGGAGCTTTAACCCACATCTTCCCTCAGGCTGATAAAGTGCTCTGATAAGCTGCGAGGTGCTGGTGAAAAGTGGCTGGCCCTCAGCCCCCAGGGCTACAATATGAAAGAGTGGCTTGTCTGGAGCAAAGCAGAACAGAGGAGATGATGAGGCCAGGGGAAAAAAAAAAGTCCAGAAGAAAGGAATTGGATTAATGATGAAGTGGTCTGGGTGCTGTGTGCATGTCTGTATATGCATTTGCTCAGGTATGCATGTGTGTGTGTGTGAGCATACATTTGTGAGAACTTACTTTCGCCACCAGCTGTGGGCGGCAAGAGATGGGGAGGCAGGGGAGTGTAGAAGTGGGGGAGCCCTGCCATGTGTTTATGTTGACTAATGAGCTAATTACCCAACCCCTAATCTACCTCAACTTGTGTCATTTCACAGGAATGCTGCAGCAGTCAAACGCTTGCAGATTATGGGTCATTTCCTGACAGTTAAAGGCAAACTACTACAGCAGTAATTCCTCCACACACCAGGCGTCAAACCACAAGTGCTGCAGCCTCTCCATTTGCCTCTTTGTGAATATATTGTCCTAAAATGTGACTACAGGATTAAAATTTACTCATAGAAAGTCAACATGTTGCCTTTAACATCCTGCAATAGATGATTTGTCTCTTGAGGTATTTTTTTGTTTGAGCACATACTGCCATCCCTGCTATAGTATGCGTTAACCCAGACTCCTTTCATCATTTGCACAGTATAAATGTATCATAAAGTTTTGGATTACTTTATCAACACTGGCTCAAATCTGTGTAAAGTAGATATGTATTGGTGAATGCAAGCATTATACCCAGATTTCACTGCTTACATGTTAAACTCACATTGTAGTTGTTTTGAACAGAATTACAAAAGTTGACTTTTTTTAGTGATCTTTTTATATTTTTGCCGTGACCTGTTAACAATGTACCATGCAGGGACCAAAATATTAATTTAATTGGCTTATTTTAGGCACCAAACAAACTTATTTAGAAAGTAATATGATTTTAAATGCATATCATCACCGTCCAGTGAAAACCACTCATCTCCAAATGTTCATTTTTCTTCAGTAAAACTGAAAGAAGAAGTGTTCCTTTATGCGCCTTTATCATCCTACGTCTTAAAGGGGAATTCCAATATGTTATTTCCATAGCCTAGGAAAACTCAGTCACTATTTGTAAACGTGAGCTACTCTCCCTAAAAGCCAGAAACCAGAGAAGTAAGTTACAAACTTGTGATGACATCAAGTATAAAGTCTGGAGCTGCTCCATAGACAATGAATGATTTCGTGGACCCACAGAATGTTTTTCTTTTTTATACCCAAATGAGCTTTATTATATTGTTGTCAGTTGTGAAACAGAAAATGTTCCCATATACTCAGATCGTTCCCCTGGGTGCTCTCAGTGTCACCTATAACATTTCTCCCCATTCATTGTCCATGGAGCAGCTCCGGACTTTATACGCTGTGACATCACAAATTTGATTTTTAGCACTCTAGTTTTGGGATTTGGGAGAGAGTTGTTCAATTTTACTAATATCTTTGGACCATAGGAATAACATGTATGAATTTTGAAAATGGGCTTAGTTCCCCTTTAAGTAGAATAAACATTTTAAAAACCTGTTGGATTAGTTAAAAATGCTTTGTCACAAAGTTGAGAATAGGCCTGTCTTCACCGGACAGCAACAACACATATTTAGCTTAAAGGGGAACTGCATCGATTTTACACATCAAAGTCTGTTTACAGGTCTTGGGGAGTGCTAAAGCCTTTTGTGGCTCCAGAGGGAGTGCTGCAAAGTTTGATAAATTACCTCAAGGGATGACACTTGAGTCAGCATGCGTTGGGGCTGAAGATTACAAGTTGAAAAAAAAAACTGGCGGTGTGGAGTTAAAATGAAGTGATCTCGCAAGACCTCTATAGCCCGCTCTTCATGACTGTTCTCATACACCGTTCGTAGCTCCACCTACGAAAAGTAATGCACTGTTATTTGTTTACATCCCACAAAATCAATTCGGATGTAATCTGGAAGGATGGGTCAAAAAACCTTGCCCTGGATACCGGTGTTCGTACCGGTTGTTGTTTTCTGTGAAGACAGAATTTTTTTTTGAAAAGACTAGAGCGGAAATTGACATATTGGTCACGTTATCTTTGGAAAAATGCACAAAAAATGAGGAATACGTTTTTATAAGATATCATACGAACCGTTGTATGAGGCTATGTTGTTCTGCTTGAGGCTAGCGGCTCGAGGCTATATTAGCCGCTACTGGCATAACACACTGAGTTGCATGGTGGGTAATGAAGGCACCAGGTTTTGACAAAGATGAATAGTGTGTGCAATATCTCTGGTCCTGCTGCATCGATTTTTTGATTTTTCTTCATCATGAGCGAGACAGTGTTATAGGCTCGTAATGCTAAATGTGTGCAGTAGTCCTCATCAGAGTACAGTATAGCCAATAGCTATTATGTAAACATAGACATTGAAAGCTTTTTAGCAAACACATTACAATGCATCTGGAAAGGATAAGCTTGGGAATTGCTTTCAAATGGGTCGGATGAGTGTTGACTAATCCACTCAGCACTCCATCTCTTGAAGTATTGCTTGCTTTCATCTAAGACGTATTCAGAAAAAAACACAACTGAAAATAGCTACCGCTCTACACTGGAACTGCCAGAAGTAAAGTAAGTAATTTTTACATATTAACGGTGCATATTTTTCAACTGAAACAATGCAGATGAAAGTAAAAGATTTGAGGAAAAACAGGCAAAAGTTTAAAGTACTTTGGAGGATTGAGTCGATCAAATTTGTAAGTCAGACAGCATGGGAGGTCTCCATCTCCTCCACCCACAGCGAGAGGTGTGAGTGGGGATTTAGTGAACTCTCCCCCCCCCCCCTTCCTTGTTCATCATCCACCTCCCATGGGGTGTATGCTGCTCCGCTCCCCCTCAACAAGCTCCCATCCATCACTCCTAAGATTTCACTTTAATAGGTGGTCCTCTTCCTCCTCTCACACACCCTTATGGGAAAATGTGGCTAAGGAGAACAAGCCAGCAGAGGGTGAAAGTGGGTATTGTTTAAAAGTTTTTGATTCCAATGATGTTTGGTGCCGATGGGTTTCGGTACTGATACTAAAACAATGGCTGCTAATAGCGCTATTTCTGCTGCCATTTCTATATCTTCTCTTTTTGTTGCTGCTGGTATTCTTATTATTTATGTACATATTTATCCATCAGACATTTTATTGTTTGGAATGAAAACAAGACACATTCCTTTTACAGTATGTGTGACGGCACTTATCATTCATTGCACTTTATTCAACCAGGACTACTTTATACAACTGCACTTTACCGTCTTTGTACTTCTTTTCTTGTTTTTGTTCTATCTATTCTTATCGTAGAACTGAGTATACTTTACATTAAGCAATATGACAAAGTTTTTCTTCTGAAACATTTTTTCTATTTAACAAAAGAAGCCAAACTTGTCGAATGTGTTGCTGTTTAATTTTGTCTTATCACAAAGTTTTTGATACTTTTGGTCTGTATTGAAGAGGCAACTTTTGCGTGTGTTTTTTTCTTTTTCTGGCATAAACAACCACGTATATATTTGATTTGATTTCTCTAACACCAGCATGCTGGACGAGCTCCGGGCCTCGCCGTGCGGTAGCTCCTCCATTCAAACAGGAGGCAGGTTGGTTGATATTTAAATGGCCTCTGTTTGTTTTTCTTCTGGTCCCGTGTGTGCATGTGAGCCCAGTATAAAGGGCCGAGTCCTTTTGAAGGGGATAGCACCAGGAAAGTGAGGGGGAAGGAAACTTTGCTTTGGTGTTTTATACATCAACGGAATGACTTCCCTCAAATAAAGACGTGCTCCATTCTGCCGGCCGGGCTGGAACAAGCTGCTCGTTTCCTGTCCTGAAAACTTGCAGTGTGTTCGAAACAATGCGCCCGGCCCAGAACAGAGGAGATGTCCCGTCTTGAAGATTTGGCGCGGCTGCTTTTGTTAAATTTGACCGCTGAATCATATGTTTACAGTATTAGTGACATTTGAATGAACCGACACAATTGTGCCATTTGGATTCATATAAATGCTGAAACAATACAGAGCAGAACAAAGGGCGAAGATGAAAGTATTTCCTTTGAGGCTGTAAAGTCTCTTAAACTCACTTTTTAGCCATAAACAGTAGCCACACAATGGCTAAAGACACCTCTGCTAATTAATGAATCCTAGTTGAATTAATCTTCCTCTAAACGCTCACATTTCTGCCAACCGCCATGTCCACGCTACGGACAAAAGGCTTCTCTTTGCCTCTCTCCGCTGGGAGCTCGCCATGCAGAGTTTCTCACTCGCGCTGCCCCCTCATCAAATTACAGCTCTGCTCCCTCCTGTCATGTTGGCAAACAAAGGTCTTAAAGCGCACTCCCAGTGTAATTGCCTCTAATCTCAGACATAATGTGGCCTTTCATGTCAACTGGTCGGAGAGAAAAGGGAGCTGTTGTTCTCTCTGCCTTTTTTTCACCCCTTGTGCTCTCCCACTTTCACTCCGAGGAGTTTAACAGTCTCGCTGCTCTGCTTTGTTTTCCATTTTGAGGAGGAATAGAGACTTTTATTGACACAGTGTAAACATTTTGACAATGTAAAAGTTTGCTCTGGAACTTAGAGACATGCTGAACCTCTACAGATGAGCAAATGCTTGGTACTAAAGTAAACATTGTGAAGTTCAGAGAAATGCCTATGGTAGCGCAGTAGTTCTCGGTGAGCTTCTCCACCTTTGGCCTGGATTCTCTCCGTGGTGAGCATCAGGCAGTCTGCAGCTGGAAGTGTTTCTGCGGTTTGGCCAGGTGTCTCTCCGCCCTGCCCGGGACAAGGCCTCAGCGGGGCCTGGGACTGGAGTCTGGGAGCAGGCTGGAGGCGCTGAGCGAGCTGGCTGCCCCTCCGTGATCTGAAACGTCCCGCAGACCCACCTGACTGGTGGTCAGCTGTAATTGATACAACACGATAGCAGCGCTGGAGGGGGAAAAGAGAAAATTAAGATGTGTGTGAGCAGAGAAACACAGAGCTGTGGAGAAGAGGAAAGAAAAGGAGCGAGGGGATAATGGAAATGTTGGACAAATTCTTCAACTGAAGAGGCCTTTTGGTTAAATAATGGAACGCAGACTTTAATATGGTTTCCAGGGGCTTTGGCAAGCAAAGATGAACATATCAAGTAAAAAACACAGTATCTGATATCGGTGCTGCGCTAGATTTTAGAGCGAGTTGGGAGAGAGTGCAGCGGGGTAAGAGGAGATGCAGTGTTTCTAAAACCATTCAGCTGGGCTTTTTTAAGGGACCCAGCTGTGCGCCCTGGAGGTCCTGAGCTCTAACTGTGGCAAAATCAGCACAGTGAGGCCAGGCTACAGCTTCAGAGCCGGGTTCACCATGACCTGATGTTCCAGGAGCCTCCGTGAATTGATGGGCCCCGGGAGAGTTGTCACAAGGGCGCTCGAACAATCACCCATTCATCCCCGCAGCCACGGCAACAGGGAAAACACTCACAAATGTTGAGAAAAGACTTTTTTTTTTTAAATGTGTTGTGAAATAATTTAGTCCATTTTTTTTTTTTTGTTTTTAAATTTGAGAATTTGAAATAAAGTTTGTATGTGAAAGACTGAACGTTATTTGTCCTCCACCACCCACGTTGAGATTCTCAGGAAGCAAACTTCATTTTCAAGAGTGAAATTTTAAGAAGAACATCAAATAAGTGTATATTCCCCCGTGAATATGGCCCAGTATATTTTGGGATAATGTGGCTGAGCTGGCTCGAGCCCATCACGCCTCATCTGCCAGGACTACACACTGCTGTTACATCAGACAGCTGAGCCAGTCCAGACATCTAGACTAGTCCTTATGTGGACAAAAAATGGGTGTGTTCACTGTGTCCCCTCGCCCCAAAACCCATTTACCATGACTGTATCAACCAACTTTTCTCCAGAGTTTTCAAAGTCCCTCTCACTCTCAAAGATTAGAGGCCTGGAGGTCAGTCAGCTGCACATCAGTTACATTTTTCTGTGCTTCACCGGCCAGTTATTTATAGAGCGAGAACAAATATACAATAGAAGGAGGGTAGTGGTTTGGGTAGGAGGCAGGTTAAGCCCAGGAACATCTGTCCTTTCAAAGGCATCTCTTCCTTGGTATGTTCAGAATCCACTCCGGGGTGTCGGCGCTTCACTGGCAGTCAGAGAGATGGCATGCTAGTCAAAACAGAGCTGAAGAGGGGGGAGCGAAGAGCCGCATCCAAGCCCAATCTCCCATATCACCGAGCACGGTGCATGTTCCCAAAGTCACCTGACTCCCGACAATACTTCCAGGTTGGTCTCACTGAATAGAAAAGACCCACCTTCGCCAGGGCAGCAGAGCAAAAAGATTTCTGAGGTGCAAGAGGAGAAATGACAGTTCAAACCAGGAAAGGAACCGGAATTATTGACTACAATTCTTAGATATTATACTAATATAGATTGTCGCTTAAAAGCAAAAATTGCTCATCTATATTTACACTCTCTCTCACTAAATTGTCATTCAGATTTTCCACATTGAGATTTTACTTTCTGTTCGTATGACAGGTATTGCATGCTCGTCCTGGAAGAGCGATCCCTCCTCAGGTGCTCTTCCTGACATTTCTTCTATTGTTTTTCCCCGTCTCAGTGTTTTTTTTGTTGAAGTTTTACCTTCTCGTTACCTGTGAATCAACAGGATAGAGGGTGTTGAAAGAACATCTACCAAGACAACACACACACACAGTTAGTCCGGACATTATAGGCTATATAAAGAAAATTGACTTGATTATTCTTTTGTCTGCTGTTGATTTTCAGTGGATCCAGTAATAGTGTGTATTTAGCCGACACCATAACACACACAGGCCAACAGGTACAAATATGATGTATTACAGGATTTGTCTTCGTCAGTTTGCCTTTGTATTATTTTTCCTTTGGACCGTCACATGACGTCTTCTGAAGGCAGGAACAGTGTGTGTGTGTGTGTGTGTGTGTGTGTGTGTGTGTGTGTGTGTGTGAGGCTGACAGAGTCTCTGTTTAGTCTGTCTGCGTCAGAGATGCTTCATTACACACTCGTAAATCCAACCGCACCGACACTCCCAGTCCGACCTCTCACTCTCTCTTCTCTCACTGATTCTTACTGACATGCATGGAAAACACACACACACACACACACACGCACACGCACATGGTATAGGACAATGTCAACACCTTTATTCACCTCTCTTTTTTATTAATTCAAATAAATAATATTTTTAAATTATTTATCAATCTGCATATCAAGATGACACAAAATATCAATCATATTAATTCTCATTTCTCACAAATTTACAAATTTCAACTTTACAATTTTTTTTAAGTTCCATTTAGCCAAATTCTCAAATATAATTCAAACCTTTTCAAATTCACAAATTCCCATATACAATAATACTGTTATATTTATATTACTCTATCACCACTGAATACAATCATTACAATATATTATTATTATTATTATTATTATTATTATTATTATTATTATATTGTCTGTTATTTGTTGAGTAAAATATGTATTGTTGATACTTCATTTTGTGAATCAGCAGACAATAAGCAAAACTGTATAAAAGATCTAATTGAATGAGGAGATTTTTTTCTTTTCCTGTGGACCTGGTGTGTTTTACTTTCTCAGCCATGCGTTGCAGAACAAGTAAGGGAACTTTGAGGATGAACAGCAGACTAAATAAACTCACTGAAAGCAGAAATATCACATACAGCACAGGCTGAGAGATGCGTTAGATCTGAAACTGTGAGCTGTTTTGAAACTTTTCTTTTTTATGTAACATACCCATTGCTAATACATCATCCAAAAATATAACTAATAACTTCTTTAGATGCCTTTTCAATCCCATCCATTTCAAATCATCATCCACTACAAACACAGGCCAAAGCTCTCTTTGATCAGCAACATCTTATTTAAAATTTGATTCTCAAAAAATCCCAAATATGTCAGGCTCAACTTTATGAAAATCTGACATCAGAATATTTCTATTTGGTGTGATAGTAATTAAAATGTCCTCCTAGAGCATCAAACCGAAAAAACAAACAGCGTTTCTAACTTTAGGGGACTTTTATTATTTCAGTAAACAGAATAAAGTTTAAGATATCTGCCTACTTCGTTTTATTTTGTGACTAATTGTTGAGTGAGCACAATTTCACATTGGTGACATGTTAAAATTAGCAAATGACGTCTACAGGTTTTTTGGGGGCGTTAATCAATTTATTTTGATTGATAAAATAATAATTGGTTTACATTTTGCTTATTTTATGCAGCTATTTTTCAGTTAAAATGATACTATATAATCGAAATGGCTTCAACCCCAACAACCTCATTATATTTTATGCAACATGCTATATGTACAGTAACAAATTGACGGTAATTACATCGTAAGTTTCTCTAATTGACGCTTGTTCTGAGGCCCTGCTGTTTAACACGCTCACCTTCATCCGTTGGCTCGTTCAGAAGCGACAGCAGCGGTGAGAGATCGAATAAAATCCCAACAGGATGAACTCCACATTCAACATCCAGGTCTGACCTTCATAGAGAGGGATTCTTGCTAAATGCGTCCAATCCATAATCCTTTAAATATAAATGTTTACATTGTAAAATCTAAACAAAAGGCGAGTGGGGGAAAGAGCTTAAAATACACGTTTGCTGGATTAGGCCTCTGGGGAGTTAAATTTAAATATCCTAATTATTCAAATAAATAAATAAAAACTTCATAAAAAAATGTATTTGTTCTAAGCAAGAGAAATATATGAATAAATAACTTTGCAGTGCTATTTATCTTATGTAGTTGAGGAGGATATTAGATTCAATTGTTCTTGAACCAACTCCCAGTTACACCATGGTTATAATAATTTTAATAATATTTTGTTTTATTTTTATTTTAATAATATTTCCCATCACAGACTTATTACATCCTGTAACTCTTCAGGCAAAAATGATAAAATAAAGGTTTCTGTGGGGTCATAAATGCAGTGCATGCTGGGAAGTCTACCATGTTTCTCCTTCAGTTGTTTTCAGTTTGTGGGCTTGGGCCTTCTTTTTTATTTTACCAAACATTTAAGTATTGCACTGAGTATTTATTTATTTATAGTATTTATAAACGACAATGTATATTTGCTTGTGTTCTCTATTGTAAGAAATAACTGTATGAAACATTTTAGAAACAATAGGAAAATAGCTAATAATTCAACCAGAAATAATGTCAAATATTGGGTTTAACTTAGGTAAATATTTACAATGCATCATGAATCAGCATATCATGAAAAGCTCAACAGAGCTGTCAAACTCCTGCAGGAAAGGAATCCCCCTATAATTACATTTTAAGAGCAGAGGAAGCCGAAGGCCTGAACCCCGTCATTTAGTCGGCATTAAATAAACACGAGGCCCATCAGCGTCAGATATGCCCTCACACAGTTGCACTGTAAATAATGACTTTCATGGCTGTGAGCAAAAAAAATCCGGGGTCATGATCAGGCTATAGAACAGTCCTGCTACTGAAAACTGATATATTGTATGTGGGTTAATCATTAAAGCACCCAAAAGTGATCACTTTAGTGTATCATCAATCCATATTCAACCCTTCTAAAACTTGTTTTTAAGTATGACACATTATTCAGCATGTGTAAAGATCAGGGAGCAGCATGTTGTTACTCGCCCAGTGGCATAACACAACCCAATATCAGCAGACTGTGAATGATGGCAACAGCTTTCTTAAAACAAATACAAATACAACAGTCCCATGGTGCAACAATATTGTTACTGATACAAAACAATGATAATTGGTGGAGAGTAATGTATTGGTCACGGAGAGGTTCGCATAGAACTGAAATGTGATATCTAACACGTCATGGAATTTCTATTCTTCATCTGCCCCGGCTTGCCTTTGATGCCGAGTGTAATAAACGTCTAAGAACCTGTGAAGATATGCATTATCCAGGGATTACACTGAGTCAATGACAAACAATTATTAGGAGTGAAGTTAAGATCAAAAGCTAAAGTTTGTTTGACAGCAAAATAACAGTGTCGGACTGTGATTCCTGCCTCGATATCAGTGCAAATAATTCATTCCTTTTCAAGTTTTATTTTGTTTTTAAGAAGTGGATGACATATCTTTGTGATGTCATATTGTTTGACCATCATTATTTACTATTTAATCTATGTTACTCTTTAATTTGTAATGATTAAATTAAGGTGGAAATCATGTCATCAACAATTTCTACAGTATATATTAGTATGCAAATAATTCAAACTAAAGTACATATTTATAATAAAAAAAAAAAAAAAAAACATTTTTGAATGTACGTATATATTTTTTTCAATCCGAAATTCAGATTTACAGCTCCATCACACAGACATTAGACGCCCCCGTTGAGCTCTGTCCCTCTCCAGTTGTAGCTTAGTGATTTAGGATGACCTTTATAACCTTAGGGTCAACATCAACATTGTTTTAAGGTGTCCTTGTGTGGGCGAGCAGTGTCAATGCTCTGTGACACAATAAAGCATTTTTAAATTGGTAATAAGAAAGGTTACAACTTTAACTTTTTTTTTCTTGTCTTATCATAATGTCTTGTGTACAAAAGTACCACAGCAACAAAAAAAAACTACCAAATGTAGGAAATAATACCCGATAACAAAAGGAATGACACAAAATATTTGTAGTATAGATTCTGTTAAATTGCTAAGACACAATAACAACAACTACATTGTGACATGTTTTCAATTTTCCACCCACTAATGTGCCTCCAGAGAGCCCACGCTTCTGGTCTCAACTGTGCAACGTACCAATTATTTGGAGTAATAGCTGGTTACTGTGCTATCTCCACCACTACAAGCTGTCAATCTGCCCCGGAGCTAATTAAAAAGGCCCCGGCGCTTTATTTGTTTGCACACACTCTGAGGGCAGACTGGAACAGTCAGGCGTGGGGGCATTACATGCACGCCATGCCCCCTTAAATCACTCCCCTGTGCCAAAACGCTGACACCACACGAGAATCCTGACAAAACATTTCACCGTGTCCCCAGTGTGGGCGAGACGAGAGAGAGGAAAAATCATGATGGGGATGATTTATAGGAAATTTACCATCTTTCTTCTCTTTCCCCTCAACTCCAATATTACCCAGCTTTAATCCTGTTTGTGTCACACATATTCAAACCTTTCTTGTATTCATTTTCCACATAAAGTATAGAACTTTTTTACATAGTACAAACGATGTTAAACCCTGATGACTTACCGTATTGTCCCAGTTCTGCATCCCATCACCATCACCTTTCTGCTCTGCATTCCCGTTTCTTTATGTGTCACTACTGCTGTCGTTGGAGTGGTTTTGCCTTCACCCTCTGAAATCTGGACGTCCTGAGAAGTGACACAAAGATGGAGCTGGCATGGAATAAAAGACACATGCATTTTAATTGTGTTGCAGTGGACCCTGGGGCATCAGCTGCTGTGGTGGCCTCATGGCTCTCTGCTGCCACCTGTCTGTCTGTGCAGGAGCACATTACGGTCTGAAGATGGACCTGCAGAATGTGCTGAGTAATGCTGGGGTATTCATGCTGAAATACCTCAATGTATGTCTTGATATTATTGGTTTCCAATGAATTAAATGTTAGATTGACAAAGTGAAGAGTATAATATTGAGTGACTGGACTTTCTTGGGATAAATAATTTGACTGGCTCTCTAGAGGGCAGCAGGAAAATTGTCTCGATCCTGATCAAATCTCTGTAAAAAACCTGTGTTTGGAGAGCGAAACCCTGTTTTGCATGACTATACAGGAAGCCGTTGAAACTGTAACATAAATAGTAATCAGGCCATGAGTAAACCAATCAGCAGCTTTGTTTCAAAATATGCACCAATCAATTAGCAAATGGATTTCCTTCCAAATTAACAGACCGAATCAAAGCATCCCAGGAAACACGTTACGGACAATCTGCAGTTTGTTTTGCTTAATTGATTTGCAGTCTCAACTTTCTAGATTTATACTCGCTTAAAATGTGTTTACATGGCAGAGGTTTTAATCATTTGATTGATCATCCATCTGTTCTGTTTAATGAATAAGTATCTTATGTTTCAGCAGGTATCACCCGTTGAGCTCATTTTGCTTTTATCTCTTTGAAGTATCTTCAGTGAAGATGGGAAACAACAGCAGATTATCTCTTGTTCATTACCTCTCTTAAGATTTAAAGAACTTTCCTTGCAGGATCTTGAAGACAGCCTGTTGGCCTCATATGTGCTCCAGTCCCACTCACACAGCTGTCTTCCAGGCTACAAGCAGAGAGCTCCATCACCTGCATCCAGCTGCAAACCACAAACAGATTGTAGTATTCCCCTGGAGGGGGATTTTGTGTAGTCAGGCCATCATCGGCACGGAAGATGAAGAGGCCAAATGTTAAGTAGAACTGGCCTCGTGGCCCATCAATAAAGGACAGTTTGCACCACTCTAAGCTTTGTGCCAGTGAGGGCTGATACAGTAGTAGCTAGGAATGTTGTCTGAGCATGTGACAACATTTCCCAGACCACCAAACATTGAAAACAGACCAACGAGGCAACATATTGCATTGATTTAGTCATTTGACAAATAGCTTTGGAATGAGTATCCACGTCCAGTCGTTTGTAAGCGGTTGCCATATAAGTAGTGGATAAAAGGAAACATGGTTTCTTATTTTAAGAACAGGAAATGAGACAATGACAGGAGACAAACTTATCACATATTGAGACGATTGTGGTAACCGTGGTGAGAAATGCTCTCTGGATGGTGTCTTTATTGTCTCTCCACGCTGAAGTCCTGATGTGGTCGTCCCATTCACAAGGTTTTCATTACATCTGGTGTACTGCTGCAGCTCAAGTCCACATGTTTACAGTACAGGATCATATTATTCAGTGTATCTCTACCAAGGAATTTTGTAATAACCTACCTGTTAATAATTAATCATATTTTCCCATTTTGTTTTTCTAACTGTGATTTCTGCCACATTTTCTTGTGTGTGAGACCGTTGTTTTGTTGAGTCTGTGTTTTACCAAAGTTATTTTAGATATAGCAGGTTAGCCAAGTGGTTAGAGAGGGTCAGTCCTCTGTGGCAGCAATAATCTGAAAAGTATCCTTCAGCTCTGAATCCTTATACCAGCAGTTGGGACTCATTACAGAAAAACTGCTTGTCCTAAGATAGGAAAAATTATATCTTCCTATTACAGAATTGCACAATTCCTAAACACATGGCTGTGTCTTATCCTGTCTTTGACCAGCTATCTTAACTTAAGAAATCCTAAGGCCTTTGCACATCAAGTCCGTATTTTTTGTATGTCATCTGTCATCCGATACGCACAGAAACCTTGCACACTGAGTCCGATGCGTTTTGTTATTGTATTTGTTGCGAAAATTCGCAAAAGGACAAATCTGAACTAATTACGTGGGTGCCGTGCACTGGATAGCGCTAGTCCCAAACAGGGCTAATGAATGAATGATATTAGCAAGAAGCTATCGTATAGCTGCCTAGAGCACAATCACTACTGTCTAATCTTTCCTACATCCTTTGTTTTGCAACCATCCCTGATTCCAAGCAATCACCTGCCACAATCTATTTTTAAATTCTGCATCTCTGTATTCTTTTATTTCTTTATGGTAAAGTTCTTCGTACAGACCTAATTCTAATAAACCTAATCCCTAACACCTCTTCCTAACATACAGCGACCGAGCGAACTCTGGCGAATGGAGCACGAAAAATTGTCCAGATATACTACAAGCGATGTCACTCTCTATTACATAGAGAGAGTGATAGTGATTTATGTCAGTTACTGTCAGTGTCGATTTTGACCTGTGAAAATAGGTTGGAGGTGCGCGAAACTTTGCATAAATAGAGCCAGGGCGAGAGGTTTTGGTAAGCGACACGCTTACGCTTTGCCTGTTCGCTGATGCACGGAGCAGGTTAGGACATCTTCATTGCGAAAAACTGAAACAATGTTTAGTTTGTTCGTTTGCATCGCGTTCAGTCAGGAAGAAGTGTTGGAACCGTTCTATAATTGCAAAATTCCTATCCTAATATAATATAAGATTGGATTTTTTCCTAAATGCACTTAGGAAACATGTTTCTGTAACACCAAAGATCCTAAATGTTATCCTAAACTGAGATAAGATGAGGATTTCAGATTTAGGCAGTTTCTGTAATGAGGCCCCGGGCTGGTGTGTAGCCAAGTCTGTACTCTGACCTTGTTGGAAGCAGGCAGTGGAGCAGGAATTTCCTTGTGTGAATCACTGTGGTGTTTTTTTCATTAATCTCAATCAACATGCTACATGATACTACTGGTCTGATTTGGATTAAAATTCCACATATTGTGTGAGATTTTGTGGAAATTATTTTAACTTTACAACTATAAACATCCTATATTTTATTTTGAAATTTGTCAACTGGACAAAAAATTGCATATCACATCTCACACACCTGCCCTAAAGTAAGTGTGAACACAAGGTTAGCTCTTACAATATGCGTCCGGGCAATCAGCGCCAAACAACCATCGAGGCAGAGTTTGGCTTGTCAAAACAAAACCCAGTGATTGCCCTCCATTTGATTTTCCTAAACCCTGCAAACTCCAGTGTGGAACTTGTGTCAGCGAGAGCAGAGCAGTTGAGAAAACAGGATTACTCGCTATGGCAACACCTGGAAGCAGCACGTGCGAGCAGGAGAGAAAAATGATCCTGGTTAACTGCTGCAGATAATGGCACCGCTATATTTATATTTGTCTTTGGCGAGGGACAACACAGCCATTCCACTACTAACCGCAGCCAGCTTTTTTTGTCTAAACAGTGCCAGTATGACTCTTACCTCAGTGTTGGAGTGAAGTGTAACAGAAGACTTTCCAAATACTAACAGGGTCAATGGTGTCAAGTGACTTTAGAGTCCTCGGAGTTTCTAATTACTGGAAGTAGGAGTTGCTGCATGTCAGTGAGTCAGTGCAATAATGTGTTTGACAAAGAAAGACCTGGAAAGTGAAGACAATAGAGGGTGTTTCATTATGTAAGTGACACGGTGATTAGTCCATGCGTTCTCCTGGGGTAACACATTAAAGACACATTCGCTGATTGCACTACAGCACCTACAGAACGGCGCGTTTCTGCCGGAGATCACTGTTTATGTTTTGAAACCGACTGACATTAACTTTAGTTTGATTTGTTAGGTTTGTTTGACGTTTTCTTGGGTAAGAATCCAGCTGAAGAAAAGCTCAAAAGCCAGGAGGAAGTTAATAAGTGTGTGGTTGCAGAGAAATCAATAATGTTTGAGGCAAAATTTGAGGAGTGCGTGCGCCTTGAAATCAAGGATTGTGAATACTTGGGTAAAGGTTTGAAAAAAAAAACTGGCAATATTGTACTGTAAAAGCAACCCATTCTTGGTTTCATATCTTAAATATTTCTCTATAATAAGTACCTTCAAAGTTAGAGATAAACATGTTTTATGACATATAAAAGTACTCTGCTTTGAATCATAAGTTGTGTCTGCTCTGTTTTTAGAGAACAATTCGTAAAAGCACACATGCTCCATCTCCCTCATTGAAAACAGGATCTATAAATAAGCAAATATGTTTGGTTTCCAAATTTTAACTGCTGGACACAATATGTGTCCTGCTTCTCTACAAAAAAGTCCATCCTCAGTGGTGCATTCATGTGCAGTGGAGGTTTCAAGTTTCCACATCACACTTGTGTAAGTTGCATATGGACCACTTTTTGGCCTCCATCACCAGCTGTGATGCCACAAATTTTGCTTGTACATATTTGTGTTGAAGGGAACATATCATGAAAAACTCACTTTTTCAGTGCACGGTGGATACAGGTAAATTCGGACAGACAGTATGAGAAAAATAATCGGAGGCCTACACACGGGGCATTACTTTTGGATGTGTCAGAGACGGCGTGTCAATATCCGCTTGTTCCATGCACAGTGTCCTTTCAAAATAAACCTCCATTTTCACAGGAAGTTTAGGTTAAGGCAACACAGGGTTAGGAAACTGTCGTGGTTGACGTTCACTGACAAACGATCTACGGGACTAGTAGCGTGACTCACGTACTGACAATACCAACGAGTCACGTGACTAACAACTGACATGACAAGATAAGTCAATGTAGTTTCACACAGGTCATCTCCTGTTGAAAGTCTTGTGCTTGTTTGACCTATCCACCACACCTCCCACCCACCCTTACCGGACTTTCACGCCATTACTACTATACGTGACTTGCTTCGAGCGTCAAAAATGCCGCAGGTTTACATTGGAGTTAGTTGAAAGCCCAGTTCGTCACATACTGTCACTAAAGGGTGCCTCCATGCGTTCGTTACCGATGCCGAGGGGCACTGCCCAATCGGCAATATTTGACGAGTTGGAAGTCAGACCGGGTTGCAACACTCAAAAACACACCATATCTCATCAGCCCTATGTGGGTGTGTTTTGATCAGATATGATTGGAGGGTATTCAAAGATAAAAGCTAGGGTTGTACAGCAGTTTGCGTTGTTGCTCCATATTAAAAACTAAAAGCACTGGAGCTGTCTTTACCAGGCTAGTTCTGTGGAAAATCACTGAAGCATCACACGTTGCACAGATCTCTCCAGAGGATGACCCTGATTTAATCATCACTCTTCAGAGCTACTGATAATGACTGTCTACGCTCCCAGGTCACATTCAGGTGGAGCTTCTGTTTGACGCCACGGGGCCACGATCCCAACCTGACGGACCACTTTTTTTTTCTTTTTTTTTTTAATAACTGCGTGACCCAAAGGCCCCAGACAGTACGCCGGGCTGTGTACCGCAGCTCGCTCTGCTTTTATAGAGTCTTTTCCGGTCCATCACTGTACGCATTGTGCCAAAAGAGATGGCAAACTATCAAAAGAGACGTAGAGCCCGAGGTGAGAAAGGGCAAAGAGATGTACAAACAAAGGGAGTGAACGAGAGATAAGGTGTCAGACAAAGAGATAGTGAAAGCAGCGGAGTGAAAAACGTGTTATCGCCGGGGCCTGGTCGTCACAGACTCAGGTCAGAGGGGTGTGAGACATGAGTTGGCAGAGCTAAGAGCAGGGGCTTGTTGGAATATGTGTGGGGCCATAGGAAGTGCTGTGTGGAGAAGATAACAGTGTGTGAGTGTGTGTGTGTGTGTGTGTGTGTGTGTGTGTGTGTGTGTGATGGAGGGGAGAGGAGGTTGTGGAGAGGTGGGGTGGGGGGGTTAAGAGAGTAACAGTGTCCTCAGCCCTGCCCTGCTTTCCTCTATTCACTGCCCGCATCCTGTCTGTGTGCTGCTCCCTAATGGCTTTTAATGAGCCACCGGTGAATCCCTCTCCTTCCTGCCTTCACACAACATGCCAGGCGAGAGAGCGAGTGAAAGGAAGAGAGAGAGAGAGAGTTGAAATATCAACATCTCTGCCTCCAGTGGTGGTGGTCACTTGGTCTCTTCTACAGGTCAACAAGGAAATACAACCATCCATTAATACAGCTACCGTGAGATGAAGTCTGGAATGATCTCGGTCTCGATGGGAGAATCTCACCCTGCAGGGGCACGATACACTGTGTACACAAAAAGTAATATTAACAAGTAATTTAATAAACTGTATACTTCCATCTAATTTCCTTAAGATAAGAAGAAAAATAACAGCCAGTGGTTGAGATTATTCCATCTATTTCGAACACAAATCAATGCGTTTTATCTTTCATCCTCTCATGCACCAACATGATGTCATCGCTACTCGTCATATTTTGCAGAAGCTGCCTTTTGCGTAGTATCTTGATGCAGAATGTTCATGTTTAACGTTGTGAAACGGTTGCGGTTAACGTTGTAACACGTGGGTAATGTTGTGAAACCGACGCGGTTTAGGCAACAAAACTATTTAGGTAGGGTTAGAAAAAATATCATTGTGTCGAATAATGACACATATGGGTTTACATTCAAGTTAGTTGAAAGGCCGGTGCGTACATGCTAAACGGCGCCTTGTGCGTCAAAAAGCTGAGGAACACTGCCCAATTTTGACGCCCTGGAAGTGAGAACAGGCTGCATGCACAGTAGTTTACAATCCTCTTATTTCGGGACAAAGCATTACTGAAATGAGGAACTGTGCAGGGAAAAGTCAAATGAAATATTCAAAAGCGTGTCTTGCAATTTTAACTAATATTAGCTGGTAACACATCATGGTACAGTACATAACATGTTGAGTAGTTGTGATGTGCTGGTTGGTTGCTCAGGGTTGAAGTGTACAAATGAGTAATGATCAAGTAAGGATGCATTTCCAGTTACTCATCAATGTACCACTTTAGCTCATTGAGAAATTGGTCAATATGTAGATTCACAGATATAATTATATATAATAATAATTATATATCATTATTATAGATATAATTCACAGGTCTAATTATTTTATAATGCTTCATTAATATAGTCTGTTCACAGTTAACTTGAAATTTAAAAAAGTAATGTATGATGATCTACTATACTATCTTAGTTATTCAGGAATAATTTATTGTCAATTCCTGATTTGTTCTTCTCAACACTTTGTGCAGCGTATTGTTACAGATGTTATCTGAAGTGTTTGACTGGAGAAAAATCAACACAGAAATGAGCAAACGGACAAACGCTGTACAGGTTGAACATAATTGCTCACTCATGTACAGTAGAAAGGTATGAAACACATACTTAGCGCTCCCTTAAATGTCGCTCTCTCGTTTGCTGGCAGGACTCCATGGCTCGGAGTTGTGTCTCGTCGTTGTGATGGATGACAGGTGAGAGAGTCTCTCTGATCCCTTTGACACTCTGTAATCGAGTTAAGAATGCTGGATTAGAGGCTCCTTTTGAAAAGGGGCTGAGGTCAGCTCTCTATTCTGCCTGATGCATAGCTTCAGAGAGCGAGAGAAGGGCCTGACATTGGTGGCAGGAATGTGAGACCTAGATAGAGGGGGAGAGAAAGAGGGAGACTTTATAGTGCTCACGGGGGAGATTGTGGGAGGCCTTGAGGGTGCTTTACCACTTAAAAATCAGTCATTTTTTACACAATAGGTCTTAGATTTTACACAGAAGTAAACAAAAGCATGTCGCTTGCTGATTTTATCAGCTGTAACTAGTTACTGAACGGGAAAACTCATGAGTTGGTTGAAAAGTCTGTGCCCAGCAGAGTTTTTAATCCAGTGGATTCGATTTACAACAAGAAGCCTGTAGAAATGTCTTAAATATGCACATGATGGCTACATGTACTGTAAGGCTAAAAGAAAAGATGAAAAAGAGAATAGGATCTGAGGATGAGGAACCGTTACAACTCTAAACTCTGATATACGCATCTTGGGTGGATGTTATTTTTATAATGTAGCATGTAACCCCACAAAATAATGTAGATAGTTAATGACACGCCCCTTTTCTTTGGAAATAAGGCTAGGTTAATGTAAGATAGTTAGCCACACATGCTAACGTTTCCAGTTTAAATTAGAGCAGATTAACACAGTTTAATCAATTCTTTACACCTTTGCTCCTGTGTTTTTGGTTTTGTAAAAATTAAAAAAGATGCCACCTTTCAAACTCTTATCAGACCCTCATGCACACCGAAATCCAAAGCTTGACATACCTAAAGTACTGTGCCTATTACGGTTGCTAAACTATACCTTTTCTGACCCAATCAGGAAGTTCTATTGCAGTTAATGATGTGGTAAATCTGTTCTACATGCAGCTCTAGTCCACTGTGAAATTAACAATAGTAAAAGGAGAAAAGAAACATGAATCTTTTCTGTTTTTTCTTTTGCCTCTTGTTTCTGGTACACCATCGTTGTTTTGCATTTGACAACCTAGCCGAGCATTACCCTTACGAAAAAGAAGCATACTTCAAGTTTATTTTATGAAGTATACTTAAGTAAAGTTCAAGTATATTTCCCCCAAGTATACTTTATGTAGTAAGTATACTAATATCAACGTACTAGTAGTATAATTGTAAGTGTACTACTACTTCATACTTCTTGGGACTAAATTGGCCCACTTTTAGTTTATAAAAGTATACTTTTAAGTATACTTAAAGTGTAAGAATCGTAAACTTGAGTACACTACTAATTAACATCTACATTTTATTTTGTACTAAACTATACTATAGGTATACTGATAGTTCTTAGCCAATGATTTATGTATTACATAAAGAGACTTGCTCCTTTTGGTATTTGACTGGAGTTTTGGTATTTGACTGGAGTTTTGTGATGAGTTTTGTGATGATGATAAAAAAATAAAATGTTTGTCTTGCATTTCCTTTTTTCTTTTTTTCTTTTTTTCTTGCAAATTCTTGATGAATTGAAGTAAATTCATATCGAAACATCCATTTACAAACTCTCACATACTTTAATAGGCTACTCTATCAAAAAGTAAGCACAACTACAAACCAAGTATACACATTTCTGTAGGCTCATAAGGCAAGAATACTTTTATAAAATATATCTCGATCAAAGGATTAAGTACGAATATAAGCCAAGTATACTTAAACTTTTCTGTATCTTTGTCAGTATAAGCGAAGTAAACTTAAGTATGCTTTTGTTAAGTACATCTGTGATAAGTACATAAAAAGTAAACTGAAAGTATATTCTCTTTTTTTTAATAGAAGTATACTAATAGAACATTTGAATAAACTTCTTTTTGGTAAGGGTAAGGAAGGCTAGAGTTGCAAAATGTACAGCCGTAATTCCTCCTTTGACTACAAAAGAAAGTCCTCATTTGTTAAGGGTTAACAATCAGGTAGTGACAGCACAAGTCCTCCCAAAAGCCCAACCCTCGTCCTCACCACGGGAGATATATAAACAAGCACAGTACAGTATGGGATAGCCAAACACGGTGATGTATGACGGGATGTTGGGTCCACTGACAAACCTGGCAAAGCTGGGTGGGCAAAACCCCCACTGAGTTGATAATGGTGATTACAGGAGCATCTACAATGCCTACACAAATGGAAAAGCATTGCACTGTAGATGACCTGTGCTTCGCAATGAGAGAAAGAGCTCAAGTCACGTCGGTGACAAATATATAGCACGCTGTTGTATGACACTATTCTCAAATCCATCCACACAGCTTCTGCTTCCAGTGTTTTCAACCGCAGTTGAGTAATAGAAGCAACAGTTGTCTTTTCACTCCTTAAAAATCATTTCTTTGGGAAGAGCTTGAAAAAAAAAAAAAAAATGAAGCCGACTTCCAGCCAGTGCTGCAGTGGTGACAGCACCCAACAGATGGCGGTTAGGTTAACATTAGTCATAATAGTCATGATGGCGATGACGATGACAATAATAGCTCCAGCAGCAACTACGACAACTACAGTTGCAGGTGGGGGATACAAGGAGGAGGAAATGTGTGTATGTGTGTGTGTCCATGCAAACACCTGAGTGTCTTGGCAACGCTGAGAGGAAGGGTCCCGGTCATCGGACATCCCTGCTGCAGGGCCCACTCCCTGCAGCAGACCCCCTAATCAGTGGGAACAAAGGGGGGAGGGCGTCTAACAGCTCCAAAATAGCACGAGGAGTAGGAGGAGTGGAAGGATGTAGGGAATCTGATGCAATGCCTCATAGTGCACATATTAGTTATGGTCGACTAAAGAAACAGAACACCTAGTTAATATCTGTCTTATGAAAACAGATGCCTCATATACAGGAAGCCAAGAGGGTAAAGGAGAATATAACGTGAGGCTGTAGAAATGAGTAGAACAGTTGTTTACTTTGCTGTGTTTGATCATGTGAATCTGGTGGATAATTGTGCATGTATATGTGTGTGTGCATGTATGTGACTTCCTCAGCTGTTCTTTGTGAAGTGACAGCCTGACAAACTGTGGCTCTAGTGGTTGCATCGACTTCCTGACCCCACAAGCCACAGTGTTTTCCCCGATTGACTTTTCCTCTGAGACGCCACACACGATGGGAAAAGAGTCATAGTTTCTTAGGTGGATTACATCACTAATCTTGACACGAATCTGTCGTGTTACAGTAAATATACAGTTCATTTGTATCTAAACATGAGTGCTCACGGATGCATATTTGCCGCCTGGAATGCCGCCATGTAAGAATATTTCCGTGCATGTTTCAAAGAATGATACCCTCAGATGTTCACAGAAATCCAGTGTGATGACACGTGCAAGCTTCCTTACGTTTCTCTAGGCTGTCTCCTGTGGCTCTTTTACATGATAAGTCCCTGTCCATATGGAGAAAGGCCCATCAAAAGCAGGAGATGATAAAATGGACAATAAGCGGGGGCATCCAGGTCCCCCTCCTCTGGGGGCCACAGATTAGGCCTCCTGCACTTCCTTTGGAAAACAGGCACCGGACCCAGAGGAAGCTCCTGTCAGCTGCGCTCCCTCACCTCCTTGGCCTCTCTCGCTCTGACTCCCTCTCTCCACCACTCTCTATCTCGCTCTTTCTCTCTCTCTCTCGCTCTTATTCTCTCTGTCTACGAGATGAAACACAGGCCTTTCCATCCACAACTTGCCACCGTACTCCACCCGGATACCGCAGGTCGAGCCTCATCAGGCTACTGCAGCATGTCACACTGACACTCTTTTTTTTTCCGCTTTTGTGTTGCCACATTCTATGGTGGCTGAATTTAAAAACAAATATTTTTTTTGTGGATAGCCTTCATCAGTACATTAATAACCATGTGTGTGGAGGGGGTGTAGTTACAAAGGAACACAAATCTGTGAGCAGAAAAGCGAAGCTCTTGCTGAGAATATCCTGCGTTGTGCTGCCGGGGCCGGAGAGTTGGACAGTGGAAGGTGGAGAGCGGGTCACGTGGTCAATAATGATTGAGTATGGACACTCCCTTGACTGCAGAGGCAAATAACTGTTTAAGTCATCAGACAGATAGTCCTTTGTTGCCTCCACCCTTCTACTGTCTCGAAGATGACCCAGAAAACTATGTTAGGATTAGGTCTTCGGCCTTTAACATCACAGGAGTATGTTGAGCTGTATCATAGCTGTAGCATATTTGTTGCAATCAGAATTAGTGTATTTTTTTTTGCACTTCCTTTGACAAATGAAAAGTCAAATTCATAAGCAATAAATAATAACCCTTACTCAATTCAATACACTCAGGAGTCTGGTCTGACCGGTCACTTTTGTTGGCTAAAACTTCCATTTTCTAAATCAACTTGCTCTTAATCAGGTCTCCTAATGATCTCTAAAGGACCAGTGTGTAGCATTTTGGGGTATCTATTGGCAGAAATGGAATATATTAACAAGTATGTTTTCTTTAGTGTATAATCACCTGATAATAAGAATCGTTGTGTTTTCGTTACCTTAGAATGAGCTGTTTATATCTACATAGGGAGATGCTCCTCTCTCTACGGAGTCTGCCAAGTTGCACCGCCATGTTTCTACAGTAGCCCAGAACAGACAAACCAAACTCTGTCAACTTTTCCTGCTTGGGCCGGAGTCGATAACGTTACTGGCACCCGTCACCGCCACCGCTTTCTCTCTCTCTTGCTTCACCACTCACTTCCCACGTACACACACACTCTAAGCACTCTACTCTTACAACTGGCTCTAGAGAGGGCCATTCACGTTTTTGCGTTGGTCACAATAGCTCTCAAACACGCTTAGCACACGGGAGAAGTTGTAATACAACCTTACCGCTAGATACCACCAGATCCTACACACTGTTCAGACGTGGTTCTTGGACGTAAAAATGTAACAGATCGACAGTATGGACTATATTCACCTACAATCCCCACTTGTGTTATTAATCTGAATCTGCAAAGTAACCAGTAACTAAAGTTATCACATAAATGCAGTGAAGTAAAAAGTACAATATTTCTATCTGAAATTTAGTGGAGTAGAAGTATAGCGGAAAATGGAAATACCTCCATGGAAGTTCCTCAAAACTGTACCTACAGAGCTTGAGTAAATGTACGTAGTTACTTTCCAACACTGCCTTTAGTGAGTACAGTGTTATTATAACTGATCGAACCAATGTCCCGAGATTCAAAAATATAATCTAAATCGTAATAAACTGTACTTTTTGCAGTATTCAACCCTACTAATGAACAGTCTTTCACTGACGGGAGTTGAGGCTGTCTGGCACACACAATGCCAAAAATCTTGCTGAAGTCACAGCTCCTAATGATTGACATGTTTAGTGTCATGTGTGTGGTTATTATTCCATCCAGGGGTTGAGTTCTGGTCTTTGTAGACGTGACAGGCGTTTCAAAAGACTGCAGCACTGTAGGTTCTATTTCCAGCAGAACCGCCACAGGCAATTTGGATCTCCTGCTGGCCAAGTAGTGCGCCTGGTGCGGGCGCACATGGAAAGCCTAAGTAGGTAACTCTGTCAGGCTTCCCTGCAGGCCCAGCGGCCACTGAAGGCTGGCACACAGCGCCCTCTTCACCACAAACACTGCCACAGGTAATGTTTTCCTGAAGTCCTGCCAGTGTTTTTAAGAATTTCCATGCATCGAGGAAAAAGACCCAGGCCTACCTCTTGAAATACAAGCAGTCTTTTCAGCCAAGACCGGCACTAATGTAGTCCGCCTTTACAGACAGCGAGCAGACTAAAGCTCTCCTGTCCTGGAACCAAAGAGGTGAGAGGATTAGGGCTTGCCACAACATTTAACGACACTGAACCTTGTTTGATTCAATCAAGCGTGGTAAAAAGCAGGCACAGTCGACGACTCTGACCTAAACCTCCTGTTTTTGACCCTGCCACGCAATGTGTGGTTGTGTATGGGCCTCTGTGTGTGTGCTGAGCGAGAGACTTCTGGCACTTTGCCACGCCATCAGCGAGTGGAGAGGACAGATTGATCTTGAGGTGAATGTCATCATGTTTTCCCCTGACAAATTTGACAAATTCACAGGAAAGTCCCATCATTTGTAATCAACGTGCGCCTCTGTTTGAGATTAAAGGTGAGACACTGGTCCTTTCAGAGAAGCACTTACTTAATGTCTGAATTCTGAACAGCCCTATACCAACATGAGTCATTTTAAGATTTTTACTGCTTAATGTGTCAACGCTATAAATGCTAGATCGACATTTTCTAAAACCATGTTACCAAAATATTCCTCACTCTTTCCTTCAACATCCTATGCACCAAATGCCAACCTTACCACCTCAGTACTCTTTATGCATTAATTTCCTGTGTATTACTAAACGAAACGAAATAAAAAATGACCCTCAAACATTAAACGTGCCAGCTGAATTTTAAAGTAAAAGCTCAGCTCCTGACTGAGATGTGTCTCGCTATCATTCCTTCCACTTCATATGAGCCAAAAGCCAGACCTCAGCCAGACACCAGTACACCCTATCCCTCTGGAGACAGGTTCCGTGATTTGACAGGGATCTGGGCCACAATCTGGTCGGGCCGGAGCGGAGCGAGCCGCAGAGGAACGACATGTGATAAATGGGTCTTATCTGGAGGTTGTGGCGTTGGGAAGCTGACTCTGTTTCCCTCCGATTACATTAGCAGGCAGGAAAATGGGACGCGGGGGGAATGGCTGGAATTCCATAGAACGAGGGACAGACGCTCGTTTTCACTTGGTTGCCGAGTAATAAAGAGACCAGGAGGAGGCATGGAGGAGGTGGACACGGTCTGCGTACATGTGAGGTCTGAGCATTATTTGCCATGACTGTAGTGACACTATATTGCGAAGACGGGAAATTAAATTAAATTAAATTAATTAAATGAAATGAAATTAAATGAAGTCGGTTCAAGTTAAAGGGACTATTTGTAACTTATCACGCGCATAAATCTTAACGGGTCGGTATCCCATGCGCGCTCGCGCGCAGCAGCTCTGCTCCTGCCTGTTTGCACACCGCGCTCATTCTCACCCGCTCGGCTCGCTCCACCTCCACGTGAACGCGCGCACACTACACACTGCAGAGAGTTAGTTTAGCTCTGAGAATATCTGGTGAATGTGCAGTGGACGTTTTTGCAGAAATAACTGCTGCAGCTCCTCCAGACCAACAGAGGTTTCTCGTGTCTTGTGAAGTGACGGGGCTCCGCAGCGAGTTACGTTATCGTCCCGACCGGGTGTCGGTCTCCCCCTCCCCCCCCCCCGTTCCCTCCGTTCCCTCCGGATCGGGAGGAAAAGCCAACACTAGGATCAGCATTGATTCATGGAGAGACCTTCCTCTGGTCAGCTAACATTACTGCCAAGCAGGTGAAATACAGAGTGATATTGTGTGTTAGCTGACGTGTGTCGCCTCACTGTTTAGACCGGTGCTCGTTCATGTCAATGTAGCGCGAGCACAAGCGCGAGCGCGAGCAACAGGACGCTGACTTTCGTTGACATTGCGGCCACAGGTGTCGCTGTGAACAAGCAATTTCTGATTCTTACATATAGCCCCTTTCAGTGTATCTAAACTTGAACACAACACCCTTTTTGTTCCTGTAAATGAAAGGGGGACACTATATACTGCTCTCTGATGACCTTCGCCCCTGGAATAACAACTGTTTAGAGCCAATATCCTGGTGACCCATACCACGTGATTCATTATAGGTACCAAAGTGACACCTGCACACGACTGCACTTGACTGGATTGTTTCCCAGTCACAGACCTCCGCAGCACAATTCGGTCTAACACAGGTGTCACCAGATCATGTATCGGCAGCATGTCGCTCACAGAGTGGGACAGAATGACCTAATTACACACAAGGAGAACTTTAATAGTTTTGGTTTCTTTGAAAGTATAGTGATAGAGTAGCAGAAAATGCATTGAATCTGACACTAATGTTTTTTAACTCATGTTTATATGAATTTTAAAAGTATCATATTCCAAAATTACTGAGAGAAGTAATTCCATTCTGGTTAAATATTTACCAAATTCTGTATTTATTATAAAGTACAGCATATTATATATGAAAAAAGATATGGTATGCAAAGTTTTGCATTTTACCCAAGAACCCCCTTGTTTTTTGATATAAGGTGCTGAAAATGTTGCACAGAAATCTTTGTAGATGACAGACGACAACTCACTAGCATCACCCAGTTTCTGCAGAGATTTGACTCATCTGCTCTGAGTATTGTGCTCTGGAGTACATGAAAGCCACTGTCATGTACCTGGAAAGGTTTTGAGACATAGATCATAATCTGCTGGATGTAATGAAAAAATATTAAACACAACAGGCAGTCTGCACCATAATATCTAACAGCATGGACCCATTTCAAACTGTGATCAAGATTTGTAAGTTTATTCTTGACCCTGGAAGTTTGATAATGTTTGATAAAATAGTATTAATTCAAGGTGTACTTACTACCTTTTACTGCTTTGATGACCATTTTCCTTTAAACATTAGACAAAATCCAACGCCTCAATCTGGCCACTACAATAATACCATGTTTAAAGTTACATACTGTACATCAGAAATCTTTCAGCTGACTTTCAGCAGAAAGAGGGATTTGTATAGTTTTCAGGGGATATATTATATAAATGAGTTTGTTGTCAGGTTGCTAATAGAATTACATTTAAAAATTAAAAAAAAAAAAACATTATTTATGCCTCTCTCTGAAAAGAAATAACATTGTTTCAAGATTTTGAAGACAGATAGAAAACATAGCAATGTGATATTGAGGGAGAAGGGGGAAAAAAGGAAGAGAGAGCGATTGTGATAAGAAGTAGGCAGCAGCCCAGACAAACATGGCGTGGCCCTTCCTTACTGACATCCTGAGGAGGAAGCTGTGGTGCTCTGGCCCCTCCAGTCCCTCAGAGACCAGCTCCTCCAACGGGTCATCGAAGTGAGCCAGGATCAACGCGTATTAACACTTTCCCTTCCTCTTTTTCCTCTCTCTCTCTCTCTCTTACTCATTTTTCTATTGAACTCTCACTCTCAGATCAAAATGTACGTGCTGTCTGCCTATTTGTCTGTCTAGATATCTCGCTGTCTCGCTTGCCTGCGTTTCTTGCTCATTTTTTTGCTCCCACCATTGTCTGTTTTCTACAATCTAGCTCGCTTTTTCCATCATTTCCATCAACTTCCCTTCCTTTCAAATCACCACATCGCTTATTTTCCACACCTGCTTGTCATTGTTCTGAATGTACATCATCTACCAAATAACTGCAGATATCCACCAGACACGTAGGAGAGCTAGCAGAGGGAAAACCCTACTCCCGGCTCCATAAATCACCATTCAGACAATCAAGCTAATTGCCGCTAAAATGGCTTCTAACGAAGCTCTAATTGAATAAGGTGGCTGGTGCATTTAAGTAGCGCAGCGAGCTGAACTCTGGAAAGGATATCTTGAAGAGTGTGTTTTTAAGCGAGGCAGGCCTGCTGGCACCAGACACACGGTGGTAAACGGCTCAGTTTAGCATTACAGCGGTGGCTCCCTGCGGACCTGTCCTCCGCTGTAGCAGCAACCTGAGGAATTGCAGGCACTCGGAGACTGAGGCTGGAAAATAAAGAGTGAGACCAGAAGAGAACCAGGTTGCGCCAGTAAAATATGTACGCCACAAACACCCAAGACTTAGCCATTTACACACAAGCTCGCAAGTACATTTATGTTGCAAAATACAAATGTGCCTGTGCTGTTTAAGTCCTAAATGTTTATAGATTTCTTTTAATTACATTTTTCATTTTTCAAATAAATGTGTTCTCAGCTTTCAAATGTTTTGAACAAGGCGTCACCGTCAAAATCACAACCAGTCCAAAAAACAATGAGCAAACCACTTGTTTTCACCATGTTGGGCAGATATTACTGTGTTGTTATTCTCCCTTCATTTTTGTTCTCACATCTATTCATCCTCTGGCGTGGTTATCTGCCCTCTGCATGCCTGTCCAGCACAGCAGGGGTCCCCCGGGAGAACAAACCCACACCGGCGGGTATGGAGCAGTCCCACAATCCCCTCTCCCCCCCCCCCCCATCCCTCTCCCACTCCGTCCCTGCCTATATGCCCCGCCAGTCTGCCTTATGACCTGGTTGCTGATAAGGCCAGAGGCCCCGCGGTGCCCAGCGCCTGGTGCCAGCACTTCCCTCTCATACAAAGTCCGTCGCACTGTGTCACAGATGGGATAGGTGATCAAAAACAGCAGCCCAGCTCAAAAAAAAAGAGTAAAAACTATTAGACAATAGGGCTCCATGACATAGTAGTATGACCCTTTTAACCCTGTGGACTCCTTTCTCAACTTCAGAGATTTCTATTGAGCCATGCTAGCGGCATAGCTCGAGGGATGCCAGTGCCGGTGTGTTTGTCAGCGCATTTTAGCATGCTAAACTTGTTTGTTGTTATATTTAGTTTTTATTTGCACTCTAGATAAATTTGCACTCTCTCCTACTTCATATTGCAACTGCTGCACCACAATTTCCCTCTGGATAAATAAAGTTCTATGTTATCTTTTATTACTTTAAACCTGCAATAACTGATTTTTTTTTTTTGGCCACTTGGCCAGTTGTTACCAAACAGTTGCTTATTTACACATCCAGCAGTTACATTGTTATTCTAAAAGTACTGATTAGAGCTGCTTTAACATCACTGTGTTAGTAGTGTCATTTTGAGCATATTAGCATGTTGACGTTAGAATTTAGCTCGATGCACTGCTGAGTCTATAAATACAGCTTCACAGAGCCGCTAGCATGGCCCCGATCGTCACCTGCAAAACTAATGTTTTTCTATGGTACGACGTGCGCTCTCTATCACACTTTTCTTGCGTTTTTTTAGACGCATAAAATTTAAAATATCCTCAACTTTTCAGCACAAGGTGTGGAGTCGTATCGCTCGTCAATGTCAAACATGGCCTAGGCAGCCAAACAAATCAAGCAAGAGGCAGACTTTACTACTTTACTACTTCCTCATATATAATTATGATGAACTAAGTCAATAGCAACGGCAAAAACTTGAGGTCTGCTTAAATCCATTTTTTTTCCGTTACTCACATTTGATTGCCCAGTTGCACTCACAGCCCGCTCCACAGGTGCACCACGCTCCTTTGCCCGACGTGCTTTGCCAAGATGTTTTTGCAGCGGCCGCACCTGTAGCGACGCGTCGGTGTGATCGGAACCTTAGTCTTGTTTTTTCTTCCTTGGGATTACGATTTTTGATGAACTCCTTTGACCTGAGAAAAGGACTCTGATTCTTTCCAGTTGAGTAAAACTTTTTTTTGCCCCGCACTGACACCTATACAAGGAAGCACACACCCTCACACGTACTCCCGCTGATACATGTTTACATACAACCCTTCACTCACTACCTCACTCAATCACTCAATAATTCACTCAAAAACACACACCTATTAAGAGAGAAAGAGAGAGAGTGTGTGTGTGCCGTCTGGCATGGCTGAGAGTAGTTACTATTTGTCTGGACACATATAACAAGGCTCATCAATCTTCTTCAGAGACTGTTCGGAGTTTGGATTAAAAACACCTGGGCCTCCGCGGGCTGACTCATGAGGTGGAAACACGCTCCTACCCTGTCAGAGCAGCACACCTACAACCTCAGACAGATAGAGATGGAGACCTGGGCCGGGTACAGAACCAGGCTGGCTCCGCGGTGCTCTGGGGAGCTGACTGTAATACTATCCCTGCTTCCAGAGCACCACTGGAAAGAAAAAGACAGCTTAGCGAATGAACCTCTTCATTCAAACCCATAATAAATCTGTTGGAAAAGATTAGGGGTAGAAGGAAGCAATAATCGTGCACCAGCCAGCAGTCAAAAACATTCACTTATTGACAATGCACCTCCTACTGGTCGACGATTGAAGCAAAACATAAAAAAAAAAAGCCCGAGCAGTGAGAAGGATGTTGGCTTCCTTTGTGGTCTATTTGCCTTCCTGAGCTGTTCTTGGCTCTCGCAAAGATTAAGTCAACTACAGAAACAAGAAAGGTGAGAGCTGAGGTAGACTTAAAAGTGTGCCCATGTTGAAAGGTTGGTATAATCCACAGAGGAAGGAAGAACAGGCAACCTGAGGGTGTTTCATAAACACATTCCTGAGCAAAGCTAAAGCAGCGGAGACAATCAAACTTGCTTGAGTAGAAATTGAAGGCAGTCCATGCAAAAGATGATAGAGACATAGTGTGTGTCTGTGCACATGCGATCGTGTGTGTGTGTGTGTGTGGCTGAGAGAGGTGCTTTGACCCCGGTCAAGTCACTTGACTTCTCGGCACCTCTGCCTCCCCCAGCTGTATCAACACCCCGCTCTACCCAGGCAGAGGGCCGGCAGTGTGTCAGGAGCCTGGCTTCAGCCCATCACAGAGACTGACTGGGTGTTTGTGTGAGTACGGGTGGAGGGGATAGAGGGTGGTGGAAAAGGGTCCTGCACCCCGCTCACCACAACTCCACTCTATGGAATTCAAATAATTCCTCTCCACCCCCAACCCCAACGTCCCCCCACTGGCAACCATGCCCTGAGTAAACAAGCAGCTGGGGTCAGGGGCAAAGCAATCAGCACCACTGGGTAGCTCTTAATGGATTGCTGTGTTTGCTGACAGGTGGCTTGGTGGTGCCTCCAAATCAATATGGAATAAGTAGAGGCCCCTTTTGTGACATGTTGTAATGCAACAATGATGATGTTTCATTGTTCTTCTGGCCATTAAAAAAATCATATGAAGAAGAAAGAAAATACTTTATTGTCTACTTTTTGCGTACAGGCAGAAATTCGTCTTTGGTTTGCATGTACAAAAACTGCTATTGACATATTGTAAGTCATCCCTACATAAGAAACATTAAATAAGTCAACTCTATTTTTTCTAAGAAGTGTTTAATAAGCTACAATGACACTTTATTTTTTTGTTCCATTGTTTTGAAATATCCTTCATTTAACTAGGAAGATTAAACCTCTTTTACAAGTGAGAACTAGCCAAAACAGGGTCAAATAGCAGCATCCAACGCATAACAGGACAACAACATCAGCTCACAATAGCAATAGATAGTTAGATACGACAAAAATTACAATACATAATACAGTGCATTAACAAGGCTGCATTTCAGTCATGTGTTTGTTAGTTAATTAAAGCAACTGCAGCTAGCAGTGACTATTTCCATAATATGGGTTGATTTGGGACACAGACTCAGAGATAAACACCTCGCAATCCATCTCTTACCCACCTGAGATCTCGGCAGTTTATATCAGTCTTCATATCATGCTTCAATCACTCACGGACGGTAGCCGGAAGAGGATGTGGATATGGGTGGAGGGAGAGAGTGGAAGGGGGGTGTTTGTCTAGACATACTGTATAATATGAACACCAGAAATCTTTCCTTTAGGTGCCAGACATACTTGTATTTTGGGTTTCTACTAGAACATGTTTACATGCTTTAATGTTCATAAAACACATTATTTTTCGTATACTGTCTGTCTGAATATAGCTATAGTATTCACTCTCTGTCTGAAAGGCTTCGTTTTAGAGCTTCCCGAAAAAGCCCAGTCTTCTCTGATTGGCTTATGAGAAAAATATGGTGCACCTTTGCAAATGTAGTTCTCAAGCTGTGGGTGGTATATTCTAATGAGCCTGCGTGTGATATAGGAAGGGGAGCCACATCTGAATGGTTTGTTGAATCACATGTTTTCTGATCTAGGCAGCCCACAAAAAAACTTACTGGATTGTCTTATTTCACAGCTTGTGGGTTGGAAGACACTCCAGATACACAAATGTATGTGCACAAGCACTGAAAGAGTGAGTTTTTATGATATGTCCCCTTTAACTTTATTTTACAAAGGACTGCACGCCATTTATCAATCCGACTACCTCACTGACCTTACTTTAGGCTAAATCCTTTTCCATTTGCTTGAACAGATTTGTTAAAGGTAAAATTGATAACATTCAGCCACTAGATGTCACATTCTCCCATTCTTCCATTCTTCCATTGCATTCACTTCACAATAAGTCGTTGCCAGGCACTTACTGTCAATCTCAGCCATTTATACGTTTTTTCCACACTAACTGGTGACCCAGAGATACCACATGGTACCAACATCGTTTTACTATTGTCTCACAAGCCTTGTTAGGAGTGAGAAGCGAATGTCATATATCTTCCACAGAGATAAACAAAATATTCATTTCGGACTCGCCAACATTTTTTAAATGATAAATTCACAATCATAATCACTTTTTTCAGGAAAAACCATACTTTTATTCTGCACTTTTCTAAAAGCTCTGTGGAGATTTTTTTTTTTTTTTAAATATTCGTCTACATAAAAATGTTAGCAAAAAGACCTTTAGGATAATAAGACATTGCTTTCATTTCATTTAATCAAGGGTGACACAAATGTCACACCACAGGAAGACTAAATTCCTATACAGGCAGCTCTGCTTGAGCAGATGTTACAGATATGATGCATGTTTGGTTTCTATCCACCACGTCCCTTTTCAAATGGATTTAAGGATGTTGGATGCCCTTTTCAGTGACATTTAAAGAAAAAAAGTCTGCTACTTTGCTAATCCTCCCTGAACCTCTAATATCATTACTGCGGTAAATTCATCTTGGGGGAGGAGGAATGAATGGGCCTCTTTGTTTTATTATTATTATTTCTGGCACGGAGAACCACACACACGTCTGTGCAGCGCTGACCGAAGGTCTTTACCCAGATGGCAATGGTGCTACAACTTATTGTACAACAAACACATCTTTCAGGGTTTCCAGCCAGCGCCGGCCTCATATGGGCTGGGACAGGGGCCAAACAATGCATTACCTCTCACCGCCTAACCTCCACTGCCTCCATCCCACATAGTTAGCCCTCCTCTGAACGGGAGCATCCCAATCCCCGGGCTGATTTACTGTCTGAGGGACGCTATGGGTTTCCTGCTCCAGAGTACACAGAAGCTACAGTAGGACACAGCATGCAGTATACTTTAGCACAATCTATGGAGAAAAGGGAACATTCAGATTTTTAATTGCTTATCAAATATTGCATGCTTGCCGTTGGATGACAAATGAGTATTTGGAGTTGAAAGCGTTGGTGGGGCCTTGAGTGCTTGGGTGTGCAGTTCTGTACAGTCTGTGTTCTGACAGCTGGCAGAGGAAAAAAATTAACCTGGCAGAAGCCTGCTCTCCACAAAAAAAGCAGTCAATAACAGGAACTCAATCAAACTGCCCTGGTTTCCGGTAAGCTATGCACTCTGGACTGCCTGGTCTGACAGAGGCTGGCTCGCTGAAAGACTGGCTGGCTGCAGGTCGGCCCCCACCGCAGCACGGAGAACTCTCAGTTGGCTCCGACGCACCGCACTCATTTGTACCTCATCTGAATGAGGTTTCGTCTTTTATTCAGCTGGGTTGAAAAAATGTGCCTGCACACTGCAATGGTTTGCCAAAGAAAGTACAGAGACCCGGCCTCAAGTCAGGTTAATGCAACATAAAGATTTGAGTTATCCTGTGCTTGCTTTTCAAGACACATGAAGTGATTAAAAATAGAACATTTTTGGAAACTTGCTATATGTGTCAGAAAAATAAAAGAATTGAGGAGTTTTTAAAGTGATATTCCACCAAAATGTATCTTTTGAGAATGAATCGGAGATGAAAGGCTGTAAAATGTTAGATTCCAATAGTAACATGTTTTATGGCGGAAGAAAAATATCAAAACATCCATAGAAACTTGTCAAACCACTCCTGCTACATAATCCACATTTCCACTGACAACGTGTATGTTCTGTACTTCCACGGTCAAATCATCACGCTGACCTTCTCTGTCCCGGCTGAACTCCTCGAAATTACATTTATATACCACAAATTTGTTTGGCCAACAACATTTCTCCAGCCCAGGAAGTGCTTCGTCTTTGTATGTACAAAGGTCGTAGGGAGGAATTTGAGGTGGATGGTGATCGTACAGTTTAGGTGATAGATTTGTGATTTTTGGTGATCGACTTTGACACCAAAGACCAGGTCATCATGAGTCCGGCGTGTGGTTAGCTTTAGAATACAACAAGGTTAGGGAAAGATTGTGGTTTTGGTTCAATTTTAAGTAATGAATCATACCTGAATCGTATTTCAGGTCACTGCCTTTTTCAGTATTAAATCAAGAATATTTCCCTAACCTTAACCAAGTGCTGTGAATGCCTAAACATAACCATAAAAATGTTATATCATGCTTTAGTTGCTATAAGTGGGCATTGTAAGAAAACATGAATACGAACGAATTGTCAAATGCATTGCCAGTGAACGTTTGCAGATATGTTCTGTATTTGCGATGGTGCATATACATCCATTCACTGCGTATCTGATCTTAATAACACAAATGCATTCTGGGCAGCATTACATTTCTTTCAAAACGTATTTGCTGTTGCAAATAGTTCTCTATATAAATATAATGTCTAGAGGATAGCGTTGCCTTGTTCACACAATGTCTACCCTGATTGCTTTACTACCAAAAAAACAAAATTAAGCCTGACTAACTTTGAGTTTATCTTCATAAATATAATGAAGATAAGATCCGACCGACATTTTATCAGGTGGTAATAAGTAGCTGCCTTGAGTCTATGATTGAAGATAGGAAAGAAATAGCTGGAAGGAATAAACGCTCCTGAACTCACAATTTCAAAGATTTGTATTTCTACATAATACACAAGATACAATGTGTAAAGGAGACAGCATTCTTGTCTATTTGCTATGCTGGGCTAAACTCGTCAACTCTGTAATAAGCTGAGATTCATATAGATTTTTTTGTGTCAGTGGTTAAAAAAAGCAAACAAGCATATTAGTCAAAAGGTCAGAAATTAAATCTGTATTAACTGATCTTTTGGCCACCTGGGGGCGACAAAAAGAGGCTTTAAAAGCAGCGCTGACATATTATTACCTTTTAATTGATAAGGCAAAAGTGTTAGAAAACAGTTGTCTATTTACACATCCAGCAGACATCATTTGAAGTTGTGTCTCCAGCCACCTGATGAGTTGTAAGTCCTTTATTCATGCTCCTTTATTCATGAGAAAAACATCTTGCTCTATTGTAGCTAATGTGTGTTCACCAGCGAGTCGCTAACTTTGTCTGTTTGCCATTTGGTGCTGACCAGGTAGTGACTGATTAAAGCCCCTTTAAGGTGCAAAAAATGTAATTAGAATGTGCAAAGGTTGAAGGTCTTTATGATGGTGCAAACTGATACAGATAGTTTCAAGCACGATGGTGGTCAGACTCCGGACAAGGCTTGAGGTGGATGTAACGGTACACGTGGCACCTACTGTCACAGCCAGTAAACCTCCAGAGTGACAAGCAGTGTTGGCTGCAAGGTGAGCTCTCCACGCTTGGATTCCACAGCTCCTGTCATCACCTCCACCTTGTTTAGTCTAAGTGTCACTGTCTATCAGCTCACCGTAACACAGCAATGTTCCTCTCTTTTCCCTGCAGACAAAGGTGGAGGCAGTGCTCTGAAAATCAAATCCAGAAGCGAGAAACAAGAGACGTTTATAGGAACATTTAACGATTTGTTTTGTTTTTCAGATTTTATATGGAATGAGATGCTCTCCTTTAAATTTGGACCACTTAGTAATGGTAATAGCGAATATTGGACTTGAGGTGACATCATGCACAACTTACTTCTCCTTACAGCATTAAATGCTTCTTTATTTTATGTGCACTTCAGGTCTGCAGAGGCAAATGAGAGTTAAACACTCTTTTCCTCACTGCTAATTTCTTTTTAGATGATTATGAAATGCCACAATTCCACATTAATAATATTCTTGTGACCTTGTAGCCGATATTCCTCCCGAGTTGCATAATATGGGAGGCCTCTGTGTGGTGTTTTTAAACTTGAGTAGGTTTGATCCCAGTAAATGTTTTCCTTGTTTGTACAATCAATGTACGCCTTCAACTTAAAGATGTAGGTTTGTCTTTTAAAGGAAAAGAAAGAACAATGAATCACCTAACACATGTAGGCCTACAGATACATATCTCATTAAAACCAGAACTCAAAATGTTAACTGTAACTATGCACATCAGATAATTAGTAATATCAACTGTAAAATAAGAAAACAAAGTAAATCAGGATGTGATTCCTTGACTCTCATATTGACATATTTTTCAACTAGCCTATATACTATAACTGGATCATAAAATTCCTGAAATTCAGTTATGGCTTTTGGTTTTGGTGTCTTACCCCAAGATTTCAGTGGCCCCATCGTGGCCACCCCTATGAAAAATTCTGGGTGTGCCACTGGTCAAGAGGTTATGTCTTTACAGTTGTTTGATGACACACCATGAATTAAGGCTCACAGGTGTTCATTTTCTCAACTGTTTCAACCAGCTGTTTCAACTGTTCTTGGTTTCTGTTTCAGCTGTGACTCGGCTTCATTTCATCAGCCAGCTCACCACCCAGGATCCTCAGTTGGCAAATAAGCTTCATACATTTGTATCAGTCATGACAGCACAGCAGGTCATGTGAGATACCAGTACAGTTTTTGATAACTTGGGTCTACAGAGATACATGCATGCAGAAATGTCATAGGAAAGCTTTACAACAGAGTCGATCGGTTCTGTGAAGTGATTCCAGTTATGTAAATCACTTTATTTTGAAGTAAAAATGGAGCTCAACGTACCCAAATATTCCATGGCATGATCGATAAATTGATCCATTAATTATCTCAGACAATGAACACATTACTTAAAGTAGTTTTGGTTACACATTTAGTAATTGCCAACTAAATTTAAGCACTCATAGTTTTAGTAATTCTAATGTTGACTATTATTTCCAAAGAAGTGGTTTATATTATTGTCTTGCACCTTGTATGGTCTTTCATGTGGTTAACTTTTAATCAACTTTTCTGAATGATGGCGAAAATTACAAATTCTACATAAAGAGACGTTCCTTTTGGTCATCATAGCAGCCAGTAGCTCACTAAAAGGCCCTGAAACAGCAACGCTCTTTTTTGTTTCAGACCCAATGTCCAGCTCAGGGCCCCCAGAATGATTAGCTTTCCTCATTTGGTGCCGTTGTTAGTGTTGGAGGTAGCTCTACACATGGTAAATTGTATGATATTTGCGTTTCGTCCACTGATTTTTCCTCTGGCCTCCTGTTGGAAGAGAGCTGTCTCTCTCGGTGTGTCTCAGGTGTGCCACGCCCTCTCAGTGCCTGATCAGCCACACCTGAATCTCATTCACCAGTCAGTGGAGCTGGATATTTACTCCCAGAACCGCTGTTCCTGTTGGCCCCGGAGCTGTGTGCTGCTGGTGTGGCTGTTGTTGAGTTTAACTGGATTTCCTTGCAGCTCTGTTAATCCTTTGTTGCTAGTCTTGGTGACTTTATTAAGGAAGCCTTGTAGGGGTTTTCTGCTATTAATTTGCTTCTCCTTTTCTCCTGTTTTGTGGCTAGTTAGGGAGATTGTCTTTTTATATTTATATTTTATATTTTCATGCATACGGAGGCTCGCTTGCCCACAAATAACATACTAGATTCATGACAAATAATCTCAGTCTATCAGTAGCATGAATTCTACCACAGACATGCAATATTTGGCTGCAGATGTTGGTGCTACATTTATCACATTTTCCTAATGAATGCAATAAATGTGTTGCATTTATTGTGCTCACATGTTTTACAAAAGAAGAACATGATGACTCTGCAGAGAATTGAAGTCCAGAGCTGGTGACTGGGGTTTCAGGTATCATCTGCCTCAGGGTGTGCAGTTTGGGCTTCAGGCTTAGTGATGACCCCTCTGGAATCTCCTGTCCCTTTTATCAGACTCCCAAAGTTATTAACACCTACTTATGAGATGTCATATAGGCGCCACCCTCTGGCGGGAGACCTCAACTACACTTCAGCAACAACTTCATATCACAACATATTTTCAGTCTTTCATGAACTTGTCTCAGATGATTCCTACTTCTTCAGCCCTGCGTGATAAAAGAATTGGTGTGTAAAAACACCAGCAAAACACTCACACAGACCACCATCCTCTGTCTCCACACTTTCTCACACTCTATCTTGCCCTACCATGTTTAGAGCCACGGCTTGGGACTAATTGAATAAGCAGCGACCCTGTGGACCGCCTCTCTGAGGGATTAGGATATGATCTCAAAAGAACGCTCCTCTGAGGGCAAACACAGCCAATTTAGAGCCATTTCATGCTCTGCGCTCCAGCACACGAGAGGCCGGCATGAAGGCCACACACAAACACACACACACACACACACACACACACACAAACACACACACGAGAAGTAATTCATGGGCTCTCAAATCATGCATGCTTTAAATTCTGCTCTTTCTCTTATGAAACACAGCTGTTTTCTTTTCTTTTTTTGTCTCCCCAAATACTGCAGAGACCATTAATTATCAAAACTACCTCGATATAATTCTATATGTTCACATAACAGCAGTTAAATGTTAACAAGATCTCATATTAGTACTTTGAAAAAACAATGGTCAGTGAAAAGTTTGGAATTTTGTCCAAAATTGATGTCTGTTAGTGATCTGATTGTATTTTTCAAATTTTTTGGAGTCACCTAGCCGTAACCCCTCTAATGCTTTCACCCTGTTGGCTCTACGCCAAGGCTTTGTTTCATCAAATTAATTGTCTGAATCCTGTTTTTAATGATGCTTGCTTCCATTATGTTTATTAAAGTCCCCTTTTATGGACTGTTTCTTGTAATTCTAAAAAGATTTAATTTAGACTCCCTGGAGATCTTATGGCCCGGTATTTTATTTTTGGAAAACTACTGCAGTCTATGAGCAGATGGTTTTGCAGCCTTCACTTCCTTGCTCAAATTTCTGTCAGACATCCTGATTTATTTATGATATTGTCCCAGAATATAGTTTAGAAAAACATATTTTTTCATCTTAATCGCTACAAAATGTACCCCTCATTATTGAAACCATAAATGATGTAATGATGCTTTCATGCAAATATTAATTCTTAACTTTATCAACGAGGCAGTTGCAGTGAGAAAAGTTCTGTAATCCTCCAGTCTTTTAGTGTTTTTACCTGCTTGCTTTGGCCTTTCACTCTCTTTCTGAAATATGAAATTCACATCACCTTAAACACCATTTCTAGGGGCTCTAGGGTTCAGAGGAAGCAACTCAAACAGTGTGTGTTTTATTACATGCCTCAGTAATCCAGGAAAGGGGAAGCACATGTCTCGGTGAAATACGATCGAATTCAGATTATCTGTGGATATTTTGCCCCGTTTTAACCTCTCACATAAAATGAATCATATAAAAGTCTGTCCTAATTCAGTGTACGTTATTTGGAGAGTCTTCTTCTTCTGAGGAGGGCGGCCAGGCAGTAGTTTATGTCTGCCTCTCTTTTTCCAGCTGCCTATTAGGATTGTGGCTTCCCCTGTGGCGGTGTATTTCTCCCCCCTGGCAGAAAGAGAAGTATGCCATTAGTTCACCAGACCTGCCATTGCTGTCAAAATACGAGTGGGGAGTAGATCTATTAGATACCTATATTTCCTGGTAGAGCAGCCTCCATCTCTGCCTTCCCCCTTGGCACATTAAATAGGGAGACAAAACCCAGATGACTGGTTCTGAATCTATGAAAACACGGACTAAGTACACTGCTTTGGATGTGGATTCTAAAAGAAAATAATGAAAAAGCCACTGGTGGAAAAAAAATTGTTTCTCAGAGGACATTTCAATTGAGAAGACACAGTTTGCTGTCATGGTTAGCTACAACGCCAACTACAGATTTTTTTTTTTTTATTTGCTTTTCCTGTTGATTTTATTAGCTTTACACCTTTTGGAGAACTTTTATCAAAGGAGTATGTTTGCAAGAATTAAACATCCATCTTTCCCACGAACAAAGTAAATCATCTTGCAGTGACAGCGCCAGTTGCAAATCCTCTGTGCAATCTCACCTCATCTATCTTTATCATGAGAGTTAAAAACAGTTGGAAGCCATCTATGGTATTTAGTACTGGATTTCAGCTCCACAATGAAGCGAGCCTGATTCCTTAAGTAGCCGAGGGAATGGTGCAAGAAAGATTTGTAATAAAAGCCCGCTCAGGTAAATCACTTTTCAACCTGTCATCACCCGCAAGGGTAATATTATTGGAAACAGGCGGTGTGTATAACATGTGGATATTGGCTACTCGTTCCGCGGTCCCTTAAGACTTGGGCACCGGTGAATTCCACACTTCTTTATGAATTATCTTTAAACCTCGATTTGGCAGACATTTTGATGTCTTTTTTTCCACTGCCAATTATTTGATAGCTCAGCCTTTAAACTTTAAAATGCAACTTATAGCATCTTTTAGTTGTCCTTTGTCAGTGTTGGAGTTCAGATTTATTTAAGTAACAGTAACAACACTGTAAAAAGAAGAAAAAAAAAAAAGTAAGTAAGTAAAGTAAAGACTGCATTGAAAATGTTACCTGAGTAAAAGTATGTGTTATATTATTATTATTATTATTATTATTATTATTATTATTATTATTATTATTATTATTAATAATAATAATATATACGTAAGTAAGTATTATTAGCAAAATATCCATAAAGTATGAAAAGATAAAGTACTCATGAAGATAATTGGCCCTTTAGAGTTATGGTATTAAATGTCACATTGTTGGATTATTATTATTATTGATACATTAATATGTAAGCAGCATTTTACTGTTGTAGTTGGTCGAGGTGGAGAAGATTTTAACAATTTTATACTTTTAAAAATTGTTTTTTTATACCTTTTATAATTTGAAAAATTGAGTTTGGGTCATTATAGCCCAGGTCAAAAAGTAGGAATCTTTAAACTTCAATCTACTGAAAATAAATATACTAATTCTGCAATACTTTAAGTGTTTTTTTCAGTGTATTTAGCACAGACACAATGCAGGATTAACTTTACCCAACTTGACCCAGTGTTTACTGTTGGGTTATTTACGCAAACCAATATATGGTTATTTTGACCCAGTTTTAGACACAACCAGCTCAAGATTGACCTTAAAACCATCACAAATGTATACTAGCTGTACAAAACATGGATCTGACACTCAAAACTGAAAAATATACACATTAACAATCAGTAACCAATAGTGACAGGTACGTTTAAAAACAGTTAGAGTAGATTTTAACAGTTCACAACTATATTTTAGTCAACTGGGTGAATGACACAACAGTAATATAAAAAAATAACACTAACACTTGGTCGAAACATCCATTTTCTTGTGTAGTTTTCTACCCATGCTACTGGGTAAAGTAAAGCTATTATTGCATTGGCGTTGTATTGACCCAAATTGTGTCAATTTTTGACATTTTAGTGTGTATAACAATTTATTATAATTTGTAAGATCATCATATGTTTTGTATGTAAAACTGCAAAGTAACCAGTAATCATCTCAGTCAAAAGTACAATATTTTCCTTTGAAATGTAGTGGAGTAAAAGTACAAAGTCTCAAGTAAAGTACAAGTAGGCTACTTCAAATTTGTAGTTAAGAACAGTACTTGTATTTGGTAACATTCCACCACTGTCCAAACAGAAAGTTTGGTACTGTAGGTGAAACAAACAAATAAATAAATAATTCTGTAGCTGAAATATCACAAATTAAAAACAAACCAAAAAGTAGCATTCTCTCATAAAATAATCAGCTAATTAATTGGCTTCTGGTGAAAAAGTCAAGTTTGTGCTGTGAGGAAAATTAATTCAGCCGTTATTTGACTATACCCCCTCTGTCTGCCCCAAATCTTTATCCACTAAACTGAGTCTCAGGGCGGTCCACTGTTTGTGTGAGCTCTGAATCTGCAGGCTTTACAGGCTTTCCTCTTCCCCAGGCAGGGCGGAGAGGCTGCTGACTCCACATTCTCATCCCTCTATCCCTCTTCCTCCATCCCTCCATCCCCCAGTGTCCTGTTTACTCTCTGCAGCCCTGCGGCCGTGCCACCTCGGAGACACTCCAGACCACCAAGGTCCTGGCGGCCGCCTCGGATTGGCCGGGGCCGGCCCTCACCATGGGAACAACGGGGAGTCGTGCTGCAGTAGGTGGGGGAGCGGTGCTGACGGTGGCTTAGTGGTGGGGATTTTTTTTAATGCTGTGGATCGGGCAGGAGGGTGAAGGTATGATTACATGTGGCCAGGCCTTGACATTCAAAATATACAGGGATGCTGTTGCATTGTGTGGCCAGGTGACCTCTTATAGGGCTCCTCCATGAAAAACCAAAACCATGAAACCATTCTGAAAAAGAAATCTGGAGAAAACTTGAGATGTTGCACCTCTCAGTTCCACAGACTCTGAATAAGAACAGTTTCTTCTTGCAGATTCTACCGTTACATTTTGTCTCAGCTCTGGCTGGCAGGAGGTTTTCATACCATCCTACTTAAATTTCCTCTATAGCCATGAATGTAATGGGAGATGTTATTTTTGACACTCTGAGAAAACTTGGCCTAATAATGTTCTGGGATTCTTTCCAGAGCTTTGTTCGCCCTCTGCTGGTTCAAGCCGGCAGTGTTCTCCTTTTCCCAGTCAGCAATAATGTGGTGTGTTTTGCGAAGAACTGCAGCCTATACCACAAAAGCAACCGCAGCAAGCTCCAGCATGACATCTATTTTTGCATGGGTGGTCCCCTTGACATTGTTGAACTCAGTGACAGCAGTGGATGTAAGAAAGCGCTGGGCAGTAAAAGTTCTGCTTAGGTCAGTCTGTCAGCGACCCATCAAAGCAAACAGCATTGGCCAAGCAGCGCATGCAGCTATTGAAGGGTTTTCTTGAATCGCTACCACTGGCAGGACATTGTATTCTCCACAAGAAGGCTGCCATTGTGCAATGATGAGGGAGTAAAGGGGATATTGGTTTCTGTTTTGGAAGCGTTGCATATGAGGTGTTCAATGGCTACTTTTTGGGGGGGCAGACGTCCAGACGGGGATTAAGAGAGACTGCTGGAGAAAGAGAGGCTGGAAGGGGATACAGGTGTTTGTGCATTATAGCCTCAGCATAGAGCCACTCGGCACTAATTTTCTGCTGAGTTTTTGGAAAGTGGGTTCCCGCTCTGAGGCAATCAGCAGTGTTTTTCACCATGCTGATGTGTGCTGATGTGAGCTCTGCGGGCCTGCAGGTTGTAATGGCCTCTCCCTTTCAGACTGGAGGGAGGGAGTCTGCTGAGACAGCACATAAAGGGAAGGGGTGAGGCTCGGAAAGGCCCATGATCGTGTTTGTGTACTTTTAATAACAAACTAGTCCCCATTTTAGAGCTTTCCAAAGGGGTCTGCTGGACTATATTCTGCTAAAATTCCTGTAATCCCCAATGAGCAATCCTCACTTGTGTCCAAAAAAAGAAGCTTCCCAACTGAGGCTATAAATGATCTTTTCGTTCGGATTTCTAACAAAAAACAAAGAAAAAAAAAAGCAGAAACAAAAAATGAAAGACAGCTTTCAAGTCTCTACAAAAACTCAAAAGAAACAAAACCTGGAACACCGAGGGAAAAGGGGGAATGGTGGGACTCCAAAGTGTTTGTGTAGGGTCTTCAAGATTTTGACAGCCACAGGATATGTGTGGGCCATTGTTAGTCACTCTGAGTGCTACCTCAGTGGTACAACTTCCTCCTCTTCCACCAACCTCCAAGCTCACACACACACACACACACACACACACACACACAACATGCACGCATCAATCACGGCATATTTATGTTATATGTGTGTGATTTATTTTGAAAGGACGGAGAAACTTGCCAATTTTATTTCTTTGTCATACTCAAATATTATGACTTCTATTTGTCACGTTTTTCTTTGAAATTTGAGATAGAATTAGCTCTTTTGTGGCGTTACAGTGTTTGTTGTATTTACATTTACATTTTATGCATGAATAAAAAGTCTACTTAACTGAAACTGAATAGGAAAAGATTTAAGAGAAGAAAATACAGACATTTTGTAACGATCCTAATAATGGTCCCATATCAAAAGATGTTGAAAAATTGCTTAAAGGTCAGGTCCTTACTTTTGATTTGATTTAACCAATAAACAAATACATTTAACGTTTAAAAAAGAAAGAGAGAAAAACTGAATTCTGATTTATCATGTCATGTTTTGAAAAATGTATGAGCAATATTTGATATCAAGTTAGTTGTATGAAATTTAACCTTTTTATAATTACATTCATGATTATTAATAATAATAATAATAATAATTAATGTTTTATAATTGTCTTTTTTTTACTTATTACATGACGAATAATGTAAAGTATTACAATTTTGTGGGCATATTCAAAAAGGAGCAAGCTAAATCTTTGTATCAAATATTGTTCCTTCTCTCATGTTGCATTTAAAGCACATTTTGTTTAATATATAGCCTATTCTTAATCAGTAAAATATATTGCTATAATACTGACTATAATAATGAGTTGCTAAAACGATCACCGGACATCAGATCTGTGTTTTAAAGGTGTAAAATGTAACTTTATTATTTGATAGAATATCAAGGAATTGGACCTCTCTTCAGAAATTTAGAGATAATTGTATACTAATAATTTTGTGAGGATATAATTGCTAAAATATAACAGTGTCACTACCAGATAGTATTTCCCAACTGCAATAAATCCCCGGCCTCTGCCAGTAAGAGCATGAACATCATCCAAAACGCCCCTGAATAGATACAGACACAGTAAATCTTTTTCTCCTGCGCTGCCTGCCACACAACACATAAAATGTCTCCCTCAAAATGGGCTCTTTGTGTGGTCAAGTGAATATGGCTGAAGAATGAACCGCAGCACTGTGACTCTTTTCCTGTTTCCCATGTCTAAAAGCAGACTAGACTGAAATGAAGGCAAAAAAAAAAAATGCCCAAAGCGAGAACAAACCAGCGATGCATTTTTAGCTTAAATATGGTCAGATATCAAAACCCCAATGTTGCTGTTAAATAATACAATGAGGTTATTTGGCTACTTTGGTTGTATCATGTTTCTCGAAAATATACGGTGTTGCAAAAGTACTCCTTCTTCTCACCATGCTGCACTTTAACAAGATACAAATTGTCATGACAGAAATCATTACATCTTCTGCATCGCCTCAGTCTGACCCTTGTCGTCCATGGAATCCTCCTCTCCCATCTCGAACTCCATCGTGGGAAACGTTTCACACTACAATAGCAGCAGCCGTACGGGTTGCCATTTGGATGCCTTGTGCGGTGTTTTTGTTGGCCATGGGAGCTGTTTTTGGGAGTCAGACGGAGAACGGGCCGAGGGGTCTTTTCCCCTCAGTACGGTCCCTGCTGCAGAGAGACCGAGGCTCAGCTCATCGATCACCGTGCACTGGGAGGGAGGACAGACGCTGTGGGTGGGAAGGGAGAACATAACAGAGAGATGTACAGTATGGATATGTACGAAGCTTATGTCTTTTAGCTATGTTACATATGTGTGTGGGCGAGTGCGAGCAGATAAAGGGGATCCAATAAAACATGACAGGGGTATGTTGTGGGCAGGATAAGTAGATGTTTGCATGGGTAAGGGGTCAAGGAGGAGTTCATTTGTCTGGCTGGAAGGTCTGAAGTGATAAAACATGCACACAAGCAGCATGTTCATACACCCACGCCTGCACACACGCTTGTATTAACACACTAATCTCAGACTGAGAACATGCTCCTTCGGTCTGTTTGAACAAGACGCTTGGCTCCATTTAGTTCCTTCAGCAAAGACTCCTCAGCGAGAGCTAAAGCATAAAAGAGCGGAGCACGTACACACACGGAGGCCTGATGGATTACGGCTCTCTCGGCCACAGATCCCTCTCAGCGGGGCTGGCAGACTGAACAGAGACCCCGTGCAGGCCGAGGGGTGAGCCAGAGGGACGAGTAAATACAGAGCTGATGGAAAGGGCCTCATTGTGGGACCGCCTGACCAGCAGTAGGGCCCAACCTGGAGGTGATGTGGAGCCAAGCAGATGACCCGACAGCGGGGAACCTCCAAGATCATTAAAGGCTTCAGCGTGGCCATTTGATCAGTGTTGAAACACCGACCGAAAACACCTGACACAGCAAGCTGCTGTGTTTCCCCCTCGTCTGGAAATCAATCTGCGTGTGGGAGGGACATGGCTGTTTTCGTTTCAAAAGTCATGTTGTACTGTTACCGAAAAATGAAAGAATAAAGAATGAAGAATAAAAGTATGAAGCACATCTATACTTCAAGCTCCTAAAACTAATTAGAATATAGAACATCATGAAAGAGAATCGCTAATAAGAGTTTTTGGCCCCTTGGGGGCAGCGTAAACAAGCTCTAAACACAGCACGGACCTATTATCACTATGAGCATGGCACGGGCTTATTAGGATAGAATTGCCTATTTACATATCCGGAAGATACGGAGCAGCATTAGCGAGTCGTGTTTGTGTGCACCTGACAAATATCGGCCTAAATCCAATATTCATTCAGATCTGTTTTTGGTCTCTACCAACTTCAGAGGCAAACATGTGGATCTTTAGCTGCTAAATGCTCCAATGTGTTCACCAGCTAGTCGCTAACTGTGTCTGTCTGCCGTTTGGTGCTGAGCAGGCAGTGAATTTTTAGAGCTTTTTCACTGAAAACAGCTGCCTATGTGGCCGAAAACAACGTTATGAGAGCGGTGACTGGTGAGAGCCATGTTGCTGCTTATTCTCTTGTCTCTTGTTTTAGTTAGTTTGAGTCTAGTTCCCCAGCTTGTCTTGAGCTGTGTTTTATGTTTGTCTTAACCTTGATCACTTGTATTGCACCACAAACAAATAAAAAAGATAAAGTTGCACGCCAGAAAACTAAAAAAAATAACCTGAAACTCGCTATAAAGCTCCATAGAGCCAAGAGGAGCTGCAGATTTGGGTGATAATTTAATTGGTTCATCACTACGAGCGACCCGTTTCACATTGTCACATTGTTATTGTAGGTAAGACTAACCTTTGCTTAACTGTGGCCACAAGTGACAAAATGCTAAAGCATAGCATCACAGTGCGAACATTAGCTAATATTAGCCATCATAAGCTAGCCTACTGGTCACACCAGACGTTGTGGCGGGAAAAACGCTGAGTGTATTGAATTGAGCGGGAGCGTTTTATGGCTTATGAACTGACCTTTTCATTCATAAGAAGAGAACCTTTTTTTCTTTCAAAAGTCACAAAGTCTTGCTTTATTTTAACATCATACCCTTACACCTTTCGTAAAGACTGGACGTTAGCAGTGATATCCAGGTTTAAGATGACTACTTATCCCATAAAGGGATAATTGGACATTGTGTTCTTATTGGCGGCAAACCTCCGCGGTGTTAAAAACAGATCACTCACCCAGCATGTTCCCACCGCTGGACGTGACGACACGTGTACTGCCATTAACTGAACATAAACGTGGTCTGTTTGCCCCCCCCCCATCGCAAATCAGAACCACCTGCCCCCGGGCCCTGAGAATTGGCTGGTCCTCTCTCCGGACCTCCTTGGAGAGAGAGAGAGAGAGCGAGAGAGAGAGAGCGCCTCTTGTTTGGACAAACGTCAGGGCCAGCTCCGGGGCTCTTACATGAAACGAAGAGTTGAGCAGGGAATCTTACCCTTCACATCGCCTCCTCCAACCCCGGGCCCCGTCTCCTCCCTTCTGAGCAGGGCCCAATATTTTTTAATTACGTACAGGAAACTCCTGTTACAAAGGACACTTTCTTAGTCGATCTGCAGGGAGGCTGTGAGGAGTTCTGGGGTCACCCTGCTCTTTTTTTCTTTCTCTGTCCTTTCTTACTACGGGTGTGTGGGCAGTAGGTGTATCGACTAACAAACTGGAGAGCATGCCACCCAGAGATTCGGGTCACTGCTGACAGCCTACCTTCCCAAAGCCAAGATGGCACCTGGTCTGTGAATGACACCAACACCAAATTTATACCGTCAGCGCCCCCCAACCCAGACCAAACAACCAACTTTAATTCTCTGTTACATTCTCACATACTGTATTATAATAAATGTCAATATTGATAATGTTTTATATAGCGGGACAAAGAAGTAGACATGTCAGTAAGCTTTTTTTTTTCACGCTCAGCTTCTTAGCTCCGGTGGTCTCTAACTGACAGGAACTCAGGCACTATTTGTTATCTTTAGGCCCAATAAGTCCATCTGGTTTTGGTTTGGCTCCTCGAGATCGCCCCTGGAGATGTGGATGGAGGGGACTTAGGGGTGAGGCGCGGTGGTGGAGGGGCGGTTCGAGGAGGCTTTTTTCTCCTCTTAAATTGAATTTCTCACCATTCCAACCTGGGCCTCGGACCAGGGATAGAGCGAGAGCTCGCGTTCGGCTTCCAACCCTCAGGCTCCTGAAAAGCTATATGCAGAAAAAAAAAGTAAGAAAGGGGGGAAAAAATACTTCGAAGAAATCAGTATCACCTGTTTCGCCAAACGACATGCATGTTCGGAGTAATGGCTATTAACTTACTCAGACTCTCTCTGCCTGTGTTTGTCATAGAGGAATGTATGAACTCTCTCTGAACCGTTCCTGACCTGAAACATTTTGCATCTGATGAAATGATGTGTGAAAATAAACAAATAGCAGACTAAACAGAGCCTTGACAGAAAATCAGGATGGAAAGTATTCAAAATTCATGTTTAGGGTGTTAATGTTTTAAAAATGTTTATTTTTAATACATAATACACCAGAAGAAATGTTTTACAAAAAAAAGCTTACCTCTGTAGCAAAGGTCCGTATAATGTTGATGGTTGTACATGTACAGTAGTGAACACAAATATAATCTAGCTAGCTACAGTAGCTACATCTAGCCGGATGTACCGGAGAACGTACCTTTGTGTGTCCTCATAACTGAATTTTTGTCATATTTTTTTATATTTACAGTTTATTGTTTATTATGTATACAATCAATATCTCAGGACACTGTTCTTTCCCTTTAAAGTCTTTGAATTATTCCTGTTTTTAAGTGAATTAAAGTTTCATGCAAAAGAAAAAAGCAAATTGAGCACTTTTGTTTTGTTACCTACCATATATGTGTGTGTTATATTTTCTTTTTCAGTTGGCTTTAATATCTGATGCTCTGTAAATATTTCTATGGTGGTTTTCCATATTTAGCTGCACATCCCTCGTCTCGTCTACTTTCTAGGAAAAAGAATCCACAAAAGGAGCTCGAGCTCAAGTCGATTTCAGGTTTTCATACAGTTGGAAGACAGTTTGTCTCTCTCATCCATTGCTCTGTCACTGTCCAGTGAACGCTATATAAATCAAAAACAGAATAAAAATGAAAATAACCCCAAAACTGTGAATTATTTTGTCGGCCCTTACAATTTTATGGCCGTGACCGTCTCAAACTACTGGATGTAAAAGTGGTCAAATACTGGGTTTCTATTCTTTTTGGTGGTACAGTTTGCTTTTCTGGTATTTCTGTACAATTAAATACATGTTTCCCATGGTATTCCCCCATAAAGTCTGCACTTATCCTTGACTAACCCTGTGGGTTCTGTAAAATAAGACCTTACTGTCTTTTAAAAGATAGAGCAGGCTGAATGTTAAGGAATACTTTGTGGAAATGTAGCTTGAAAAGTACACATGCTCCTCACAAACTCACATTTCCTCGCTGTCATTCTTCTTCATTTTCAGTGGCTCAGCCCTTCCTGTGACCTCTGTTAAAAAAACGCTGATAACCACTTCTTTTTCTTCAACATATCTGAGTCAAAGCCCCATTCCCCCGACATCATCATCATCATCCCACAAAGTTTATTTTCTCAGGTGAACGAACTATTGCACACACTGGCTCCCTCAGATGCTCTTTATTATTAGGCTCCTGGAATCAGCTGTACTTTCATCTGGAGTGGGAATGTGTTTGTGTGTTTAAGGTTTAAATAGACCTGGGTTGAGATTGTAAAAATTCTCACCAAAAATAGTTCACAACAGATAGAAAAAAAATGCTTCATGAAGACTGTTTCTAATAGAGAGTGTTGTCCTCTCAGTCATAGTTTGAAGATGTTATTGTGAAAACTAAATATACCCAGGAGAGAACAAAGAAATTAGGGATGCAAAACCAAACCGTAAAAAAACGAACCGTTCAATGACGTACAATCCGAACTGGGGGCTTGTTGAACCGTTGCACCACCATTAAATGCAGGCTTGCTAAATATTTGATGAGTTGCCAAAGACAAACAAGAAGCAATTATCTGAACATAGACGTACTTGGCCGTTAAGTAGCCTGCCATGTTTCATGTATAAAACCAGTGTTATGGCTTCATATAATATAGAAATATAATGTATTACTATCAGTCAATAATATTGTGAAGTTCAAACACATTGGAAATGGTAATGTTTTTCTTCTTCTCGCATGTGCAAATCAAACCGAACCGAAACCGTGACCCAAAAAACGCAACAAACTGAACCACCGTGAACTTGTTGAACCGTTGCACCACTAAAAGAAATCATAAATAATGCTAGAAAAATATGGTAGATTTTAGACTTTCAGTTTAGCATTAGGAGAATGCAAATAGACACATTTGTTATAGAAAAGGTGCAAGATCACCTCACTTTTGCGTCTTGATATTACTTCTGTTATGATTTGACGCTATATAAACATAAATTGAAATTGAGACTTGGGTATCAATGGATATGTGACAATTTCATAATGCTACCTATGCCTTTGGGTATTAAAAGGTAAAATCTTTATCTTCTTATTTCACTCCTCACTGACCATAACAGGTCAGAATCCCTAAAAAATATTAGCTGTTAGGTTCAGGAGGACAAAAGTCTTAAACCTGTATTGAAGTTGCAAGCTATTTACATGGTTTTCCAACCTCTTAATTTGCAAGCCACTGATATGGATTGAACACTTTATTTTCATTTTGCCCAATGTATATTCATGAATATGTATGTTACATTTTTTTGATATCCTCAGCTGTACTGTATCAAACTCGGGCGAGGGGATGAGAACCAGGGTGCTGTAATTTATCAATACAATGTTCACGTCCTTTTTGTAAAAGAATTAGTGAACCTTTTTTCATAACTTTTGTATTTGCGAAGAAATATAATTAATGAAACAGTATTTAAAATTTTCTGAATCTGCTTTTTTAGGGCAAATATTTCCAGAAGAATCAAATGTTCAGACAAAGGCTGTGATATGTGTAAATAATAAAATAATCATTTAATAAAAATGGTCCAAAATGATGTAAAATTGTAGTTTTATGTCAAAAACCTTCAAATTTTCTTGGGGGAGGACCCCCTCATCCAATATCTCCTAGTATATTTTATTCACTGTAGAAACTAAGAATGTGTCTCTGCATTTGGAGCATCCAGACTGGGACACTTCTCCCAAAACCTGAATGATACTCTACTATAGGCAACAACACAGGAAAGCACTTTATCTAATTACACTATGTTAAATATGCAAACACACACCTTAGCCCTATAGTGTTCCAGTTGGATTATTATTGGAGTATTATAGGCCTACTACAGAAGATGCATAGCCCGAGTATAATAGCAATAAAATCACAACTGATTATGACTGACACAGTACAACATGCTTAAAAAAATAATGAATAAATAGGAATAAGTTGCAAGAGATTGCTGATACCGGCCGATACACACGCCAACATGTGAATAAGAGAGTACTGGAACTTATTTATTTTCACTTCAAGCACTGATCAAACTGAACTTCAAAGAGCAGTAATAAAGGGATTCATACTCTCATTTAAGACACAATTTCAGTTTAATGGATGTGTACACACTTCACAAATACATGCTGAACTTGAAATCGTTAACACTCGGTGAGGACAACTTCTTTTACTAGCACTCTGTGTTCAACAATTAATGTAGCATTCATAATGAAAACCACATAAATGTAGTCCTAACAACATTTTATCAACTTAGGCAACATTAGGTAGGTAGTGTATTACTTTCAGTTAGTGAACCTTCACAGAAGGCATGATACATTTGTTTGGTGGAGAAAAAAAAAAGCATCTACATTGAACTGAATATGCAGCTAGAATGAAAAAAAAGAGTTTAAAAAAGTTATTTCATTGTGTGTCTAGTTCAAGCTTTAAATGGCTGATAAAACACAGAGAGACATGCAACAATGAACTAAAATAATTCACTTAGCTGATAAGACATAAACTGTGTTGGTTTGTTATAAAGTACAAATGTATTTTCTTTATCAATATCTGGACAAAGCTGGGTGAAACAGAAGTAGGAAGGAAATTCGGATAGATCTGACCACACAAGCCTTTTCAACAGAATTAGGTGTATAATCTATGTTTAAATAAATAACATTATAAAGTGCACATACTACAGCTCATGATACCGACCACACAAAAAATACAAAGCCAGCAATTTAATGGAGTCCATCCCCTATAAGATATAAGAAAATCTGAATTTTAAATCTACAGTTCAGCATTTATTTACAGCCCGAAGAAAAATATTGGATAAATGCAACACATGTTATTACAGTCACGTAATACGAGTCATGCTGTCGCCTTCATACAAAAGCAGCGAGCAATAACAGCACAGTGTATTTGGTTAGAGATAAATGAGAGTGGATATTTCAAAATGAAATACAATGTGCACACTCAACTCTCAAGGCAAAGGTGTCACACACGCTCAAGCTCTTATATGATAATACATGTCTGATGAAAGCAGGTCAGACTATGACAATAGCACCATTTCAAAATGCCATATACAGGGGGATGAAAAATAGAAAACACCTTACACAAACAACCTAAACAATTTAATGTTATAAGATGTTATTTGTTTCACCTCTTCTTTCTCCTGCATTGCAGTCATGAATTGTTCATTATTCAAGGAAAATACATTTTAATACATTACCAATACGTACCAATTAAACAAACCGTCTTTGTTTGTATATTGTTTTTGTATACTGCTTACATAAACACAACAACTGTGGATCACATGTGAGGAAAAGGTTTGTGGGGTAGCCAGAATTTCAGCCCGTGCCACAGGTGCGTGGACTGAAGATTCAGGTAATTTACATGGACAGGAGAATTGGTCCAAGCGGCCACAGCTGTAGCCATCACATCATTGCAGCCCTAAAAAAAAAAGACAGTGTACTGTAAATGGGATAATTCACCCTCAGAAGGCCACAGATACTGTATGTACATGTGTATATATACTGTATATATACTGTATATATACTTTAACAAGCAGGTTTCTTGTTTCTGCTGTGCTGCCCTGCACAAAATTTGAGACATGCTTCCCCCTTGTGGATGTTTTGAAAGTATTCCTGTGAAGGTTAAATGTTTGAAATGATGATCTCTTTTTACAAATATAAAACACGTTAACTGTTCAAACAGAATAACAAAATATTTTCTTAGCCTAAAAAGAAGAAAAACCAACCTCAACTATCAGTCGTGGGCACACACGATGATCGCCGTGATTTGCACATAGTTTTCTGTGAAATAAGCAAAAAAAAATCATAAATGATTCATTAGAACAAATGTAGAGCACAGTGACACATAACATAGTCTTACTCGCTCTGTAAACATGATTTTACATTTTTTGTAATTTTTTTTAAAAATTCATATTTTACTAACTGATGCTTCTCTACAAGATTAAAAAAAACTTTTCTTAAAGACCAATGAAAGTTGATTTCTGTTTGTTGCTTCAGTATTATTCTGGAGAATTAAAGGAACAGTGTGTAACATTTTGGGGGATCTATTAACAGAAATGGAATATAATATTCCTAACTATGTTTTCATTGGTGTATAATCACCTGAAACTAAGAATCATTGTGTTTCGTTAGCTTAGAATGAGCCGTTCATATCTACATAGGGAGACGGTCTTGCTCACCGAGTCTGCCATGTTGCTCCGCCATGTTTCTAAAGTAGCCCAGAACGGACAAACCAAACACTGGCTCTAGAGAGAGCCTTTCACGCTTTTATGTTACCTGAAGGCCATCGTGGTTCTCCGACACGTTTGTGAAACTGCGGTAACGTGAACCGCAGAGTGCAAAACCGTCGTACCGCCAGCCGCAGTCTGACTTGACCGTTGCTCTCGGCTCACGTTATCGCAGTCTTGGAATGGGACGAATGAGCGGAGCGGTACTCAGTTGGTTGCAATCTGCAACCACACCACTAGATGCCGCCAGGTCCTACACACTGTACCTTTAAGTTATTTTAAGATCAGCAGCCCTGTGTAGTTTCTAAGTTTATATGATAAATGCAGGCGAGGACTCTGTATTCTACCTTTGTATGAAGGCGATGATGAAGGGCTGGGTTAGATAACCAAGGATGTTTCAAGGCCTCAGATGCCCCTATCCTCCAACTGATGACAAAACACAATGATATATGTTAAAAATCACCACACACACACAGAACGACAGTAAAAGAGAATGAGAAGATGGATACCTTTTATTCACGATGAGGAGTCTGGAGATGAAGTCTTTGGCTTCTTCAGTCGTATCTACAAACTCTTGTTCCTCAAAGTTCCACTTACAGGACAGGATGTTGTTCAGAGTCTCGTTGTCATCGTCGCCGAGGAAGGGACTGAGACCGCTCAGACTGACAGGAGGAGACAGACCATCGTTAGCATTAGTTTTGTGCATGTGTGTGCATGTGTTTGTGCGTTTACTTACAGCATGTAGGTGATGACGCCGAGGCTCCACATGTCCGTGTTGAACGACACAAAGTCGTAGTTGATGATTTCAGGAGCGAGAAACTCTGGAGTGCCAAAATTCACTCGTAGTTTCTCACGCGGTTTATATCTATGTGGGGGGAAAGTATACGTTTACATTCTGTATGATCACAGCAGTCAATAAATCTGTCAGTAAAGTAGAAGCAAATTGCTGGTACTTACATCCTAGCGAGACCGAAGTCGATGATTTTGATCTTATTAGTGATTCTGCTCACACACAGAATGTTTTCTGGCTGAAATGTGAAGCAATTGATTGATTAAACTTTGAAAATGTGTTAAAAGTCTGTTTTAAAATAATATTACAATAAATAGAAGTTACCTTTAAGTCTAAGTGTAGGATGTACATTTTGTGCATGTGCTGCAGGCCCTCACAAATCTGCCTGATGAACACGAGAGCATCCAGCTCCATTAAAGTGTAGTTTTCATCAATGATCCTGTCAAACAGCTCCCCTCCACCAACACTAAGGTTCAAGACAAATGCATAAAAAACATCAAACGTCACTCAAACATCCCACATTTGAAGCATTTTAGATTTAAAGTATTGTTATATTTTAGCATAATTATCCACAATATCAAGAATACATTTGCCAAACAAACTTAACCAAAAATCTGCTAGACATTAATGCAGTCTAGTTTAAAGTCTATGAAGGACTTGGTATATGTTGTTTTGAAATAAATAAACATATGTGCCAAAAATATAAAAGAAAGAGCATACTATTCAAGTACAAGGATGATGTCATTCCTTGACTCATAAGCTGCATAGAGCTGGATCAGGCTGGCATGGTCCAGATTATTCATGACCTGGATCTCATTCTTCACCACCTCCTACCAAAAACACAGGCGCAGACAGACAGATGCAGAAGCAGACAAACAGACACAGATGCAGACAAACACAGACACAAGCGAGCACACACACACACATGGACACGATGAGAGTGTCAGCTGTTCCCCGCTATGAGACAATGCATCTTCTCTTCTAGGTCAAATATTTCTCACCTAGGTGACAAATATTCCCTTTGCTTCTGTTCCAAGTGGCCTTGTGGTGCACTATACTGAAAACTGGGCCCCTTGCTTTTTATATCATGTGGCGTGGCTCTCACTGTAGCATCAAAATAGGACTAATTCATTATGATGACACTGAACGTTAGGCGCTGTACCTTTTCTTTCAGACTCCTGGCTTTGATGACCTTCGCTGCCAAAGTGAGACCAGAGGAGTTTTCAACACATTTGTGCACCTGGCCAAAGCGACCCCTTGAAGAGAGGGAGAGGAGGATAAAAAGATCGCCAAGAACACCTCATATAGCAGCCTAGAAACAGTTGTGAAACAGAGACAGAGACTGTGTTTTTTTCTTTCCATGACAAATCAAAAACTGATCTTCCGTCAAACGGAGAGGTTTTAGGACAGTGTTGAGCTTAATCTGTTATTTCATTAAATCTGAGCTGGGCTGTGTCTCCGCTTTGAAGACTTGGATTAACACTTAGTGATTAGCTACCAGCTGGCACCAGGGATACTGTTTCACATACCAGTCAGTCCTGCAGTAAAAATAACTGCCGTGACTCTGGAGTTATGAACCAGGGGAGAGAAGAGGAGAGGAGAAGAGAGGAGAAGAGAGGAGAGGAGAGGAGAGGAGAGGAGAGGAGAGGAGAAGAGAGGAGAGGAGAGGAGAGGAGAGGAGAGGAGAGGAGAGGAGAGGAGAGGAGAGGAGAGGAGAGGAGAGGAGAAGAGAGGAGCGGAGAGGAGAAGAGAGGAGAGGAGAGGAGAGGAGAGGAGAGGAGAGGAGAGGAGAGGAGAGGAGATGAGAGGAGAGGAGAGGAGAGAAGAGGAGAAGAGAAGAGAGGAGAGGAGAGAAGAGGAGAAGAGAAGAGACGAGAGGAGAGGAGAGGAGAGGAGAGGAGAGGAGAGGAGAGGAGAGGAGAGGAGAGGAGAGGAGAGGAGAGGAGAGAGAGGAGAGAGAGGAGAGGAGAGAGAGGAGAAGAGAGGAGAGGAGAGGAGAGAAGAGGAGAAGAGAAGAGACGAGAAGAGAGGAGAGGAGAGGAGAGGAGAGGAGAGGAGAGGAGAGGAGAGGAGAGGAGAAGAGAGGAGAGGAGAGGAGAGGAGAGGAGAGGAGAGGAGAGGAGAGGAGAGGAGAGGAGAGGAGAGGAGAGGAGAGGAGAGGAGAGGAGAGGAGAGGAGAGGAGATGGGAGGAGGGTTACACAATTAGGCTTTATGGGAACCTCTTTCCCGCCTTTGATCTGTGATAGATCAACTGCTCGCCAATAGCTTTCATTTTTGACATGACTCAGAGATTTGTAAAGCACGGTGCTCACCCGCCCAGGACCTCCTGCCAGTTGATGGTGTAGAAGTTGATGATCTGGTTGGGCTTGGCAGAAACAATGCGGTGATTAAAAGGAGCCGCTGGAGGAGAAGAGGTGTCTAAAGCAGGACGGGGGACCCGAGAAAAGATATAATCTGTTATAATAAGTTATGAGGAATGTGAGAACATAGGAGCTTCACTGTTAATTAACTGCAGCGAGGCTTTTGAAAGGGTTTGCATGGCTGCTATAATTAAGTTAGCACATTGTGCATTAACGTGCTGTGATAAACATCAGCTACAGGCATAGTTGTTGAATAAATATTACAGCAGAGGAGTAACACATCTTCTAGTCATAGTGCCAGACTGCTTCAAGGGCTTTATTGTACTTCACACTACTGTACTGTACCAACTTATCATTCTCAGACTCTTCATGAAGATATAAAGAAAGCATTAAGCATTTAATGTATGAAATATAGCCCAACCAATATCTTTGATTAAGAATAGTTGTTATTATTATTTTATTCACTTATTTTATAATATTTAAGTTGTAAATTTACTATATTTTATTGTAATTTTATTAATCACTTATTTTATTGTATTTAATTTGTATAATTTTAATCTATTTTAATGTTATAATACTATTACTGTTAGCATTTAATTCTATCATATTACATTTTTATAATTTTATTATCTTGCGTGCATTGGTCTCAAATTGTTAAAGTGTTGAATTGTTTTTGTCTTTTCTGTTGTTTTCATGGTCCACACTTGTTCTGGCTTGTCAGTGAAGCACTTTGAACTGCACTAACCTGTATGAAAAGTACTATACAAATAAAGTTAGTTTGTTTGATTGATTGATTGATTGATTGATTGATTGATTGATTGATTGATTGATTGATTGATTGATTGATTGATTGATTGATGAGGCCAATAGAAATCAGATAACGATATATCGGCTGTAATATTTTTTACATAACATAAACAATTTTGATACGGATTCCTTAGATTGATTTTTTGATTTTTTTTTTAAGAATTGTGACACACTAAGCGTAACATTTTACAGTTAAAAAAATTATCTTGTCAGTGCTCTCTGGTGGATAAACTATGAATTACCTCAAATCTACTTTTGCATTTGTGTACTACAGGTTCTTGTAATTTATCAGCCAACATACTGTATACGCCAATAACGATATATCTCTAATAAGCTAATATTGACCGATTTATCAGTCTAGCTCCAGTATGAAGTGATTAACAAAACAATTATATTTGAGCATTTTGATTAAACTGCTATACAGTAGTCACACACACACAGGATCCTTAATAATCTCCAACATTTGAATTTTATAATGATAACCTTATTCTGGCACTGCCTTACAAACTGGGTAAATAAAGCTCAATTACTAAAACTCACCAATAAAGTACGGCTCTGCATCTTCATCATTCTCCTCTTCTGCATCATTTCCTGCATCATTCTCCTTCCTCTCTCTTTCCACCCTTTGTTTTAGGTTTAACTGGATTTCAATTCCATCTGCCCTGAAGACGGCCCAGCCCTCAGAGTCAAGCTTCTGTTCATCCTCCTCATTGTCTTCCTTCTTCTCCTCCTCCTCCTTCTCCTCCTCCTCCTGGCTCTTTGTGTGCTCCTCCACTATAAAGTGTTCCTTGGTCACACAGAGCTTGGTACTTGTGCTGCTGACCGCTGATATCTGGTCCTGCTCAGCCTCTGGAGATGGGGAGGCATCTTTGTGGTTATCACTGCTGGATAAAAGTTTTTAAGAATTAAGTCATAATATCAATGTAATGTCTGGTATGATTGAAATACATACAGTAATATATATAATAGGCCATGGCTAATGACAAATTAAAAGCTTGCATACATTAGCTACGTATAGCACAAATTATCTTGTAAAGGTTTATTTGTAGGATCTCTAAAGTATAACTGTATCAATAACAGATCAATGAGGCTCTATTCCGCTGAATTAAAAAGATTAAGAAGGAAAATGAATGAGGGAATAAGATCAATATTTCTGTATTCTCACATGTAATCTACCATTTCTTTTGTTGATAATTGTTTATTTATCTATAAAACATCAGAAAACTTATGATTTCCTAGAAGAAAAGGTGATATCATCAAATATTTCTCTCGTTTGTCCAAAATCCCAAAATATTCAATTTACTATAACAAAGACAAGAAGCTAATCCTCACATCAAATGTTTGCTATTTTTGCTTTAAAATATACTTAAATTATTTGATGATTATCAAAATAGACTCATTTTCTGTTGATCAGCTAATGGATTAATTGATTTATTGACAAATCATTGCAGTTCTTAATGGGGATAAACATAAACTACCTTGTAGCAGTCTGCTCTTTTTCATCCTCATGGGCAGCAGGCGACTCTACGGCCTTGGCTAGTCCATCTGGAGAAGCAACCTCTTCCTTCTTTTCCTCTGGGAGCTTTTCTTTCTCTTTCACTACATCCTCCACATCGAGCTCGGTTTCCTTCTCTGTACCCGCCGCCTCTGCCACAACTCCCTCCTCACTAACCGCCTCAACAACCTTGTGTTTCTCATCTTCACGCAGGTAGTCCAGCAAGTTGCAAGCAGGGGCGTCAGGGTGTTGATCTTTAGGAGACACTCCGGCCTCCAGATCCAGACATCCAGAGGTGAGCTGGTGACCTGATTTCTCCACATTCTCCCTGTTGAGTTTTTGCACCTCTTCGAGAAGCAACACCTGCTTCTTCGAGGAGATATTATCTACAAGGAGAAACATTTTGGGGATTTTAATCTCTCACAACCTGTTAAATACTGTGAAAGCCAGGTTATAGGATACATCACAAGGCTGCCCAATATTTCACTCTGACCTTCTGAGCTTGGTTTCTCTGTCACATGGTAAATGCTATAGTGGGCCACAGCTGTACATGTAACAGAATATCACTCTAACACAGTAAGATCTCTCATAAAAGCTCCGAGGGCACATTTGTATTTACATTCTGCCGCTGCTGTGTCTCGCTGATTATTTTAACTGGACACCAGAGTTTAAGCACAGACATATTTCTGTAGAATTAACAGTATGCTGATCTCGGCACCTGCTGTGTCTGGAGGCTTCATCTTCTTTTGAGCTTTCAGACCCTTCGGGCTCACTGAGGGCTTATCTGTCCCATCTTTACCTTTGTGGTCCTTCAACTGTGAAATACAAATAAAAAACAGTCAAAAGAGAAATCTGGAAAATACAGTATATCGACATTCAATTTTTAAATTCAAAGAAATTATCTCAGTTAAAATGTTTTTTAGAATTTTTAGAAGGTTTTTCTTCTTCACCATAACTTTGCTTTATTACTCCTGTTTAAAATAAACTATTCAGCTAGGTCACACAGGTACTATTTACTGTCCCAAAGCTAAAATTAAAGGCCACAATGTTTTTTTTTCTTTGCTAAATGTAATGCATCAGACTATTCTCATACACCGTACGTATATCTATACCTACGAAAAGTCATTCGTATATATCCCACAAAATAAATTTACGGAATCGTGAACAGGAAGTATAAAGAGCAACAAACACCGTGTAGGGAGGAGGTCTGGGTGGATGAGTGGGTCATAAAACACCAGACTTTCGCCCAGGAAACCGGTGTTCATAGTCCGTGTGAAACCAGAAGTCAACGTGGATTTATTTGTCATGTAACTTCCGTACTTAAGTAACGTCACTTCGGGAGTTATTTTAACTCAGACCACATTCTTTTCCTAAACCTAAGCAGTTTTGTTGCCTAAACCTAACTAAGTAGTTTTGTTGCCTAAACCTAACCAAGTCAATATTTTCCTAAACCTAACTAAGTAGTTTTGCTGCCTAAACCTAACCAAGTCTATCTTTTCCTAAACCTTACTGAGTAGTTTTGTTGCCTAAACCTAAGGGAGTTGTTTCCTGTGAAAACGGAAGTTTATTTTGAAAAGACTGTATGCATATAACGATCAGAAACTGACACATGCGTCAAGTGTTGCTGGACATTTGTAGGCTCGAAAATGCTCGAAAATTAAGAATAACTTTTCGTAAGATATCATACGAGCCGTTGTATGAGGATACATTAAATGCATAACTCTCTTGTCAAGAAAATCACAACACTACTATTCACAGTATGGGGGCTAAAACATGAAGAACAAGGAGCCAGCCTGAAGCCAAAAAGCAAAAGCACAGACTTGCATATTATAAACAAAAAAGACAAGTTCCTGTATAGATTCGGACTATGAGCACAATAAACCTACACATTTTCCACATTTGCGAGAGGCGAGGAAATGCTTTGGTCCATGGAGCTTTTTCTTGTGAGAAGCCTGTGGAGAACTGGGCTCACATGCAGGAGTTATCTCTTGATTCCCTTTACTGGCTTTATTAGAGGTAGGTTTCTAGTAAAAAGACAAGATGGCAATGCTTAGTATTTGTTATGCGAATACACATGAAATGGAAGAAATATCAAATGTTAAGCATGAATGTCAATAATAGAGACAGGAGGTTGATATGATGAAGTTAGGGTCACATGTAATGCACACAACACTAAACAAAAATCCAATAAATAATTCAATGAAATGACAGCGACAGCGACAGGTTGATTTGATGAAGTTAGTGTCACATGTAAAACACACAACAAATGAATCAAACATCAAATTAATAATTCAATGACATGACAGATAAAAGAATGACAAAAGGCAAAATAAACGCAACACTTCCTCTGTTTTCATCTTACAGATTAGCACATTTATTGCACGCCTCCATGCGCAGACTGACTTGTATAATGGCGTGCCTTTGATTATTCATGGCAGATGGATAGAGAGCAGCAGGGCGGGGAATTTATAGCTTATCACTTGTCGCACTCAGCGATGGAATGCAATGCTGCTGACCCTGAGTGGAAAATATTACACGCGACCGTAGGCTGTTGTTCATATTTCTCAGCTGAGGAAACTCAGTAAACACTCTCTGATCAGGTTAGCATGGAAAAACCTGTCTCGAACCCGGGGTGTCTCACATTTATTCTCCGAATGCTGTCGCGAGGTAAACAGCAGAGGGGTTTATTTCCAGTGCAGTGTTTCCCCGGTGACAGCAGGGTTTTCTGGAGTTCAAAACCCTGACTGTGTGATTGGAGAAAGCGTGAGGAGGCCATGGTACGCTCTGACGACCATAGAAATTCCCTGATATGTGAGTCACACACACAAAATATGGATATAGTCTCTGTGACGTCACCCATAGGTTTCTGAAGAGTCAGCCCAGAGCGGAAATTACCAGCGCTTTGTCATGGCCATCAACGTGTGATACCAACGCACAAGACACCCTTTAGCTGCGGTATGAAACTCATAAGGCGGGCTGGAAGGATGCTGGATGGGTCCAACAACACAGGACTTTCATCCAGGGACCGCTTTTCGTGTCCCGTGCGTTACGTTTCACTTTCACATTACAATCAGCTGTTTGTTCATGTCCCATGTTCACAACGTCAAGTCACATTTTCACTGTACAAGCATTGTCATTTTTAGCCCAACCATGTTATTTTTTCCTAAACCTAACTAAGTGGTTTTGTTGCCTAAACCTATAGTGTTTTTGTTTAATTCACAACGTTAAGCACTTGTTTGCAGCAACCGTAAAGTGGCGCCGAGGGGTCTGAAAAAGCGTCAGCATGTGATGAGTTGGGATGAGAACGTGTTGGAAGAGCGGTTGTGAAGGGTCGTGTCTAGAAGGTGAAAACGTGCAAAAACTTGCGATACTCGCTGCCCAACGGCCTAACCTTCAAGGTCAATATTATATAAAAACGCACCCCCAATACAGTTGTTATGAACAGGAAAATTTGCTATAGAGTCCAAAACCGTTTTTTGTACCAGGCTGTAAACATATTTATTTCTACTGTAAAGTTGTGCCTATTGAGGTCTATGGGGATTGACTCGCTTTTGGAGCCATCCTCAAGTGGCCATTCGACAAACATTTCTCAGAACCGGAGGTTGCTGCTTGGTTACGTAGAAGCCATCAGACTGGTATGCAGTAATTAATCATCAGGATATCTAGCCAAAAACGTATGATCCAAACTTTAAATTGGCCTGAATTTGTCATATTTTAAGTTAACACAAATATGAATACAAAAAACTGACTGTCTGTTGTACACTTTGCACTATGACATCAATATTCCTTCAAGTATGTTTTAACCTAACGTCACAACCAGGTCATAGAGGAAAAGAGATATGACTCTAACCTCTGCAACTACGCAAGTGATAGGAGTGCAGTGATAACGTGCCTCAGGGTGTCTGTAAGTGCAGCTTCCAGTATGCTTCTGATGCCAAGCAGCACTTAGTGACCTTTATATAGGGTCATATGCTTGCATAATAAAGACAAAAACCTTAGGTTTGATTTGGAGGTGACATCAGTGTCAGAGGAATTAAAAAGTGTTTAATTCAGCCACGCCAAAGTTGAAACTAAAAAACATTCTGACATACAAGAGGAGCAACAGTAACCTCACTGAGATTATATTTACATAAGAACATATTTACCTTTTTACTTTTCTGAACCTGTACCGGCAATTCCTGAAACACTGCACGCACTGTTAAATACAGACATTTACTGGAACCTCTAAATCAAAGGTGCTTTGACAGCACCATCAACAGGACTCCCAATAAAATGTTACGAAGAGCTATTTTGCGCTGCAGTAAGTTAAGTCATTTGCAAAGAATAGCATGGCATGGGCTTTAGGCAACACCCACTACTGGAAAATAGTGATGTAAAACACACCATGTCCCAGCTGGCACAGCATTGAATTGGACACAAGGAAGACCAACAGTGTTCATATACAAGGCAGAAATGTGCCTAGTTTAAGTGAGTCAGGATTGGTGTGAGAGAGAGAAGGGGAGAAAGACTGACTCATCACTATTTGTTGACACCTGACTCCTGGTGAGCTGAAGGGGTTAAAGACCTTTTATACCCCAGACACTGCAGCCCCGATCCCAAAAGAGCATTTCTAAACGGGGCCACTCACATTTCACCCCTGGCCTCACCTCTCGTGGCCAGCCGGGGGTTTCCAGACTGAGCCTCACGCCAAGGAGGCCATGTTGTACTCAGCATGGGTGGAGAGCCAATAAGTATAAATGTGAGTTCAATCGGGGTTTCATAATAAACTATAAGTGGCATATTTATTGTGCAGCATCTTACATAACACTATAAAATTAGCGTCCTTAATTACTTTACCTTCAATCAGCAGTTGGCAAGTGTAAACATGTCAAATCCCAGACACTACCTTTTTAACCCAGCTCCGTTATATGGGGTATTTAACACACACAAGCCAAGTCACATTCAGAGAACTGTTGGGAGTGGTCAGCTTTGCTGCTATGATTAATTTCACATGTTCTGCCAAGAACAACAAGATCTTTGTGAGATCTAAGAAATCAAAGTCAGCAAGGAAAATATATAGCATCTTTTGCAACACTAGACGAGACTAGATGTCCTTAGTGATGGATGGGCAGCGATACCTGGCGATACAAACTTAAAAATGTAAACTTTAGAAACTAATCTGGCAAAAATATTAAACCTTTTTATATCAAAATTTGGGTTAAATAATGCAGCCTTTTCACATCACATGAAGGGAAGATATTTTTCAGTTTCGGCATACTATTTCAGGCTCTTAGTCTCACCTTGTCAAGCTTCTTGTTTATTGCGTCCGTAGATGATTTTCTCTTCGAGGCTTGCTTGCCTTTATTGTCTTTGGGTTTGGAGCCCTTCCGAGCCGCAGGGCCTTTGAAAATCAGCTCCATAACCCTGGAACTCTTCACCGTGTCCCCAATGAAGCTGATCACCTGCTGCATGCTGAGGACTAGCTTCTCCATCCCTTCCAGCTTCTGAGCCTGCTGCTCGGACCGCTGGTTCACCGCCGACATTATGGTGCTCATCTCTTGGCATATCTCCCTCACCTCTCGCCCCATGACCTTGGTCTGGTTCACCATCTTTGGCGGAAGATGGATCTCCTCCTTGTCAACCTTCAGATTCTCCATATCCTGTTCAATGCCGTCAATGTCCTGAGACATCCCATCTAATCGGTTGAGGACCTTTTCCTGAATGTTGATGAGCTTGTCCATCTTGCTGCTGAGTGACTCGATCCGGTTCTGGATGAGGTCAAAGCCTGCACCGCTGCCATCTCCTACTGTGTTCATTACCAAGGAACTCATGGCTTCCGGTGATATAAAAGGTCACGTTAAGACACCGACTTGAAACAAAAATAGGACTAATAACGTCTGTGAAACAGACGAAAATACTTTTTCAAAAAACGTAGCCAGCTCTACCCTTCAGTGCTCCCCGTTGGTGTGCAAACTAATTAAGATACAGAAAAGTGGAACAGAAGTGATTCAAGATTTTTTTTAAAAGATCACCTATCACCAGCAATGTAGATAAAGATGATAAATCTCTAAAACTCTGAGCTCTGACTAGTATTAAGCCAAAATAACTTCTCTGTTTCTCTCACACTTCATCCCTGGCGCCTGCTTCCCTCCACACTAGAAATGGTATTAAGAATGGAGTGAGCCGGTGTCCCTAAATGTAAATGGACAGCCTACGTCAGCAGGGGTCAAGTGTTTGGGGTGGGGGCTTGGCACTGCTTTGGCTATGAGACATTTGAGAGCCTTTAAGTGTTAAGCCCACCACGTCACGCCCCTGCTAGGTGTCAAAATGTCACTGTACACAGAACTTCTTCAGTGTGTAAGCGACAATGCTCATTCATTTTTACCATTTTTTCCTATTCAAATGGCAATGGCATTAACTCCTTGTGACAGATGGACACATAAAGTAAAAGATTTTGTCATTTCTAAATACAAGTTGTGTTGACAATGAAAATGGTAATATCCGAATAATATCCATGGCATTGAAAGGTCTGAAATGCTGCTGGTTATTTGGCACGGCTGTACGTGAGTCTGTCTGCGTATACACTTGTGAATGAGAACTATGTTGCAATTCAAATTCCCTCTTTATCTCCCGAATGCCTGTAACTTGCACTCAGTGTTCGAGGAAACATGGAGAAGCATGTTGCTCCGGGCTAATGCGACCTACAGTAAGATGTTTAGCCCTTCTGCTGAAAGGAGAGATGGATGACTGACAAAAACATCCACCGATAACCTCCCTTAAGAGAGTATGGGATCCATTTTAACTTAGCTCTTGTAATATGAACGTAATCCATGTTCTCTATGAATCAAAATATGTATGATTTATTCTAACCACAACATGCGTTTATGTCAACAGTCAGGGTTATACAGACATAAAATCCCTACTGAACTTGAACTTGAACATGCCATGGTCAAAATTATTTATATAACTAGATGCTGCAACAGTTGGTTACTCAAATTATTTCCTGATAATTTTGCCAAACTCATTTTGTGTCCATAAATTCATGGATGATGAGTTCAGGAGGATTCCAGCTTTGCTCAAGCCACCGTGAAATACTTTTGACAACACAACGGGGGCACAGACGGCACATTTAGCCCCTCACTAGGAGGGGGTGTGAACTTGGCCGATAAAGTGGAGTCGAGTGTGGTAAAGTGGCGGGGGGAGGGGGGGGAATGAGAAGGAGAGAAGGAGTTTACCTGTCAGCTCGTGTTTAATGACAAGTCACCGCACCAGCGTGCATATTACTGTCTTTCGCTCAAGATGGCTACAGCGGAAAGAACAAGTGGCTCTGACGGGGCAGAAACAGATGGGAGTGAAATCAACCATCCATCACTCAGGGAGAGACAGGGACACTCACACCTGTCTTTGGATGCCAACAGATGACAGACAGCGTAGGTCATTTGCAGCATGTTGTGTCAACTTTCTTATGCATTGGTGTGCGTGGAACAGACAGACTGGATTTTTTTTTTCCACACACGCAGCAAGAAAAATGTAAAGTATTACTTTACAAAAAAAACAGAGTTGGAACTGTTATTTTGCTGCCCGTTAAAAAGGTTAGCATGCATGACTACGATGTCTTCCATTGCTTAGAGGTAGGGGGTGCTTTAAGGTTATTAAACCCTGCAGGGACCCCTTGACCTCTGAGGCTTATTACATGAAGAAAATATCGTGTTTATATCACTTACACTTTACAGTGAAGCTAATGCCAAAGAAAGTATCATGACCGGTGCTCAAAGTCCTCTCTCACCCTCTTTGCCAAGCACAAGTATGTGTACACAGAGACTGAGCACACATAAGGTGGCAGGTGAGAAATCACTGCTCTGTCTACTGGTGCATGATTAAAATGTTGTTTAGTTAATGTGACAGCAAAATTATTAGGATGTTTGGAGGCATTGCCAAGTGCGTGAAGGTAATATGTAACAAACAATCTCATGTTTGTGTGTGTGTCCTGGTTGACCTTCTCTGTGGTTTGTCACTAGGGCTGAACACAATATTGGAAAAAAAATGACATTGCAATATGAAAAAATACAGAAATATTCACCCTAAATTTTGTAGGCTACATTTTAAAATTAAATGCATCAATCTGTTTCACTTTGAGAGCAAAATTAAGAGGCTAGATAAACAGTTTTGTGCTCTTGTAAACAGTTTTGTGCTCTAGTAAACAATTTAATCATAAACACACTGGTTATATAGATATAAACAGTGATGACACGGCAAAAAATTCACACCCACAAGACATGGTAAACGAGACTTGCTCCGTGTTTTAAGATGGTTCGGGTGGGTTGCCGACATCCCCGCAGCTCGCACTGACGACAGTCTGCCCCGGTTGACAGTCGCGCCCCGTCCAACGTGTAACATTTAGGGGGATCTATTGGCCGATTCTTTAGTGTATAATCACCTGAAAATACTAATCATTGTGTCTTTGTTACCTTACAATGAGCTGTTTATATGTACATATGGAGCTGGTCCTCTTCATGGAGCCGGCCTCCATGTTTCTACAGTAGCCCAGAACGGACAAACCAAACACTGGCTCTAGAGAGGGCCATTTGCGTTTTCACGTTTTCGCATCGGCCACCATAATTCTCCTACACGCTTGGCACATGGGAGAAGTTTCAGTTGGTTGCAATCTGCAACCTCACCACTAGATGCTGCCAGATTCTACACCCTGCACCTTCAAGTCCACGGCCCTGGGAAGCGGAAAGATACGGGCGAGGGGTGCTGTAATGCTCACGGTCGAATCCACTAGCCACTTTTACCCCGGGCCTTTCCAAGCTGACCAGCTATAGCCAGTTGCAGCGCACATGGAGGAAATGCGCCCAGCGAGGGCCAGCCAGCACCAGGGAGAGGATCATCCCACACCGAGCAGGCCATCTCTGCAGACGGACCCCACCCATTGAGAAGTGTAAAAATATATACAGTTCATTATGAAACTGTGGCGGGTCTACCTAGAGTGTAGGTAATTAATGGGAAACACTGGATTAGTCATGGAAAATGAGAACCGTGGCAGTTTTCCTTTCATATCAAGCAGCAGAAGCCGACATCGCACGTCCTGCGATGTGACTATTGTACATGCGTATATCGCAATGTCGATGCTAAAACGATATATCGTGCAGCCCTAATTGTCACCTTGTCGTGGTGGTCCCCCATGGCAGTAAGGTTGAAGGGGCGGTCCCTGACAAACAGCAATCCAACCAAGACCTCAATGGTGGAACAGGCGGAGGATGATGGCTGACTTTAGGGGAGCATCACAACGGCTGGGAAGGCGAATGAAGGCTTCAACAAAAAAGGCCCCCAGTCGTCCTGGACTCCATGCCACTGGATCCTGACCCAGATCTGTCAAGGACCGTGTGGTGGCTGTCCATGCATCAGTCTCCCGAAGTTAAACAAAGTCACGCTCAGACGTCCTCCTTAAAGAGAAGACGGTCGTACTCGCCTCGAGTGCCCACCGATGATGATCGTTGACCTTGCAGTTTGAACACCTACTGACTTACAGACGTCAAGAGTGGAAACATTTAAAGGTAAAATGATATACAGCAGAGGGCTTAGCTCCTTTTAAGTCCCAGTGAAACAGAAGTTAGAGCATCTTTAGCCGTGAAACAGTGAAACGGAATATTTGAGCGGAGTGTTAAATCAAATCCTTCGCATTTTATTGGAGCACTAAAAAGTGGGCGGGCTTAGAGTTTAGCGCGATACGAAGCTAGGCACTACAGAGGACTGTTGGCTCCACACATGCACCTCCATCACCTGTTGTTAGATCAGGCGGAGGACGAGGGAGAGATGACAGGGACACTTTGCAGATTTTCAACTAGCTCTATGTCACTGAGCTGCCGTTAAAAGTATATGGCAGGCGAGAAGTTCATTCTTGTCTCCGAAATATAAACAATAGTAAGCATAATGCAGAGGTCGACTCGTATGGGCTTGGGATCTTGCAGTCGGGTAGCGCTTTTCTACACTGTAGCGACGACATAAACAAATGTCACGTAGATGGTGATGAAAGTGTACTCGGGTATGGAACAACATTACCATTACTAATGTGAAACCTGAGCAGCGGGGGAGTGGGGACAGGGGGGGGGGGGGGGGGCAAGCATACTCCGGCATGGTAGGAATCAATCGTACCTAATATGAAAAGCCCTTATATGACCGGTGTGGCTAGCTAGTCACCCAAAGTCTCACTTGATTGGATGATTTTTTTGTTAACGCCCCTAAGTGCAGGATGAGTCATCAAACAATTGAAACCGTTTTACACAAGAGGAAAGAGGGATTTGGTGGGGATTTTGATGTAAAACACTCTAATACTGTTTTTTGGGGGGGGGTTTTACATATATTTGGCATATAACAAAAGATAAATGAACAATTAACACAGGGGCACAGAATTCAAATTAAAAGAGAAAATTAAATTTATTTTTTCACTAGGGTCTTCAAATAATAAAACTTCAAACTTTTAGGTCAACATGCATCCATTGTAACCCTAATAATTATAAAAAAAAACACTTTCTATCTGTTATCAATATCATGATAAATGGTAGTGCTGGTGCAAATGATTATTTTCGTTATCCATTAATTTGCCAGTTATTTTCTTGATTACTTGATTAATAATTGGTCTAATGTCAAAAAAATAGAGGAAAAAATTCTAATCAGTTTCCCAGATCCCAAGCTGACGTCTTCAAAAATCTTACCTTTGTCTGACCAGCCACAAAATAGGGCACCTGATTAAAACATGCATGGTTATGGCAAAATAAATGTTTATTATCCAATAAAGTAGTTGAGCCAGATGGTATTACCTAACCTCCTGTGAGTAAAAAGGCAAAAAAAAAAAAAAAAAAATGCACATAGACGCATACAAGATTTTAGTTTATCTTATTTTTCTGAGCAGTTGTGGGAGGTTACTGTCTGGTAGAATAATTTGACCAGCATGGCCCTCTGTATTAGGTTAATTGTTTGGCACTGGGACAAGGTGAACTGTTAAAAATGGAGCAGAGAACACAATGTCCTGGGAGGCAGTGAGACTGTGTGCTGTGGCTACTGTCCAGTCTCCTCACCAGTCTCCACTCACACATTGCACAGCCTGCTAGTTCTGGCTATGCTTTCTCTTGGAAACTTGTGGGCTTAAATGTGTGTGGCAGCGGTGAAACTTAACTCCTCGTGCTAATGTCTGAGACGTCTCTTCTGTTCTTTCCCTCTCATGTTTTCTCTTGGCATGTAAACACATTCTGCTGCTGCGCTCTGACAGACTTTTTGGATTTGTTTATATAAGGTCATTAAAACTACACTATGCTGATTCAATACATTGACTCCCCACATACATGCATGCGTACTGTACATGTCTGTTTGCCTTGTGAAATGTGATAAATGTACATGTTATCGCATCCAAGCTAAAGTATCCAAATGTTGAGAGATTTCATGGGATATGCACTGATGCCTTTTGGGATTGGACAGGCTCAGAAGAACTAAATTATGCGAAACTCTTATAAAAATGTTATAAATGTTATACATGCTTTTATCTCAACCCGACTTGTAAGGCTGTGTATGAAGGCATTAGCCAGGCCTCTGTTTCACGCTTGCAGTTGGTCCAAAATCCCTCCGTCACACGATTAAATGGCAACAGGCCCGTGTCCCTGAGGTCTGTGCATGAAATCCTTTGAGAGACTGGTTGACCCGCCTGAAGGACATCGCAGGACCTTGCCTATTGGGCAAAGCAGGTCAGTGGATGATGCAGTCAACACGGGACTGCTCTACATCCTGCAACACCTCGATTCCCCAGGGACATACGCAAGGTTGTTGTTTGTGGACTTCAGCTCGGCGTTCAACACCAGCATCCCAGACATCCTCCGCTCCACCTGTCAGTGGATCACAGACTTCCTGACAGACAGGAGGCAGCAGGTGAGGACTGGGAAAATCACATCCAGCACCCGAGCCATCAGCACTGGGGCCCCGCAGGCATGTGTGCTCTGCCCACTGCTCTTCTCGCTCTAAAGCAACGACTGCACCTCAGGAGACCCGTCTGTTAAACTCCTGAAGTTTGCAGACGACACAACGGTCTGCGTACAGACTGGAGGTTGATCGGCTGTCCCTCTGGTGTGGTCAGAACAACCTGGAGCTGAACGCCGTGGAAAACTGTGGAGATGACTGTGGACTTCAGGAGGAGCTCACCATCTCCCTAACCTGACCCTGTCAGATGGTTCTGTGAAACAAACCAAAAGCCGTCATTGGAAACTGTTTGGAAAAGGGCAGGCGCTTTCAAAAAATACTTGGCAGGTGATTGGATGAATCATCTGTCAATCGAACTAACAAAAGCGAAACTAACTAAAGGCGAAAACATGGCCATACTTTACACGTTCAGTGCCAGTCTTTGCTCTTCTTTCAGTGAAGAAATACTCTCCAGTTCTGATATAACTGATGCTACTGCAGCATCTACGCTAACCTCTCCAGGAGCCGCCATTGTTGTTTAGAACGTACAGTTGCTCCGTGTCGTCTCATGATAATCTGGTGCCTTCAAATGAAACTCGTGGAATCGTGTTTACAACATGGGAAGTCGTGTACACGATATGCTTGGTGTTCAAGTGGTTAAGTCGTGAGAACACCGCTGCTAAGCAACGGCAATATTAACGTTACTGTCGGTGTCTAGGAGCCACAGAGGCTAACAATTTAGCAAGCTAGCAAGTGGGTAACATAATGCAGGAAATGCAAAGCCATAATGACAGAGGAAAAATATTAGGCAGTTGGGAATATCAACATTTTCCTCAGACCTATTATAAAAGTACGATGAAAAACAATGTACGACTAAAATTACCCCATTTGAAGGCACCAATAGTCTTACTGTTCACTGCACGTCCATCACTGTGTGGTTTGGATCAGCCACTAAACAGGACAGAAACAGACTACAACGGACAATCAGGACTGCAGAGAAAATCATTGGTAGCATCAATGCAGATCCATCACACCCTGGACACAACCGGTTCAAACTTCTCCCCTCTGGAAGGCACTACAAAGCACAGTACGCCAGAAAAAACAGACACAAGAACTGCCTTGTCCAATTAACTCACCAACTCAGCTTTTATTCTGAACAGCAGGTGGCATTGCTCATCTGTGTAAAAGATGGACATTGAGACTCCGGAGCTCAAAAGTCAGATTTAAAATGATACTCCACCCAAAATCTTTTGAGTTTGAAACAACCAACACCTTGACTTGTAAGGTAGCTATAAAAAATAGTGGCAAGTTCTCAAAGAGGGAAAAAAGAAACGTCTATAGAAACCACTCCTGCAGCATAATACATGTGTCTGCTCACAAGCTATAAAGGATTGTGTGTGAGTATTGTGACAGCGGCAGTGTTTTTAGCCATATTAGCATGCACAGCAGAGAAGATGATTGTTAGGTAGGAGTGGGAAAAAAAATGTCTATAACAATTTCTTAGAGCCAAGGTTAACATGTTTAAATTTCCCCTTTTGTCGGACCAACAGCTGAAAACCCGAAGGTACTCAGTTGACTAAGAAACCAGCAAATATTCACATAATATTCGCAATATTCACCTAATTGATTAATCAACTAATCATTTCAGCTCTATGGTGCATCACTGAGCTCATATTAAAGTGGTTTTAGTAAGGATGACAGTCATGTAACTGAGCACTACTCAGAGTAATTTCAACTGTAGAACTTTTATTTCTATTCAGCACAGTTAACCTTTTTTGTTCTTGTTTTTGGACAGTGCCTGTACTTGAAGAAGATATTCCCAGATGCACTATTATTATCAGTGTGGAAACATAAGAAGCGTTGTACATTGAGGATGTCAAAGGGTATTAAGAGTTAGTGACAGAATGCAAAGAAAGCTTAGTCACATACTCTTGGATCTACAACGGTAAATGTCAGTGTGGATCTCCTAAATGCCAAGAGACGAGTGGAAACAAGAGAGGGTGGGCTGCGGCTTGTCTGAGGTATTAAGACACATATGTATGTATTTAGATGTGTAATGGATATTTACAAGGCAGTATTCTCTTAGCATAATTAGTATTCTACAATATGAAACAGGTAAAGTGACATTGAGCCATACGGTTTTGAGGGAAAGAAATAACTGGAACAGATATCTTATAGTAAATATCAGACATAGTGAGAACCAGATATTAAAGGGTAATGAAATGCTAAATATTACTCAGCAGAAAAGCTCTCTTTTACCCTGATCTTTAAAGGTTTCAAGTCTGTTGCTTTTCCCAAAACATGCAACGTCACCATTGCACTACTAATGAAGCAATGCTATATTACAGATGCAATCTGAAAATCACTAGATGGCAGCAAAAGGAGGATTTTCAGCCTGTGTTTCATCACTGTGCAACACCGCAGGGTGGCTGGCAGGCTCTACCGCTAGATCTCACTCTACCTTCACAGCAGATTCTCTAAACTCATAAACACCAGCGACTCCTTATCTCATATTATATCTTTCCTGTTAATATCCGTAACATAACACGCATCATAACTACCAGTCTCTCCTGTCACTCAGATACTGAGCATCACATTGCTGCTGAAATGATTACCCACCATATGTTCAGCTAACTAATTAAGTTAGATGTGACATTTAGCTGGAGGATAACGTGGGAAAAGTGAGTGCAAAGGTAAGCAGATAATGCACAAATAAAATTTACTTTAAAGACAACGCAAACATGGCTTAATATGCAGGTAATAAAAGTAAGTGCTTACAGGTTTCTAGACAAAACTGAAATATAAAAAGTAATATTATAAGTAGACAAGAAATTAGAATGAATGATACACATATCAATTACATACTGTAAACATTTCTGACCATAATATGTTTAAGTATAATACAAAATAAACAGACAAGTCTATCACATTGACATTTACAAAGCATGCGTCTGTGGTGCTTGTTTGTTGTCTGAGCTTAAAGTAATTATAACACTATGATTAAAGAGGAAACTCATTTCCATCAGTCGCCAGCATTGTCCCTAAGAACTACTCTACATGAAATCTGATGCTACACTACAATCCCGTGCAGCCTCTGCAACATGTCACAAGTTCTCTTAAACAACTTGTGAGCCTGATCTTTGCAACAGAATTCAAAGTCTTGTTGTGCATCAGTGATAAATCATGTATTCGATGCCAACTGCATCATAGCGAACATAGAATAAACAGAGCAAATAAAGTGCAAGCAAGGACACTGTTGTCTCTGGTGTCCATTTAAATAACTTTATGTTTAATCAACAACCTCGAGATTTCATTCTTCTGCCAAGCGTCACCTTTAACATATATGTTTCTCTACTATTAAACACTTTTTGAAATTACTATGTCTCCAGCCTAATAGGACATTCCCACAAGGACAGTGAGATTATCAAGTAAGGGAGGTCATTAAATGTTGGTGATCCACCAGCTGCTGCCATCTCCTCTGAAGACAGTCCAAAAATTGTTGAAAGGATCTATAGTATTAGTAACTGATCAAGGCTTTAAAGGCCATCGAGAAGCAATCACACAACTATTCATCGCTGAAAACAATAAATGATGTGATTTTCTGCAGCATATTCCTGGTGCTTACTATTTAAGTTAAGTTAATGAATAATGAACCAAAGATGTTTTCCTCTTAAAATCTTACAGCATTGCAATGTAGAGCTGCACAATTAATCCAAATTTTTTTGAAATCACAATATGGCCTATACTGCATTTTTCAAATCGCAGGAGGTGCAATATTTGTTAAAGGTGAAGTGCGTATCAAAATACCATTTTAAATTAAATATTGTGGTGCTGCAGAGATGTCCTGGCCTATTCTACAGATCTAAGAAAACAATTTTGTTTGGTACAGATTCCTGCAAAATAATAATATTGCAAATCATATCGCAGTTGCAATAACAGTCAAAATAATCACGATTAAATATTTTCTCAAAATCGTGCAGCCCTATGGCCACCTAGCATCCTAGAGCATCATATGCAGGTGTTAGCAAATCAAGGAAAGTCTTCACACAAGTGAGCTTTTGTACTGTATTGTCTCAGTAAGACTCATAACAATAAATTCAGTGGATTTTCAGTAGAATAGAATAGAGACTGTCCACAAAGGTGGAAAATTGTCTTGTCCATTAATTAAAACACACAATATAGTTTTGGGAATTCTTAGTCTATAAACCGCACACTACTCAAGTATAAATTCAAAATATTAAAGCAAAATATTCATAGCCCTACTAAATCAACAATTACCATTATTAAAAGGTTAATGTTATGTTCCTTTTAGAAAACAAAAATGTGTGAGTGTTCCTCCGCTAATTTTTGTGTGTTATTCAACAAGTCAAACAGCCTTGTATATACCTGAATGGCCGGGGACGTGGATGCTCTGTGCATCCTCCTGTAGCAGAGTAAATCGCACAGCCTGCTCCAGAGGTAGGAGGCCACCAGACACATGCTGTTGACTAGCCAAATGTCCCAGCCTGTGACAAAGTTCTCCATGGTTTTAACTTTACTCTTCATCCTTCTTGCTTTTCCTATCTATAACTACAAAGCAGCTCTTGGAGCTTAGGGAGAAGAGTCTCAAGTGGAGAGTAAGAAGAGATGACAGCTCCTTCTCCGGGTACGGACCGCCCAAACATAACTATCCTCCGCAGCCTCTGTTAATTCAGTCAACACCCCACTCCCATCAGCACTCAGAGCCAGAGGACGGGCAGTTTGTCCTCATGACAAAAGAGTGACAGGTGCCAGCAAAGAAAAAGCAAAGCTCACTCAGACACCCTCAATCCTTCCATCTTCACTACAAAGCAGGACTTTGATTCTCCTCTCAGAAACTGTCTGAATAAATGAGACACAGTCCACCGAAATTAATCCTCAACACAGTACTGACATTGAAAAGTGAGAGAATTGTGATAGGGGGTCGAGTCTCCCTGTCAACACATACACTTGGATGTGGTGTAAATAAATAGCCTGTGCTATTGGATTACTGTTCCAAATGTCACACAGACTATCACATGGGCGCTTACACTCAACGCTCTCAACTGAGGCAATTTTATGTCAACTTATATAGTTTTAACCCCAAGTTATTGTGTAAATACAAAAATAACGTTATTAAATGTCAATCCAAATTAACAATTAAGGCATAGATTATTTAATAAATTAGGGATCTCTGAGGACTTTTAATCTCAACCACATAATCTCTGTATTGTGCAACAACGACACTTTGGCTGTGAAAGCCATATGGCCACAAGTCCAATAATGCATCATCTGGCTGACAGTGGTCAGTCACAGCTATGTACAGCATGTCTGGAAATCTCCCCGGCCTCCTCTGGCTTCACCGCCGGCTCTGCCAAATACAATAATGAGCTCACTTCTGGATGGGAACTGGGCTCTCGCTGCCCAAATGAAACTCTTGGCTGCCATGAGAAAAAAAAAAGCAAAACTGGTCTTTGATTACTCACAAAGTCTCAGTTTGCTTTACCGTAGACTACTTAAATTACAACTGCAGCATGTGGTTGATTAAATCCCAGACTACATGTTTTACGCTATTTTTGGCACTATATCATTGATAAAACTATATATATATTCAAAGCTATCAATTTCCCTTAAAGCTGCAGTGGGTAGAAATGGAGAAAATATGATTTTAAAAAGTTATTTTTATAAAACGGTCACTATATCCTGACAGTAGTGCATGAGACAAGTAATCATGTGCCTCTGTGTCCGGTGTCCTCCGGTGCTCCTAATGGCATCTGCAAGAGTTCACAGACTGGAAGAAACAACCAATCAGAGCCGAGCTGGAGCCTGCCGTCTCTGAGCAGCTGTCAATCACTCACAAACTCCGATTAAACGGTCACACTAGGCAGCGCTGATCAAATATTAATCAATATTCTGTTACTGTAATGCCTATTTCTCGCCTCAAATGTTTTCAGAAACATCTTGTAGAGTACTGTTTAGCTGCAAAATGAGAAAGCTTGTGACCCGGCAGCCATGTGGAGATCTGTTGAGGAAATACCAAGCACCGCCCATCAGCTGGAGCACAGCCAATAGAAACGCTCAATAGAAATGCTCTCTCTCTGAAGTGACCTGTGATTGGCCAAAGATTAGATTTTTTAAAGCCTGAAAACAGAGCCATGAGGAGGTGCAGAAGTCTCTCTCAGAACACTTGAATTACAATATGCTGAAAGGTTATTATGGAATTTTCGCCAAATGATGCCAAAAATATTCTGCCTACTGCAGGTTTAATTGGCACTTATGTGTTTTGAGTTATTCAACATCATTGCTAAAGAAATATATATATTTTTACTATAAAAGAGCAACAGCACTTAAGTTTCTGCTGAAAATTAAGTAGATTAGTGAATGCATTGTTACTACATTCCTGTTGTGTAAAAAATGTGACTTTTACCACCCTCTGCTGGTGCTCCTGCACACTCAAAAGTCTGATTTAAAAGGACAAAATACTGTATATCAGCACTCCTTGACATAGCCTGAGTATCTTTCATATGGAATTTATGAGCTGCATGGATACCTCTGGTTCAAACTTCATCTCCCAGAAGCAGCGCATGGTTTTCACCTTCTCTAAGTAGGGGAAGAAGGCCAGCTTGGTCATGTTTCGGCTGTCGGCACGCTGATGAACTGACCTCAGCTTGGCCATTCTCCCAGAGGGGGACACTTGGCAGCCAACCCTCTCCTTCTGAGCTCTCTCTCCGTCTTCCCGGCCGGGTTGACCTCACTGGTGTGTTTCTGTTGGCCGGGCCTTTTATCTGAGCAGAGGAGGAGAGTAAAGAACCACAAAGTTTGTCAGAAAACAGCAGCAAAAAATAATTTCAGTTTTTCTTTTTCATTTTCTTTCTTTCCTAATTGCTCAAACACTTACAGTAAAGTAACATAATATTGAGAGCCTTGAGGTCTTGCATCCATTAAGTGAAGCCAACAGATTTTTAGCCAAAACCCATGTTAAATCCTAAGTGGCCATTGAAACAACTCAAGGTTGGTGGGGCTGATGAACAGGCCTCAGATGGTTCATGCAAATGATAATTGAGTTGGTAAATAGCTAAGTTAAAGGAAAATCTATAGGAAATGTAAACGAAACGTCCTATTTGTTATTGTTAAGTCATTTATTTCTCCATTGTACTGTGTTGTAAATTCATAATGTATTTGTGTATCGATCTATTTATTGTTTAACATCATCATTTATACATCCCTTGTTAATGTGACCTATTTTTCAATAAAATAAATTGTTAATTTGTAAAGTCAATCAGTCCTGTATTATTGTTCAATTACCAAGGGCAAATTTAACCTACTATTATCCCCTTCCTCACACTTTAAATGCAATATGTAGGCTACAGTTTTTCTAGCTTTGCTATGTAGTAATTGCATTACACATCAATGTAGACATATGCACAATATAAGCACAAAACTGACACAATTAATGTCTTGAAACTACATGTTTTGACACGACAGAGCCTCAAGATTAGGTAATGGAGGAGCATCCATAATAAGGACCTTATCGTTTCAATCAATATTACAAAACATATAAAAATTATTATTTATTTATTATTCATTAATATTTCCAATAAATTAAAGTTAGCATAAACCAGCTTACACACCGTAAGCATGGAGCTGTGGAGCCCTGGGGACAGTTTGCCCAAAAATCCAGCCTTGCCAATCACATATCAATCAATAAATTGCTTTATCATTCATCATCAACTTTGCCTGCAAGAACCCCGAGGCTGCGTTCACGTACTATAAGAAAAACACGTTTTTCCTTCACCCCCATTAAAGAAAACTGTTCCTTCACATTTAATTTGCAACGTTAGCCAAACGTAATCCTAACAGATAAACAAAAAAACAACCCAACTCCAGTTTCACAATGTCCGTCTTGATGTAGCCTTGCGTTTGTCTCGAAAAACATAAGGCAGTCAGGAAATGCCCTGATGTCGGACCGTCGCATCAGCACCTGAATGCACACAGACAGTGAAGTAGGAAAAGGAAGTCGACCAAATAAATTGAATTAACACAATCTCCGAATAAACAGCATAATAATCACATATTGAAAGGGTAAAGTCACATCTGGGTATAACGTTGTTTAGGCAAAAAAAAAATGTTTCCAACGTTACATCAAAACCGTGTTTGTTCACGTGATTAAAGGTCATAAGTTTTGCGGGGAACCAACATGGCGAACGAGATGGCAGCACTGGACGCGGTGCAATGTCCCATTTGCTTTAAAGACTTCACGTCTGCCACAAATTGACCTGTGATTGGCCAAAGATTAGATTTTTTAAAGCCTGAAAACAGAGCCATGAGGAGGTACAGAAGTCTAGTTATCTCTCAGAACAATTGAATTACAATATGCTGAAAGGTTATTATGGAATTTTTGCCAAATGATGCCAAAAATATTCTGCCTACTGCAGGTTTAATTGGCACTTATGTGTTTTGAGTTATTCAACATCATTGCTAAAGAAATATATATATTTTTACTATAAAAGAGCAACAGCACTTAAAGGTCCCATATTGTAAAAAGTAACATTTTCATGGCTTTTATATTGTAAAGCAGGTTTAAGTTGTATATAAATACTGTGAAAGTATCGAAACGCTTAATCCACAGAGAAATACACACAGCCCGTATTCAGAAACTGAGCTTTTGAAACAAGCCGTCAGGATTTCTGTCCATTTGTGATGTCACAAATCTACAATAATTAGAACATTTCAAAGTTTTAAACGTAACCATTCTAAATGGGTCCCAGTTTATTTCCTGCAGTGTATGTGAATTACATCAGCTGACAGGAAGTAAACATGGACCCAAGCTATTGCCTAGCAACGCAATTCTGTTGCAATTCCATTGAAATGTACTAAAACGGAGCGTTTCAGACAGAGGGTAAATACAGGTATATTCAAGCAGACAGCATGAGGAAAATAAAGGTTTTTTTAAACATTAAATTATGTAAACATGTTCTAGTAGAAACCCATAATACAAGTATGAACCTGAAAATGAGCATGATATGTCCTCTTTAAGTTTCTGCTGAAAATTAAGTAGATTAGTTAAGTAATGCATTGTTACTACATTCCTGTTATTTAAAAAAATTGACTTTTACCACCCTCTGCTGGTGCTCCTGCACACTCAAAAGTCTGATTTAAAAGGACAAAATACTGTATATCAGCACTCCTTGACATAGCCTGAGTATCTTTCATATGGAATTTATGAGCTGCATGGATACCTCTGGTTCAAACTTCATCTCCCAGAAGCAACTGTTTCCAACGGTAAAGCAAAACCGTGTTTGGTCACGTGATTAAATGTCATAAATTTTGCGGGAAACCAACATGGCGAACGAGATGGCAGCACTGGACGCGGTGCAATGTCCCGTTTGCTTTAAAGACTTCACGTCTGCCACAAATTGACCTGTGATTGGCCAAAGATTAGATTTTTTAAAGCCTGAAAACAGAGCCATGAGGAGGTGCGGAAGTCTAGTTATCTCTCAGAACACTTGAATTACAATATGCTGAAAGGTTATTATGGAATTTTTGCCAAATGATGCCAAAAATATTCTGCCTACTGCAGGTTTAATTGGCACTTATGTGTTTTGAGTTATTCAACATCATTGCTAAAGAAATATATCTATTTGTACTATAAAAGAGCAACAGCACTTAAGTTTCTGCTGAAAATTAAGTAGATTAGTGAATGCATTGTTACTACATTCCTGTTATTTAAAAAAATTGGACTTTTACCACCCTCTGCTGGTGCTCCTGCACACTCAAAAGTCTGATTTAAAAGGACAAAATACTGTATATCAGCACTCCTTGACATAGCCTGAGTATCTTTCATATGGAATTTATGAGCTGCATGGAAACCTCTGGTTCAAACTTCATCTCCCAGAAGCAACTGTTTCCAACGGTAAAGCAAAACCGTGTTTGGTCACGTGATTAAAGGTTTTTGCGGGAAAAACCAACATGGCGACCGAGATGGCAGCACTGGACGCGGTGCAATGTCCCGTTTGTTTTAAAGACTTCACGTCTGCCACGATTAACGGACACCTCGACGCGTGTCTGCTGAAAAGCGTCACCGACAGCAGTCCGTCAGAAACAGACGGAAGTGAACCTCCTATGAAGAGATCTCGCATTAGTTTGGCGGAAGCTGGAGATCCCAGCAGCCAACAAAAGGTCAACAACACCGCGGCCAGCTCATCCTCCACAGGTTCACCCTCTTCTTCGGTGTTTTCTCTGTTTCAGACCAACAACAAGAGTAAAGTTTCACTTCCAAGTGAACGGAATGTTTTATTTTCAAGTAAACAATCTCCTGTCAGCAAGGGAGTTAAACGTAATTTGATGAGCGAGGCAGAACCAGAACCAGAACCAGGACCAGCAGGTACAGAGAAACCTTCTGGATTAAAGGGACAGACTGTGAAGACCTCCACCGGTTTATCCCCCCGGACTCTGCTGACGACAAACAAGCCTCTGGCGGAGATGCTGAGGCCGAACACACTGGAGGAATACTTCGGTCAAAGTAAAGTTGTGGGCGAGCAAACGCTCCTCCGGTCGCTCCTGGACTCCCAGGAGATCCCGTCTCTGCTCCTCTGGGGTCCACCGGGGTGCGGAAAGGTGCGGTGGTGAGGAAACTAATGATGGTGCAGCATCCCCATCCCATAATTCACTTCCCTTCTGTTTTATATGTAATGCATGATTGTGGCTTTCTGTCAAACTTTAAAAAAAGTGACCTTTTCTTAAAAGTACATCTACTCCCTCATTAAAAAAAATCAATAATCTATGAATGCAGCAAATGTTTTTCATTTCAACAGTTTAACTACTGGACACTATAACTGCAACGATTAATCAATTAGTTGTCGACTATAAAATTAATCGCCAACTATTTTGATAATAGGTTAATAGGTTTGAGTAATTTTTAAGAAAAAAAATTCCAGCTTCTTTAATGTGAATATTCTCTGGTTTCTTTACTCCTCTATGACAGTAAACTGAATATCTTTTAGTTGTGGACAAAACAAGACATTTGAGGACGTCATCTTGGGTCTTGGGAAACTCTGATCAACATTTTTCACTATTTTCTGACATTTAATAGACCAAACTAATCGATTAAATTGAGAAAATGATTGATAAATTAATCGACAATGAAAATAGAATGAAAATAATCATTATTAGCTGCCCTACTTGTCTTCACTGAAAAGTACTAGTAAACTAGTGAACGTTTGGCATTTTTGGCTTGATAAATTACTCCAATGATTAATGATTAAAAATGTCTGTCAATTTTTGCATCACTTCAGCACTATGTAGCTATAACAAACAGTTAAGTATTAAATTACATCTACTCCCTCATTAAAAAAAATCAATGATCTATGAATGCAGCAAATGTTTTTCATTTCAACAGTTTAACTACTAGACACTCTAAGACAATTAGTTGTCAACTATTAAATTAATCGCCAACTATTTTGAGAATAGATTAATCGGTTAGAGTAAGATTTAAGAAAAATAATTCTCGGATTCCAGCTTCTTTAATGTGAATATTTTCTGTTTTCTTTACTCCTCTATGACAGTAAACTGAATATCTTTGAGTTGTGGACAAAACAAGACATTTGAGGACATTTGGGTTTTGGGAAACACTTATTATTTTTCACCATTTTCTGACATTTTATAGACCACACTAATCGATTAAATTGCGAAAATAATTGATAGATTAATCGACAATGAAAATGATCATTATTAGCGGCCCTACTTGTCTTCACTGAAAAGTAAACTGTCAGTGCCCTGGAGGTTTAAAGTTTCTATATCAAGAATTTTTTGGGGGGGGACTTAAAGATATTTAACACCACTAGCTATAGGGTGGCAACAACGATTATTATCACTATCATTAATCCTAATAATTAACTAACTAATGATTATTTTATCTATTAATCACATCGTCTACGAAGTGACATAAATAGTGAACACTGTCACTTGCTTCCAACGCAGATTATTTTCACTTAGGGCTGCACAGTTAATCAAAATTTCATCGAAATCGCAATATGGCCTTCTGCAATTTTTAGATTAAATATTGTTGTGCTGCAGAGATGTCCTGGCCTACACATCATATTCTACAAGCTTAAGAAAACACCTTTGTTTGGTACAGATCCCGCAACAATCACACCATAATCATTTTAATATGTTTTTCAGTGAAAATTAGAATAACGATGTAAAAATTCTCATTCCCTCTAGTATTGCAAATCATATCGCAATTGCAGTATCAGTCAAAATAATCGCAATTAGGTATTTTCTCAAAGTCGTGCAGCCCTATTTTAACTGTCAATTTTTTGTTTGTTTAATTGACTAATTGTTTAATCTATAAAATGTTAGAAAATACGTATCCATCACATTTCCCCATAGCCCATGGTGACATCATAAATGATGTTGGTCCATCCAACTGTTCAAAAGCAAAAGATATTTAATTTTACAATTATATGAAACTGAAAAAAGAGAGACAGGAACTAGTGAACATTTGGCATTTTTTGCTTGATAAATTACTCCAATGACTAATAATTAAAAATGTCTGTACATTTTTGCATCACTTCAGCACTATGTAGCTATAACAAGCAGTTAAGTAGTAATAACTCAGGTTACATTAGTGGTAGCATAGATTTGCATCTATCTTCCCTCTCTCGCACTTGATAAAAAGAGAGTTGAAACTTTTACAGCATGTTGAAAGAGTACGTTATTCTCTCTCTGGCTGCCAGGTTGGTGCTTGCAACTGTTCTTTGTCAGAGCTGAACACAGCATGTTAATGACTTCTTAGGTATGCCAAGCTACTGAGCTGGATCGCCGCACAGCAGCTCGCCATACTTAGACTTCGTCAACATGCTTTTAGTAACACTTTAACTCCCTCTGTCAGTTGTCTTGCAGCTCTCAGGTTTCACAATTGAAAGGTTATTTTTGGAGCTTGTTATAAGGATTTACAGTGAAGACGAGATTTACGAGGCCCTCGAAGGAAGGTGCATTACATGAGGTGGAAAATCATATGAATGGCTCAAAAACTGGATATTAAAGATGCCACGCTGGTGCTAATAATTTGTCCCATTTAGATTCCAAAATTCATTGCATGTGTTTTAATCAAATGACCTTCTATGTGTGTTGTTGTCTTTCAGACCACGCTGGCTCACATAATCGCCAGCGGCAGTAAAAAGAAGGGAACGGCTCGTTTCGTCACTCTGTCTGCCACCAGCGCGTCCACCAGCGATGTCCGAGAGGTGATCAAGCAGGCGCAGAACGAGCTCCGACTGTGCAAGAGGAAGACCATCATGTTCATTGATGAAATTCACCGCTTCAACAAATCCCAACAGGTGGAGTATTGAGCCAGAAAGATGTGCTTGTGTTTATATTAGAAGCTGCAACTCCAAAATCCAGCTAGTGTTTGTATTGTCAAATGAGTGAAATAGGTCAAAGGAGTAGTTTGCCATTTTGGGAAATATACTTATTCACTTTCTTGCTCAGAGTTAGATAAGAAGATTGATCCCACTCTCATGTCTGTCAGTCAGATATGAAGCTACAACCTGGAGATGGTTAGCTTAGCTTAGCATAAAGACTGGTGTAGCGACTTCAGGAAACAAACTAACTAACTACTTGTCCGACGTGCTACCAAAATGATACACTGAGATTCAAAAAAATTCGTTTTACAAAATCTTATTTAATGAAAATGATCAACTTCGTTCGATCTTCTTCGATCTTCGAACTTTGTTATCAACATAACGTGCACAAAATTTAAAAAAAAGACCCAAACCATCGCGATTACAGAATAATAAACTACACAATAATAAATGACATTATCACAAACTCTAACGAATACCAATGCCAAAAAATTGTAACACATCATAACCCTAATTATCTTTACTACAAACATTACTCCTTTCTGAAATCGTTCATGACTCCTACAACTGGAAACAGAGGGAAACAGCTGTCCAAAGATAAAAATACTGTCTACAGTCTGTCTCAACTGCTCCATTATGAGAACGTGCTCACTCAAAATGAACACTCACTGGATCCCCTCTCAAACAATACCCACCAAATCCTTTGTTTGATTCTTGGAAAACGTATATTATTGTTTGTGAGTCAGTAGAAGAAGAAATAGATTGTATTTTGCTTCTAAACTGAGGTTGCGTCCGTCTATACTAACATGCTATTTAGTACTAAAAAAGTATGTGAGATTTTTTAGTATATCCGAAACCTTAGTACAAAACCAATAGTACAAAACCAATAGTACACAAATTGCATACTATTTCCGGTGAAATATTACAGTATGCAAATGCTGGAGACTCTGGGGTCATCAATATCCCACAATGCAATGCGGTAGTGACGTTCATAACAGACGTTGACGGGCAGCTCTGTAACATCAATAACGCCTCAATTTAAGTGTAAATATAAGATTTCACACAAACCGGCGTTTCAGTCACATGAGGTTGGCAAGGGTTACCATGGTTACACGTCTCCAACCGGCAAGGAGGCTCTCAGGAATTGACGTAAAACGCAAATTACTGCTCATTGCATCCGAAAAGATACATACTGCTGTTTATTCACACAGAAGTATGTTGATATATAGCGTGTGATTTCGGACGCAGTCTGAATATGTGTTTGCAGATAATTAATTGTTTTTATTTAATTTTAGAACATGAATCATGAGTAGCACTAATTGTTTTTCAACAACACTGTAACTTATTCATTAAATTTGAAATAGGTTAGATTTGAGGTTTAGCCTCTTTTTTCTGTTAAATTGCCAGCATATAGTAACTCATTCAGGCTCTGCTTGCTTCCTATTCTTCAACCTTTAGACTCTTTTGTGTAGCCTTTTGCTACATGACAGTAAATCCCAATGCCAGCTAGCAAGGAGGCTCCTTCAATAGAAGTGAAACAAATACTCACTCCTGATATCTTGTCACGTCAGAGATGGTCATTGTGGTTTTTTTCCTCCCATGTTTGCTTTGCTCTCTCCTTCTCAATATTTGTGTGTATCTGTAGGACACCTTCCTTCCTCACGTGGAGTGCGGGACGGTGACTCTGATCGGGGCGACCACAGAAAACCCGTCCTTCCAGGTGAACGCCGCGCTGCTGAGCAGGTGCAGAGTGCTGGTTCTGGAGAAGCTCTCCGTGGAGGCGATGGGCTCGATCCTGGACCGGGCCGTGGCCACGCTGGGGATCAGAGTCCTGGGACGAGATCCAGCAAATCCTAAAGATCAAGACCAATCAGATGGACACGAGTAAGTGGTGGCCGAGCCCTCGGTGTCACAAATCATGACCGGGTGTCACCGGACAACTTTGTTTGAGTGGGAAGCCTGTTGTCTTCTTCTGTTCCTGGCTTAGTGGGTTCAGTTAGATAACACATGGGAGGAGTGTACCAGTAGCTGTTGGAGCCACAGCAATCCCCTCCGCTCTGATCTGCTCTGATATGTTGACAGAAAAGAATTTTCATATGAGTTGTGGACAATAAGACAGCTGTTAACTGCTGGCTGCAGACGGTATGTGATGATGATGATGATGATGATGATGATGATGATGATGATGATGAACTCCAGAGATGTAATCACATAGTTTTGTCAGATTTTTGTTTGTTTTGGATGCACTGAAATCTGGGCCCGTAACATGCTGCGAGATTAAAGGGTTAGCCGGCTAACTTGGGGTTTAAACCAGAATGAAGCTGGCTCAATTTTATCTGGGATAAATCACCATGGTAACCGATGCTACACAGCTTAGAATACAATTAGAAAATACACTCAATTAGCAGTTTATTAGGTACTCTTCGCTAAAACTAATGCTAATGCAACAGTCCTGCAGGCTGCGATGCATCCGACCTTCATGAAGGTTATAATGTTTTTAGTTGTAATTGAAACTGTTTTAGAGAGGTGTTGACTCAACTTTATGATCATTTTGAAGGCTGTAGTTTGTGTCGGTGCTGTTGAATTGTTTTGCGTTATACTAACAGCTGTTATTTTGTCCACCCTATTTATCAATTAGGGTAGGGTAAATAACAGAAACACCTCTCTGTATAACCCAATAGTGTATATTATTCATACATATTTTTGAATTTGATAACTCTTATACTCAGGATCTCTGGGCAATCACGTAATACTGTATGCTCCAAGTCTAATTTACCATCTCCTACACACTATAGTGTTGTTGTTGTTGTTGTTGTTGTTGTTGTTGTATTTGGAGAAGAGCTATTATTGGGCAGTTATCAAAGCAGACTGAAAATTGTGCTAGCATTAAGGAAGGCACCAGGAGTATTGATGATGCTTCCTGTGCATACTTGAAGAGAGTATCCAAGGTGTCAAATTTTGACACCATTCGAGGCACTTGGACCTCTGAGGAGCTAAAAACTGTGGCGCCCTCCAGAGAGCTCATCAGCAAGTACAGTTTGAGATGAGGATGATAAGAAGTCTTCAGCAAGGACATCTGATGTAAATTTCCTTGGTGTTTATCTGCATCCTTGAATTCCTTCTTTCTCAGGTGTAATATGATAAATCTGCAGTGATCTTATTGTCAGACTAGTTAAATGAGTAGAAATACTTAACATAAATATTTTAATGAAATACATGTTATCATTAATCATTCAGGGAATTTTATTTCTTATGTATTGCTTCCTTATAAAAAAACGACTATATTTTAAAGTGTAGATACTGATACACTATATCTGATATCTATTACTGCTTTCCTAGGCCAAAGATTTTCATTGAACAAAACGCTCTGGACACCATCGCCTACCTTTGTGATGGTGACGCGAGAGTAGGACTTAACGGTCTGCAGCTGGCCGTTCAGGCTCGGGTGAACTCGACCCGGCCCGACCCGTCAGGACGAGATGGTTCTCAGGAGATTCTGGTGAAGGAGGAGCACGTCAAGGAAGGTCTTCAGAGGTCCCATATTCTCTACGATAGAGCTGGTAAGCCCAGATGTACTTATTTTTATCAATGTTATATAGTTGTTACTAACCAAAGGTAGCCCATGTGAAAAATCTGACTTTATATTGAAATCTGTTGCTCAAAAACCTAATTTACCTGGATTTTGTCTTGATTATGGGCCGTAGTTTAAAATCAGGGTTTATTGTTTTAAACAATTAGGGGACTATCTTGAAATTTTTCATCTCTAATAGAAATTTGAAATTCTTTACATCAGGGAATTTTACAAAATTTTACAGTTTCTTTTTATTTTAAAAATGTGTAATGACTGTAATCACTTTATACATTCAGAATACACCTGAATGTATTAAGTGAATCTATAATTTGGAAAATATGCTTCAGATTAGAGGACATCCGTCTAATTTTGAAGCACTGACACGGCCCATTTAAAAAGGATCCATGTTTGTAACAGTCGGCCTGGGACAGAAGCAAGAAGCATGTTTTAGGATTATAAAAGGGGTGTGTGACACAAGTATTTCCTGCACATTAACATTGCTACATATTTCACAAATCCACGTATTTAAATCCTGTCTGCAGTTTCAGTACAACACCTGCCGTCAGTGACTTTGCTTTAAACGACCTCCAAATAACTCGAGGTTTTGTGTTTAACGGCCCTATCACATTACTTTCCACAAACTGCGACCGCTCTCCTGTCGCGGGGCTTTCGTACGAAATGCACCGAATGATACGAGATAAAAAAGAAACCTCAACAATGCGAATAACCTGGGGGTGTTTATAGCCGTGCTCACGGTTGCTTAGTAGTGCCACGCGTTACACAGTACACACATTTAAGTAGAGCCCCAGTGTCCTTACAGAATTATATATAAAACTATGACCCTGCTTAAGATTGGTATGCTGTACATCCATTACACTAGAAAGTACTGTCATTTGGTATTTTCTTAACTGCAATACCTAATGTAATGTAATAATGTTTATTTAATGTTTCTTTCTTTAAGTACAATAGCTATACTGTAGTTTCAGCACTCCAATCATTTACACTTTCCCTTCCTGCCGCTCACTCTTTCATCCTGTTACACAACACCTCAGCTGTCCCAAGAGATTGAGATTTACTGTTCCGTGCTTCACAGGCTGATGAAACTGTCCCTCAGCTCGACTAATGACCTTAATGGAGACGGTATCCTCCCCTTCATTGTGGCTTTATATGGTCTGATCAGTCTTCATTCTTTTGTGCTTTTGTGTTTCTTCCAATCTTTGTGAAGGTTTGGAAAACGGTTGATGCCACCTGAAGAGTGATGTGTCTTCACATGTCGTGATGTATTTGTTCGTGTGTCTCAAAGGTGAAGAGCATTACAACTCTATCTCGGCGTTGCATAAGTCCATGAGAGGCTCGGATGAGAACGCGTCTCTCTACTGGCTGGGCCGCATGCTGGAGGGCGGTGAGGATCCGCTCTATGTGGCTCGCAGACTGGTCCGCTTTGCCAGCGAGGATGTGGGTACGTGAATCAATCAATCAATCAATCAAACTTTATTTATATTGCACCTTTCAAACAAGCTAAATGCAATTCAAAGTGCTGTACAGAGAATTGACAAAATGCGGAATGTTAAAAATGGACCTAGAGACCAATGCACACCAAAACAGACAACACAAAAGTTCCTCAAATATGAAAGCAACCAAAGATGGGCATCCAAAATAAGAAAAGATAAATAAAAAACAAGGAAATAACAATAAAAATAAATAAATAAATAAATAAAAACCGTGAAACTACACAAAGTAAGCAGATGGTATTAAACAATAAAATTCCCAAATAGTAAAAACAAAGGAGTAAGACAAACACCATATAGATGATGATAAATAAAATAAGTATAAACAATAAAACCATAACATTTTAAAATTATAAAACACTACATAAAAGCCAGACTAAATAGATGGGTTTTTAGTTTACGTTTAAAAAATATCAATGTTTTCAGCTCCTGAAATGACTCATTATCTCAGCTTGTATTTATTTTTTGATCATTTACTGTATTATGATTATTCAATAAGCAGCTGTCAACTTCTAAAAAATAAGACCACAGCACTGGTTACCTATAAGGTTACTGATCATGTGACCCTGCTCACAACATCATTAAGATGAGATACAAGAATGAAGACTGTCTTCTTCTGACATCCCAAATCCCAGTTTATAACTTGCCAAATCCGGTACTTTTTTTAAATCTTGTTATTAAGTCTCAAGCTAGAGTTGGTAATCTTCTTCAAAAACATTTTTTGTGATATAAGTTGAAATTTTCATTACATACCAACAGCAATCAATAAATCAAACGCTCTGACAAATAAGAAAAAACAATCTAGTATCTGTGGCTGTCGCAGGACGGTAATAAATCCATCCAATCATTTCATTCGGCCTGAATGTAATAATGTAATGTGATTGGACGGCCTACCAGTCTTTATACCTGCCCGCCTGCGTGCACTCTGCCCGTTGTCCACAAGCTGCTAGCTTGACAGCTGTGAGTACCAACAATAGTCATGTTTGTTGTTTACGTCCATCGCGATATGTTTACGTTCATAATGATCATTTTGGAGGAGTGGGTTTGGAGGGGAAGTGACGGACTGTCAGTGTTGTCGACTTGGCGACTTTCTGGCTAGATTTAGGAACTTTTGGAGCTAGTGCTGCTAGCTACATTCATTGGAAAAGAATTGGAAACACTGGGCTGGGTTTTTCGGTTGGATAATTTTTGAAAATCTAGCTTACTCTTGCTAGTTTCTTAAAATTACCAACCCTAGCTTTAAATTCTATTTAATTAATTCACTGTTTAACATTTAGCCTTCATTCTTTCTGTTGTTTTATCAATTCATTTTCATCTTATTCTGTCAGGCAGCAGTTGCATGTCGATTTATGTGATTTTATTACAGTTATTTATTGTGCTTTTATTGTACTAGTTACAGCAGTTGAAAAGTAAAAATGTGTAAGTTACTAGTAATAGTGGAAGTATTTGTAGTAGTATAGTGATTACTGTACAGCACTTTCTTACTCACAACAGTACTGTACCGTTGTGTGAGAAGAGAATCACTTTCTTTAAACAGCCTGATGAACCTGAAGACTTCAAATATTATCTGACTGGCTGTTTGCTTATTAAAATGTATATGCCTAACCATTATATGGGAACACTATATGGGACCAGCTTGTACTTATTACAGGAAATAAAATACGTACTTACTGAAATGCTTACAGAGAAATGAGAAAGAGAACATTCTGAGCAAGAAAATCTATCTTTTAGTGCAGTCTGACTGGACGGCGTCCGTCTCTTGTCCCATGTCTCTCTCTCAGGACTGGCGGACCCCGCCGCTCTTCCTCAGGCTGTGTCGACCTTCCAGGCCTGTCACTTCATCGGGATGCCTGAATGTGAGGTAAGCTTACCCGACCAATCAGGGATGGTCTTGAGTCACAACATCATACAGAGCAATGCAAGAATGGAATACCCTCCCAAATCATATTACACAACAAAATGACATATATGGTTTTAAAAAAATACTAAAAGAGCATTACTTAAGAAGAAACTTCATTAATTAATAGGTATTCTTTGGTGTGTAAGTGTGTTATGGGCTTTTCATTATATTTATCTGTTAGAATATGATAGATTCAGTCGGAGCCTTTCTATTTTCTTTCTGTTTTCTTTGTGTTTGTGTTATTTAAACTGTGTCAGTTGTTATTGTTTTATTTACAGTAGACATGCATTACGATGTGTTCTGTTAGTGTATGATGATGAGTAGTGTGAATGTGTATTTTTGTATTGTCACCATGTAAACTATGTGGACCCCAGCAAGAATAGCTGCTGCTATGCAAAAGCTAATGGGGATCGAAATAAACAAACAAACAAACAAACAAAATATCAACCAATAGTTGTATCCCGGTGTCTTCACCTCTGTTACTGCTCAACAGGTGATCCTGGCTCAGTGTGTTGTCTATCTGGCACGAGCACCCAAATCCGTGGATATCTACAAGGCCTATTCTAATGTGAAAGCTTGTCTGAGGAACCACAAAGGCCCGCTTCCGTCCGTCCCCCTGCACCTCCGCAACGCCCCCACCAGGCTGATGAAACAACTGGGCTACGCTAAAGGTTACAAATACAACCCAGACTTCAGCGGCCCCGTAGAGCAGGCGTACTTACCTGACGAGCTGCAGGGAATCGACTTCTTCAACTGGACACCTTCATGAGGAGCTGTTGCAATGACTGACACACAGCTTTCTGTAATCGGTTAAAAAAAAACCAAGGCTGCTGAATGAAAGCATCTTGTCAAATGATCCGTTTTTTTAAGCAGCTGCTGATCCAAATTCACATGTACAGTTAAGATTTTGACATGTCTTTTTATTAATTGATTATTTAAGATAAAAGAAGAATTAACCGTCCGTCCGTCTATCAGTCAACCATCATTGTGTTCAAATATCTCTCCAATTTGACTTTAGTCTGTTGTTTTTGAATGCATTATAAAGGATATACTAACCATTTACAGTTAATTTACTTCTGAATATGTTCATTAAGAAGTCCTTAATCTGTTGAAATAAATAACAATATCAAATCAAATACAGTAAATATACACAGTCTTTGCATTTCCATAATAGATAATCAAATGTTTACTATGGTAAATAATGTTGGTTTATCTTTAATCCTGTCCTTGTAACGTCAAACATTGTTTAAACTGATTCAAATGTTTGTTTCTTTCATGTCATGAATGCTGTATATTTTTATAAACTGTATATATTTGATTAAATACAAGACAAATAGAATATTAAAATGTCATTATACAGTTTATTGTCCAGTCACTTCTTTGGTTATGGAAACTTCTTCAGTTTTGGGCCATGGTCTGAAGGGAAAGAACACAAGATTGAGTTTGTACATTTCACAAATAGCATATATTTATTACATGGTTACTTAATCCAATTCATGTTGGCTTCCCTCACCTCACTGATCCAGGGGATGAAAGTGGCCACACGGGTAAAGACCGTGGGTTTCCGAGGGGAATTACATCCCCGTCCATCCACAAAACTAGTCACTCCTTGCACGTACCACTTCCCATCTCGTCCCTCACAGCTCAGCGGGCCTCCAGAGTCTCCCTGGAAGGGCATGGCAGACATTAGAGCAATGGAAAATAGTATTATCCGTGTCACACAAAGCATGGAGTTGCGTGGTTGTTCCTCACGTGGCATGCTGACTTGCTCTCTCCTCCTGCACAGACCATAGTTGTCTTTGCCGAGCTGCCCCACCAGTCACTTTGACTACAGATGGTGTGATCCACCACAGGAAGTAGAGCCTGCTGTAGGGAAGTCGCTCGAGGACCACCAGCTAAGGGGAAAAGACACGATAACAACTGGGAATAATATTTGAAATATATTTGATTTACACAAGCTGGATGTTGGCAGACTTGGTGGCAGGTCTTACAGTAGAGACGACCCCAGCCTGTGACGTAGCACGGCTGGTTGTGGGCGAGAGAAGCTCCATGCTGTGGCAGGCAAGCTGGCTGAACCTTGTCATTGAAAACAGCATTTTTCTCCAGCTTAAGCAGGGCAATGTCATTCCTACATAACAGATAAAACACGAAGAATGAAACATGTCAGTAATAAAAAAAAAATGTAATTGCTCAGAGTTTTTTCTACAGGTAAAGGTGTGTTCATTTAGTAAACTTGGTAACGCTTAATATTAAAGTAATAAGCCTTAGTTAATAGGTAATAAGGACCTTATAAGTCCTTATAAGATGCTTATTAACATTAATATGTGTTAATAAAAGTATCATAAGTGCATAAAAATACTCATCATACCCCAACTGCTGCACAGCACCTAAGCCCTTTAAAAACCCAGAGGGAAACCTGACAATTTGTGTAAAATGTTGTTAAGAAACTGTAAATATGTCCTTGAGAAAGGTGCTTGCCTTAAGAGTTTCTGTTGAACAGCAGCTGAGTAAATAAAAGTTTCCGTAACGCTTTGTATTAAGGTCCTTGTGATAAGCGTTAGTTAATAAATAATAAGGCCCTCATATAGGGATGCTGGAAGTCAGCCAGAGTTGGGGATGCTGAGATAAAGTCAGTCTATATAATGACATCATACTAAATGCTGCGTGACATTCATGTTTTTTGCCTTCATTTGAATGACCAAGATTATTTATATTTAATTAGCATTTTAATAATTTAATTAAAGAATTTATTTTATTTTATATGTTCATAATAGTATATGTATTTCTAATACTTTGTTATAAAACAATATAAAGCCCTGCATCATGTAATATGCTAAGAAAGGCTACATTTCCCAAAAGTGTAAGTATGTTAACATGGCTACATTGATGCTAACTTGATTAATTTAATATTGCAGTTCTTCACAGTGACCACTAGAGGGCAGTGAACACGTGATTTTAAATATACAGGTCATGTTTTTGCTTTGTACAACCGGAGAGCATTTTGTTTTCCTTTTACCTTAAATTTAACAGCAGTGAATTATTGTTAATCCCTTTCATCTTTTTGTCAACACAATATGGGAAATACAAAGGAAAACATTAATGGGTTGTTGTGCTTCTTTTCCTTTATGTGTACAAAAAATCCATAAAAAATACTCTGTATAACTTTAAATAATTACACTATATATTGTGTATTTGTCGTGTTATTATTACTACTTATGTCCAATCAACGATGACTATACAGTGCCGTCTCACGGAAGTAACTACACCTCACGTTTTATTTTGAAATGATTTACCGGAAGTGATAGTATGCTATAATGTCTGCATTGACGCCACATTGACAAATTTAGCAGTTCATTGCTGTCATCACTAGAGCGCAGCAAACACTTGTGATTTTAAATACACACATCAACATCTCCTCGAATCAACATAGAGGTAGACTCAGGAACTGCTAATGCTTAAAATATATAGACATTATTCAGGTAAATATAAATGACCTGTTGCTAACTTGACCTGTGTATTTAAAATCGCAAGTTTTAAAGTCCTCCAGTGCACACACAGATAGGAACTGCATCATAATTTGTCAAGCTAGCACCATTGCAGACGGTAGTAGGAATAATACAGTTACCAATACTGATATTTTTCAGAGGTATCAATAAGACATGTATATGTTCATAATATCTGTATTTCTAATGTATACTTTGTTATAAAACAATATAAAGCCCTGCATCATGTAATGTGATAAGAAAGTGTACATTTCCCAGAAGTGGACGCTGGAAGTCAGTCAGAGATGGGGGTGCTGTGAGAAAGTCAGTCTAAATAATGACATAATAAATGCTGCTCGACATTCTTATTGTTTGCTTTAATTTGATTTGGCCATATTTAATGGTTATTGATAATCCACCACAGATCTGGAGCGTTGGAGTTGTTATATCGAGAAGGGATGGTAACCTACCCACAAGACACACAGTTGTCGTTCCATTTGGGATGGATGAACATTTTTGCCACCATAATGGACTGTTCAGGTCCCTCCTCCTTGTCCATGTCATGCTCAGCAAGAACCACCCTGTATGTGTGGAATCTGGATTGGAAAATAAAGTTTAAAGTAAATATCTGGCCAACTCTTGCTCTAACCTGGAAATGTAATGTTAAGAATAAAACATCTTAGATGAATTCAGGAACCCCCCGTTTACTTTAGTTTTAAAACAGCTGTTTTTCTGAGATGTAAATGCCACATATAAGCTTCTCCTCACGTGATGCAGTGTGCAGCAGTCAGGACCCAGTTAGGAGCAATAAGCGTTCCTCCACAAGTGGGGAAGAAAGACTCCAGAGAGACCTGCCACGGCCAGCTGTATGGACGGGCTTCTTCCCCGTTCACCACACGGCCGCTGGTGTCGGGCTGGTAGCTGGGTACTCCACACCCAGACGCTTTAACACAGGGAGACACTGCTTCATATTCACTTCATGTATTAATTCCTAACACTAAATGAATGTGTTCAATGTGAACTCACCCGTTGTAACAACCAGGAGGAGGACAAGTACAAGTTCCATCTCTTATTCGTCCAAAAGAGCTGGTTTATCATGCAGAGCTATTTATGGGCAGCAGTCCAGACACAGCCTGGGAGTTTGCCAGGTGGCAAAACTGCTGTGTACCAACAAAGAAGTCGGATAACGGCTGAATATCAGACTGTACAGACACAGTATGTGCAGATTGAGACATCCCAATAATGCAATGCGATACACAAATTGAAAGCTGGTACCAAATAGGGACCCACAGCTGTTTACGCCCCACCAGTAGTAATATATCTGTGGCTTTGCGCGTGCATGTGAAAATGCGCGTGCACGTGAGTGCATGTGCGTGCGTGTGCGCGTGCTCGTGCACGCGCACGTGTCCACCCCCCTCCCTCCACCCCTCCCTAATTGGGGGGCAATAAAAAAGGGGGTAAGTGTTAAAAAAACAGTTTAATTGGGGGCAATAAAAGGGGTAAGTGTTAAAATTGGTTTGATCGTGGGGTAATAAAAATGATTAGTGTTAAAATGGGTTTAATTAGGGGGCAATAAAAATGATTAGTGTTAAAATTGGTTTGATCGAGGTGCAATAAAAATGCATAGGTGTTTGGAATGTATCTGGAAGTGTTGGTGACCAAAAGGTCATTGATAGGAGGGAGGGTGCAATAAAAAAGGGTTAGGGTTAAAAAGTGTTTGATCGTAATGCAATAAAAAATGCTTGATGTTGGACGAGTGCAAAGCCTCCTCCATGCCATGAATACAGACGGCTAGAATCTACTCAGAGATGATCCCTCAAACACAACTTTTGACCACACAACAGCAAATGTAAGACATCATTTATGTCTGTATTAAGTGAAGTTTATTTTTTCTCCTCTTCGGCTGCGGCATCGGTGAGTTTTGGTCGTTTTAGTCTGTGGAGCGAAGGCGTGTTGTTGGTGTTGGTAGCATGAAGTAGTTAAATCTCTAGCATGCACCCAGAGCGTGTTTTTGCTAGTGTGCTCATTTAGTTCTTGGTGTTGGAGTTGAGTTTTGTTACGCTAAAAATGATCAGCATGAGCTTTTAGCAGAGCTTCTTCCAGTTATGTGGGTGTGCAGGATGAATGTGTTGCTACACATGTTTGTATCTGGTGTTAACTAGCGTTAATGTCATATTTCTATCATGCAATATTCACACAACACAATTTTTTACTTTTTCAACATACTATACTATGGTTTTTTTATGTTTTGACATAATATAATATGACTTTTTTTTAATGTTTTGACATACTATACTATGACTTTATTTTTTGACATTCTATACCATGAGTTTTTTATTTTTTCGACATTCTATACTATGACTTTTATTTATTTATTTGACACACTATACTATGACTTTTATTTATTTATTTGACATACTATATTACGACTTTTTGTTTATTTATTTGACATACTATACTATGACTTATATTTATTTATTTGACACACTATACTATGACTTTTATTTATTTATTTGACATACTATAACTTTAACTACAGACAGACACATTGCCTCTCTGCTGCCACACATCCTCAGTATGGTGGCTATTGTATTGTATTCATATCCATATTCATATTTATTCTTATTTGTTATTATTGGTGTAATTGACATTGTGTACATACCCACCTGAGTACTTGACTTCTTTAAAATTATTATACCATTACATTGCACTACTGTACCATACACCATAGTATACACTGCTATATTCAGTACTGCGCAAGAGTACTCAGTACTCTTGCACTATTTGCACTATTTGTACTATTTGCACTACAAATGGCACAATGACACTTCACTGCTGTACTTATGTTATCTTATTTTTATTTTATTTCACTTTATATTCGTTTGTATCTCTTTTTAAGGTGTATTGGTGTTGGACTTGTTGTTTAAGCTACTGGATGCCTAAATTTCCTTCAGGATCAATAAAGTATCTATCTATCTATCTACTATACTATGACTTTTATTTATTTATTTGACATACTATACTATGACTTTTATTTATTTATTTGACATACTATACTATGACTTTTATTTATTTTTTGACATACTATACTATGACTTTTATTTATTTATTTGACATACTATACTATGACTTTTATTTATTTATTTGACATACTATACTATGACTTTTATTTATTTATTTGACATACTATATTATGACTTTTATTTATTTATTTGACATACTATACTATGACTTTATTTTTTTTTGACATTCTATACCATGACTTTTTTTTTTTTTTTTTTCGACATTCTATACTATGACTTATTTTTTTTTTTAAAATACTATATTATGACTTACTAATTTATTTGACATACCCTATTTATTTATTTGACATACTATACTATGACTTTTATTTATTTTTTGACATACTATACTATGACTTTTATTTATTTATTTGACATACTATACTATGACTTTTATTTATTTATTTGACATACTATACTATGACTTTTATTTATTTATTTGACATACTATATTACGACTTTTATTTATTTATTTGACATACTATATTACGACTTTTTGTTTATTTATTTGACATACTATACTATGACTTTTATTTATTTATTTATTTGACACACTATACTATGACTTTTATTTATTTATTTGACATACTATACTATGACTTTTATTTATTTATTTGACATACTATACTATGACTTTTATTTATTTATTTGACACACTATACTATGACTTTTATTTATTTATTTGATATACTATAACTTTAACTATAGACAGACACATTGCCTCTCTGCTGCCACACATCCTCAGTATGGTGGCTATTGTATTGTATTCATATCCATATTCATATTTATTCATATTTGTTATTGTTGGTGTAGTTGACATTGTTTACATACCCACCTGAGTACTTGAATACTTTTTAAATTATTTTACCATTACATTGCACTACTGTACCATACACCATAGTATACACTGCTATATTCAGTACTGCGCAAGAGTACTCAGTACTCTTACACTATTTGCACTATTTGTACTATTTGCACTACAAATGGCACAATGACACTTCACTGCTGTACTTTTGTTATCTAATTTTTTATTTTATTTCACTTTATATTCGATTGTATCTCTTTTAAGGTGTATTGGTGTTGGACTTGTTGTTTAAGCTACTGGATGCCTAATTTTCCTTGGGGATCAATAAAGTATCTATCTATCTATCTATCTATCTATCTATCTATCTATCTATCTATCTATCTACTATACTATGACTTTATTTATTTATTTGACATACTATACTATGACTTTTATTTTATTTATTTGACACACTATACTATGACTTTTATTTATTTACACTCAAACCAACCTTAGTAAGCTATCTTTATTTAGTTAGCTGATAGTTAGCAAACTAACCTTAGCAAGCTATCTTCATTTAGTTAGCTGTTAGCTAGTTAAAGTGGTCTTTAGCTAACTAGACATATTCATCTGGTTAGCTCTAGCTAACTTAGCCAGTCGGGCTGAAAATTTAAAAAATATATATCAAGCTGTGATTTTTCTTACTAATATTGTGATTTAAATAGATTATTTTCTATAAATCAATCTCCTGTTTTTCTGCTGATTTGATTGTCTAACGTTACACAGTTACAGTGTTAGAAAGTACATTTACTCAAGTACTAGATTTTTAAGTACTTGAGTATTTTCCTTTCATGCCACTTTATACTTCTACTACAGTACGTTTATACTTCTACTCCAGAACATTTCAGAGGGAGAAGTTGTACTTTTTATTCCATTTATCTGTATTTACGCTCTACATTTATCTGACAGCTTCAGTTAGTTACTTTACAAACATATGAAAATGCACAGCTGAAACGATTAGTCGATTAACTTATTAATCGATTGACTGAAATTAATTGGCAACTATTTTTGATTATGTCATTTTTTAAGCAAAATCATTTCATGTTTCCAGCTTCACAAATGTGACGATTTGCTGCTTTTCCTTTTTAATTATTTTATTATATATACATCTATTTAATGATATAATACGTCATAATATAACATTCACAGGGGACATTTTCTTTCTTTTAATACTTAAAGTGCATTTTCCTGATTTTACTTACATGCTTTTACTGAAGAAACATTTTCAATGCAAGACGTTTACTTGTAACAGAGTATTTTTACAGTGTGGTATTATTACATTTATATAGGATCTGAATACTTCCTCCAGCACTGCACAGTTGTCAACACATTACATTTTTATTAATAATCACAAACTTGCTTTATAAGTAACCTGAGGTAGTTTTTAACAAACAAAAGATAATTTTAGCTGTCATCCATATGTATAATGTTAATAATGATTATCACTGAGGTGTTTCTTCAGCTGATAATCATAATTCAGATTGATACTTGGAGCAGTTCTGTTTTCACTCTCTGATCAGCATCACAGTGTTCATGTTGTTGAGTCTAATTGTCTGATAAATGTTAGTTGTGACACCTACAGTACAGGTACTTATGGCTGAAACATTGTCTACGTACAGTGCAGGTAAATAACACATGGCAGGTGTGTTTTTGTTAAAAACAGCAGGAATGTGATGAAGCTGCAGGTGATATCGATAGTTATACTCAATTTATGTGTATTTACACTGTAGCCTACTCAAGGTGACATTTGATGTGACTGCATCATTGGAGCTAAATAAATGCAGTATTGCCTTTGGTATTATTTCTCATTATCCAATTCAATTTGTAGGCCAACAGATATCATATTTTCAGTTGGTTTCATTGTTGCATATATACAATATGCTGCTGCTGACATCTCAGAATTGATTAATACTTGAGTAAATGTACTTAGTTACATTCACCACTGGTGACAGTTATGAAGCTGTGACACATAGTAGAATATTCTGATAGATTCTGTGTGTCAGCTTATTTGATTTGACAGAGATTTGACCCCCTAACTAACCCCCTAACTAACTCTCTCTATCCCTGATCTCCTAAAACTAACCCCCTAACTAACTCCCCCCATCCCTGAACTCCTGAATATCGCCTGGAGCCTACATGCCAGTGGAGCACTAGCTCCATGCACACGTCCATGCCTGGCAGGCAGACTCTGAAACAATGGCTGTGGCCTGGAGACTACGTGCCAGTGGAGCACTAGCTCCGTGCACGCGTCCGTGCCTGGCACTTTCGTCACCGTGCGCTTAAGTGGCGAGGTGTAGCCTAGGCACACAACCTTGTCTCTGGCGTCTGACAGGGCGTTCAGAGCTCTCCAGATCTCCTCATCGTGAGACCCAGAGGATCAGAGGGAGGGCAAAGAAAGGACAGAAACGGGTCCTATAAGTAAACTTTTTGTTTTTGCCCGAAACGTCACTAACGACGTAGAAAATAAGCCCCGCCCAATAATTTGTAGGACTGCTGACATCCTCTGTGACGTCGACCATGACATCGCGGAACATAAGAATCCCCGCAAGAATTGTGACGTCACCTCACAGATAGTCAGCAATAAATATATATAATATATATATATTTCCTGCTATTGCAGCGCGTTTTTGCGCTGCGTAAAAACTACACGGAGAGCATCCGGACGAGCCGACGCACGGCACGACACGGCACGGCACGGGGGAGGGGGGTGAGAACGAGGGCGCTGTAATTTATCGATGCAATGCATCGGTAGTTATACTCAATTTATGTGTATTTACACTGTAGCCTACTCAAGGTGACATTTGATGTGACTACATCATTGGAGCTAAATAAATGCAGTATTGCCTTTGGTATTATTTCTCATTATCCAATTCAATTTGTAGGCCAACAGATATCATATTTTCAGTTGGTTTCATTGTTGCATATATACAATATTATATTTCTGTGCAATTTGATTAGCAGAAATAGCTACATAAAAAAGTTTTCATTAACCAAATATAGCCCACATTAATGTACAAACTGTGGAAATGTATGTTGTATGTAGCCCAATGAAATGCATACAAAAATACATTTGAAGTAGGATATATTACCAAGATATGCGTAAAAATAAATATATATCCAAGACACATGCTCAGATACTTGTATTGAATAGCTTTGAGTCATGATAATCCATTATGTTTTCATATGAATCAGTTATTGCATTAACTTCTGATTGCTATGTGCAACACAAATGCTAGGAAAGTTCCTCTTGTCCTCAAAATACAATAAATACAGAGACAGCAATGTGACTACATTCTGTGTAGGTCACATTCTTCCAAAGATAAAAATATAACCCCCCCTTAATATCAGTATACAGCACCGCAAATATGAATAGAAAGCCCCCCACATCTATTATACAGCATCCCAAATATGCTTTCCAGGGAATATCGGAGTTTCTGTTTCAGGAGACACAGAGATTCCTGTCAGTGCATTCAGTGTTCGCATTTTGTAGTGGACGATTATGCCTGTGGGTTACAAGCTGAAATACAAACATGTCTTCTTTATGAATTGATAAAGTTGTTTCATCAGGTTACATTTCCACGCTGGGCTCAATACTGCCTCTATTGGAGCCTAAATACTGTGTGTAATCTGGCTGCTTGCATGATGCATAAAGTGGGAACTGCTGACATCTCAGAATTAATTAATACTTGAGTAAATGTACTTAGTTACATTCACCACTGGTGACAGTTATGAAGCTGTGACACATAGTAGAATATTCTGATAGATTCTGTGTGTCAGCTTATTTGTTTTGACAGTGAAAGGGACTAACTAACCCCCTAACTAACTCTCTCCATCCCTGATATCCTAAAACTAACCCCCTAACTAACCCCCTAACTAACCCCCTAACTAACTCCCCCCATCCCTGAACTCCTGAATATCGCCTGGAGCCTACATGCCAGTGGAGCACTAGCTCCATGCACACGTCCATGCCTGGCAGGCAGACTCTGAAACAATGGCTGTGGCCTGGAGACTACGTGCCAGTGGAGCACTAGCTCCGTGCACGCGTCCGTGCCTGGCACTTTCGTCACCGTGCGCTTAAGTGGCGAGGTGTAGCCTAGGCACACAACCTTGTCTCTGGCGTCTGACAGGGCGTTCAGAGCTCTCCAGATCTCCTCATCGTGAGACCCAGAGGATCAGAGGGAGGGCAAAGAAAGGACAGAAACGGGTCCTATAAGTAAACTTTTTGTTTTTGCCCGAAACGTCACTAACGACGTAGAAAATAAGCCCCGCCCAATAATTTGTAGAACTGCTGACATCCTCTGTGACGTCGACCATGACATCGCGGAACATAAGAATCCCCGCAAGAATTGTGACGTCACCTCACAGATAGTCAGCAATAAATATATATAATATATATATATTTCCTTCTATTGCAGCGCGTTTTTGCGCTGCGTAAAAACTACACGGAGAGCATCCGGACGAGCCGACGCACGGCACGACACGGCACGGCACGGGGGAGGGGGGTGAGAACGAGGGCGCTGTAATTTATCGATGCAATGCATCGGTAGTTATACTCAATTTATGTGTATTTACACTGTAGCCTACTCAAGGTGACATTTGATGTGACTACATCATTGGAGCTAAATAAATGCAGTATTGCCTTTGGTATTATTTCTCATTATCCAATTCAATTTGTAGGCCAACAGATATCATATTTTCAGTTGGTTTCATTGTTGCATATATACAATATTATATTTCTCTGCAATTTGATTAGCAGAAATAGCTACATAAAAAAGTTTTCATTAACCAAATATAGCCCACATTAATGTACAAACTGTGGAAATGTATGTTGTATGTAGCCCAATGAAATGCATACAAAAATACATTTGAAGTAGGATATATTACCAAGATATGCGTAAAAATAAATATATATCCAAGACACATGCTCAGATACTTGTATTGAATAGCTTTGAGTCATGATAATCCATTATGTTTTCATATGAATCAGTTATTGCATTAACTTCTGATTGCTATGTGCAACACAAATGCTAGGAAAGTTCCTCTTGTCCTCAAAATACAATAAATACAGAGACAGCAATGTGACTACATTCTGTGTAGGTCACATTCTTCCAAAGATAAAAATATAACCCCCCCTTAATATCAGTATACAGCACCGCAAATATGAATAGAAAGCCCCCCACATCTATTATACAGCATCCCAAATATGCTTTCCAGGGAATATCGGAGTTTCTGTTTCAGGAGACACAGAGATTCCTGTCAGTGCATTCAGTGTTCGCATTTTGTAGTGGACGATTATGCCTGTGGGTTAAAAGCTGAAATACAAACATGTCTTCTTTATGAATTGATAAAGTTGTTGCATCAGGTTACATTTCCACGCTGGGCTCAATACTGCCTCTATTGTAGCCTAAATGCTGTGTGTAATCTGGCTGCTTACATGATGCATAAAGTGAGAACTGCTGACATCTCAGAATTGATTAATACTTGAGTAAATGTACTTAGTTACATTCACCACTGGTGACAGTTATGAAGCTGTGACACATAGTAGAATATTCTGATAGATTCTGTGTGTCAGCTTATTTGATTTGACAGAGATTTGACCCCCTAACTAACCCCCTAACTAACTCTCTCTATCCCTGATCTCCTAAAACTAACCCCCTAACTAACCCCCTAACTAACTCCCCCCATCCCTGAACTCCTGAATATCGCCTGGAGCCTACATGCCAGTGGAGCACTAGCTCCATGCACACGTCCATGCCTGGCAGGCAGACTCTGAAACAATGGCTGTGGCCTGGAGACTACGTGCCAGTGGAGCACTAGCTCCGTGCACGCGTCCGTGCCTGGCACTTTCGTCACCGTGCGCTTAAGTGGCGAGGTGTAGCCTAGGCACACAACCTTGTCTCTGGCGTCTGACAGGGCGTTCAGAGCTCTCCAGATCTCCTCATCGTGAGACCCAGAGGATCAGAGGGAGGGCAAAGAAAGGACAGAAACGGGTCCTATAAGTAAACTTTTTGTTTTTGCCCGAAACGTCACTAACGACGTAGAAAATAAGCCCCGCCCAATAATTTGTAGAACTGCTGACATCCTCTGTGACGTCGACCATGACATCGCGGAACATAAGAATCCCCGCAAGAATTGTGACGTCACCTCACAGATAGTCAGCAATAAATATATATAATATATATATATTTCCTTCTATTGCAGCGCGTTTTTGCGCTGCGTAAAAACTACACGGAGAGCATCCGGACGAGCCGACGCACGGCACGACACGGCACGGCACGGGGGAGGGGGGTGAGAACGAGGGCGCTGTAATTTATCGATGCAATGCATCGGTAGTTATACTCAATTTATGTGTATTTACACTGTAGCCTACTCAAGGTGACATTTGATGTGACTACATCATTGGAGCTAAATAAATGCAGTATTGCCTTTGGTATTATTTCTCATTATCCAATTCAATTTGTAGGCCAACAGATATCATATTTTCAGTTGGTTTCATTGTTGCATATATACAATATTATATTTCTCTGCAATTTGATTAGCAGAAATAGCTACATAAAAAAGTTTTCATTAACCAAATATAGCCCACATTAATGTACAAACTGTGGAAATGTATGTTGTATGTAGCCCAATGAAATGCATACAAAAATACATTTGAAGTAGGATATATTACCAAGATATGCGTAAAAATAAATATATATCCAAGACACATGCTCAGATACTTGTATTGAATAGCTTTGAGTCATGATAATCCATTATGTTTTCATATGAATCAGTTATTGCATTAACTTCTGATTGCTATGTGCAACACAAATGCTAGGAAAGTTCCTCTTGTCCTCAAAATACAATAAATACAGAGACAGCAATGTGACTACATTCTGTGTAGGTCACATTCTTCCAAAGATAAAAATATAACCCCCCCTTAATATCAGTATACAGCACCGCAAATATGAATAGAAAGCCCCCCACATCTATTATACAGCATCCCAAATATGCTTTCCAGGGAATATCGGAGTTTCTGTTTCAGGAGACACAGAGATTCCTGTCAGTGCATTCAGTGTTCGCATTTTGTAGTGGACGATTATGCCTGTGGGTTACAAGCTGAAATACAAACATGTCTTCTTTATGAATTGATAAAGTTGTTGCATCAGGTTACATTTCCACGCTGGGCTCAATACTGCCTCTATTGTAGCCTAAATGCTGTGTGTAATCTGGCTGCTTACATGATGCATAAAGTGAGAACTGCTGACATCTCAGAATTGATTAATACTTGAGTAAATGTACTTAGTTACATTCACCACTGGTGACAGTTATGAAGCTGTGACACATAGTAGAATATTCTGATAGATTCTGTGTGTCAGCTTATTTGATTTGACAGAGATTTGACCCCCTAACTAACTCTCTCTATCCCTGATCTCCTATAACTAACCCCCTAACTAACCCCCTAACTAACTCCCCCCATCCCTGAACTCCTGAATATCGCCTGGAGCCTACATGCCAGTGGAGCACTAGCTCCATGCACACGTCCATGCCTGGCAGGCAGACTCTGAAACAATGGCTGTGGCCTGGAGACTACGTGCCAGTGGAGCACTAGCTCCGTGCACGCGTCCGTGCCTGGCACTTTCGTCACCGTGCGCTTAAGTGGCGAGGTGTAGCCTAGGCACACAACCTTGTCTCTGGCGTCTGACAGGGCGTTCAGAGCTCTCCAGATCTCCTCATCGTGAGACCCAGAGGATCAGAGGGAGGGCAAAGAAAGGACAGAAACGGGTCCTATAAGTAAACTTTTTGTTTTTGCCCGAAGCCTAATGCCGTGGAAACTAGCTCCAGCCCACGTCCATTTGTGGGAACTCTGAAACAATCTGTGACGTGGACATGCCAGTGGAGCAAAAGCATCCCCGCGTCCGTGCCGGTCACCTCACCGTGCGCAATAAGTGGGATGTAGTAGGCAACATATTTCCTTCTATTGCAGGGCGTTTTGCGCTCTCCAGATCTCCGCATCGGAGAGCCACGCAGGACGCAGAGGGAGGGGGGAGAACGGGGTCCTGTAATTTATCTTTTTCCCCAAACGCATCGGTAGTTAAAAACCCCCCCAATTTATGTGTATAACTGTACCTCCTCAGGGTGACGTGTGACCATCATTGGAGAAATAAGAATTGCCTTGGAATTTCTCATTACCCAACAATTTGTGGGCCAATAAATATATATTTTATTGGTTTATTTTGCTATTGCAGCGTTTTTCTCTGCGTTAAAAACTACAGAAAAAGCATCCAACCGACGCCCACATTAATGTACGGAAAGGGGGTGGAAAGGGGTAGAACGATGTGCCCCTGAAATGATGCAAAATGCATTTGGTGGGTTATACCAATTTATGTGTATTTATATGTAGCCTACTAAAGATACTTTGATTGACTACTTTGGGAGAAAAATAAATGCATTATTGCCTTTGATATTATTTTCTTTAAACCCTTCTTTGTAGGCCAACAGATAATGTTAGGGTTTCTTGTTCATATATACAATATTATATTTCAGCTGGCAATTTGTTGGGCAAATAGTTTACAAAAAAAATTTTCATTAACCCAAATATAGGCCCCCACATTAATGTCCCCAAATATTTTTGGGAAATGGATTTCTGTTTGGTAGACACAAGATTCCTGCATGCATTCAGTGTCTTTTTGTAGTGGGATTATTACCTGTGGGTTACAAGCTGAAAATACCAAAAAATGCTCAGTACTTGTATTGAATAAGTTTTTCATCATTTAAATTTTCCATTAATTGTTTTGATAAATCAGTTTAATTGGGCTTACTTCTGTTTGCTAAAGTGCAACTGCTAAATCTAGGAAATTCCTCTTGTCCTCAAAATTACAATCAATTACAGAAAACAGCAATGTAAAACTACATTCTGTGTGGTCACATTTGTTCTACATGAAAGAAAATAACCCCCTAACTATCTATCCATCCCGAATATCCTAAAATAAAACACCCCAACAAATTAACAAGCTCCCCCATCTGTTTTCCTGAATATCGGAGCCTCTGTTCAGGGACACAGAGTTTCCTGTCAGTGCATTCAGGCGATTTTGTAGTGGACGATTAGACTGGGTTGTTGCCTAGGAATACAAACTGTCTTCTTAAGCGCATTGATGAAATTTGCCGGGCACGGTACTTTGCACGCTGGCTCAAACTGGCACTAGTCTCCGGGCCAACACCCTGTGTGTAATCTGGCTGCCATACGTGTGCATAAAGTGAGAACTCCTGGCATTCTCGGGGAATTGATTAATACTTGAGTTAGATTTTTAGTTAGTTAGGATTCAGGATGGTGAGAGTTATTGAACCCCTGTGCCCAAACAAAAAAGTAGAATCTTCTGATATATTCTACTGTGTAAAGCTTATAATGCCCTTTGAATGAAAGAGTACTTTACTAACCCTAATTAATTCTGATGTCCATTCCCCTGATATGCATCAAACAAGCAGCCAATTAACCCCCTATTTAACCCCCAATAACTATTAAACCCTCCGGGGAAATGCCTGGAACCCTTTTAAAATCCCATAAAAAGACAGCTCCGTTTTCAGCTTTTCCCCTGGCATAATCGTCCCTGCTTAAGGGGCGAACACTGTAGCCTGACAGGAATCTTGTGTCTCCTAACAGAAACTCCGATATTGCCTGCCAGCATGGGATGTGTAAAATAGATGTGGGGGTTTTATTCATATTTGGGTGGATAGATTATTAAGGGGGGTTATTATCTTTGAAAATGTGACAACAAATTTAAGCTGTCTCATTAGAATTTTAGGCAGAAATTCCTACTTTGTTTTCAAAAGCAATAAAATTAATGCACCAGCTGGTTCAATAAAAAACTAAGGTTACATTTACTAAAAGTATTAATACAATTCTGAGATGTGCTTCCCATTTATTTATTTGTACGCATATCTGGGAATTACCACTTCAGTATTTTTGTATGTTTTCCAATAGAGCAAAATTGCCCAGTTTGTAAAATGTATATTGGGAATGAAAAACTTTATCAATTTTTCAATAAAGAAGACATATTTGTATTTAAAGCAATGTAACCCACTGAAATAATCGTTGCCTACAAAATGGAAATGAAATGCATAAAAAGGAATCTCTGTTTTTCTCCTGAAACATCAAATGTCCCGATATTCTACAGTGAAATACATATAGGGTTTGGTATAATAGATGCATTGCTTTTCATAAATTGCAGCCCCCTGTTCTCACCCTCCGTGGTGGTGTCGTGCTTTTATGCTCTCCGTGTAGTTTTTACGCAGCGCAAAAACGCGCTGCAATAGAAGGAAATATATATATATTATATATATTTATTGCTGACTATCTGTGAGGTGACGTCACAATTCTTGCGGGGATTCTTATGTTCCGCGATGTCATGGTCGACGTCACAGAGGATGTCAGCAGTCCTACAAATTATTGGGCGGGGCTTATTTTCTACGTCGTTAGTGACGTTTCGGGCAAAAACAAAAAGTTTACTTATAGGACCCGTTTCTGTCCTTTCTTTGCCCTCCCTCTGATCCTCTGGGTCTCACGATGAGGAGATCTGGAGAGCTCTGAACGCCCTGTCAGACGCCAGAGACAAGGTTGTGTGCCTAGGCTACACCTCGCCACTTAAGCGCACGGTGACGAAAGTGCCAGGCACGGACGCGTGCACGGAGCTAGTGCTCCACTGGCACGTAGTCTCCAGGCCACAGCCATTGTTTCAGAGTCTGCCTGCCAGGCATGGACGTGTGCATGGAGCTAGTGCTCCACTGGCATGTAGGCTCCAGGCGATATTCAGGAGTTCAGGGATGGGGGGAGTTAGTTAGGGGGTTAGTTTTAGGAGATCAGGGATAGAGAGAGTTAGTTAGGGGGTTAGTTAGGGGGTCAAATCTCTGTCAAATCAAATAAGCTGACACACAGAATCTATCAGAATATTCTACTATGTGTCACAGCTTCATAACTGTCACCAGTGGTGAATGTAACTAAGTACATTTACTCAAGTATTAATCAATTCTGAGATGTCAGCAGTTCTCACTTTATGCATCATGTAAGCAGCCAGATTACACACAGCATTTAGGCTACAATAGAGGCAGTATTGAGCCCAGCGTGGAAATGTAACCTGATGCAACAACTTTATCAATTCATAAAGAAGACATGTTTGTATTTCAGCTTGTAACCCACAGGCATAATCGTCCACTACAAAATGCGAACACTGAATGCACTGACAGGAATCTCTGTGTCTCCTGAAACAGAAACTCCGATATTCCCTGGAAAGCATATTTGGGATGCTGTATAATAGATGTGGGGGGCTTTCTATTCATATTTGCGGTGCTGTATACTGATATTTAGGGGGGGTTATATTTTTATATTTGGAAGAATGTGACCTACACAGAATGTAGTCACATTGCTGTCTCTGTATTTATTGTATTTTGAGGACAAGAGGAACTTTCCTAGCATTTGTGTTGCACATAGCAATCAGAAGTTAATGCAATAACTGATTCATATGAAAACATAATGGATTAACATGACTCAAAGCTATTCAATACAAGTATCTGAGCATGTGTCTTGGATATATATTTATTTATACGCATATCTTGGTAATATATCCTACTTCAAATGTATTTTTGTATGCATTTCATTGGGCTACATACAACATACCTTTCCACAGTTTGTACATTAATGTGGGCTATATTTGGTTAATGAAAACTTTTTTATGTAGCTATTTCTGCTAATCAAATTGCACAGAAATATAATATTGTATATATGCAACAATGAAACCAACTGAAAATATGATATCTGTTGGCCTACAAATTGAATTGGATAATGAGAAATAATACCAAAGGCAATACTGCATTTATTTAGCTCCAATGATGCAGTCACATCAAATGTCACCTTGAGTAGGCTGCAGTGTAAATACACATAAATTGAGTATAACTATCGATATCACCTGCAGCTTCATCACATTCCTGCTGTTTTTAACAAAAACACACCTGCCATGTGTTATTTACCTGCACTGTACGTAGACAATGTTTCAGCCATAAGTACCTGTACTGTAGGTGTCACAACTAACATTTATCAGACAATTAGACTCAACAACATGAACACTGTGATGCTGATCAGAGAGTGAAAACAGAACTGCTCCAAGTATCAATCTGAATTATGATTATCAGCTGAAGAAACACCTCAGTGATAATCATTATTAACATTATACATATGGATGACAGCTAAAATTATCTTTTGTTTGTTAAAAACTACCTCAGGTTACTTACAAAGCAAGTTTGTGATTATTAATAAAAATGTAATGTGTTGACAACTGTGCAGTGCTGGAGGAAGTATTCAGATCCTATATAAATGTAATAATACCACACTGTAAAAATACTCTGTTACAAGTAAACGTCTTGCATTGAAAATGTTTCTTCAGTAAAAGCATGTAAGTAAAATCAGGAAAATGCACTTTAAGTATTAAAAGAAAGAAAATGTCCCCTGTGAATGTTATATTATGACATATTATATCATTAAATAGATGTATATATAATAAAATAATTAAAAAGGAAAAGCAGCAAATCGTCACATTTGCGAAGCTGGAAACATGAAATGATTTTGCTTAAAAAATGACATAATCAAAAATAGTTGCCAATTAATTTCAGTCAATCGATTAATAAGTTAATCGACTAATCGTTTCAGCTGTGCATTTTCATATGTTTGTAAAGTAACTAACTGAAGCTGTCAGATAAATGTAGAGCGTAAATACAGATAAATGGAATAAAAAGTACAACTTCTCCCTCTGAAATGTTCTGGAGTAGAAGTATAAACGTACTGTAGTAGAAGTATAAAGTGGCATGAAAGGAAAATACTCAAGTACTTAAAAATCTAGTACTTGAGTAAATGTACTTTCTAACACTGTAACTGTGTAACGTTAGACAATCAAATCAGCAGAAAAACAGGAGATTGATTTATAGAAAATAATCTATTTAAATCACAATATTAGTAAGAAAAATCACAGCTTGATATATATTTTTTAAATTTTCAGCCCGACTGGCTAAGTTAGCTAGAGCTAACCAGATGAATATGTCTAGTTAGCTAAAGACCACTTTAACTAGCTAACAGCTAACTAAATGAAGATAGCTTGCTAAGGTTAGTTTGCTAACTATCAGCTAACTAAATAAAGATAGCTTACTAAGGTTGGTTTGAGTGTAAATAAATAAAAGTCATAGTATAGTGTGTCAAATAAATAAAATAAAAGTCATAGTATAGTATGTCAAATAAATAAATAAAAGTCATAGTATAGTATGTCAAATAAATAAATAAAAGTCATAGTATAGTATGTCAAAAAATAAATAAAAGTCATAGTATAGTATGTCAAATAAATAAATAGGGTATGTCAAATAAATTAGTAAGTCATAATATAGTATTTTAAAAAAAAAAATAAGTCATAGTATAGAATGTCGAAAAAAAAAAAAAAAAAAGTCATGGTATAGAATGTCAAAAAAAAATAAAGTCATAGTATAGTATGTCAAATAAATTAGTAAGTCATGGTATAGTATGTCAAATAGATAAAAGTCATAGTATAGTATGTCAAAAAAATAAATAAAAGTCATAGTATAGTATGTCAAATAAATAAATAAAAGTCGTAATATAGTATGTCAAATAAATAAATAAAAGTCATAGTATAGTATGTCAAATAAATAAATAAAAGTCATAGTATAGTATGTCAAATAAATAAATAAAAGTCATAGTATAGTATGTCAAAAAATAAATAAAAGTCATAGTATAGTATGTCAAATAAATAAATAAAAGTCATAGTATAGTATGTCAAATAAATAAATAAAAGTCATAGTATAGTAGATAGATAGATACTTTATTGATCCTGAAGGAAATTTAGGCATCCAGTAGCTTAAACAACAAGTCCAACACCAATACACCTTAAAAAGAGATACAAACGAATATAAAGTGAAATAAAATAAAAATAAGATAACATAAGTACAGCAGTGAAGTGTCATTGTGCCATTTGTAGTGCAAATAGTACAAATAGTGCAAATAGTGCAAGAGTACTGAGTACTCTTGCGCAGTACTGAATATAGCAGTGTATACTATGGTGTATGGTACAGTAGTGCAATGTAATGGTATAATAATTTTAAAGAAGTCAAGTACTCAGGTGGGTATGTACACAATGTCAATTACACCAATAATAACAAATAAGAATAAATATGAATATGGATATGAATACAATACAATAGCCACCATACTGAGGATGTGTGGCAGCAGAGAGGCAGTGTGTCTGTCTGTAGTTAAAGTTATAGTATGTCAAATAAATAAATAAAAGTCATAGTATAGTGTGTCAAATAAATAAATATAAGTCATAGTATAGTATGTCAAATAAATAAACAAAAAGTCATAATATAGTATGTCAAATAAATAAATAAAAGTCATAGTATAGTGTGTCAAATAAATAAATAAAAGTCATAGTATAGAATGTCGAAAAAATAAAAAACTCATGGTATAGAATGTCAAAAAATAAAGTCATAGTATAGTATGTCAAAACATTAAAAAAAAGTCATATTATAGTATGTCAAAACATAAAAAAACCATAGTATAGTATGTTGAAAAAGTAAAAAATTGTGTTGTGTGAATATTGCATGATAGAAATATGACATTAACGCTAGTTAACACCAGATACAAACATGTGTAGCAACACATCCATCCTGCACACCCACATAACTGGAAGAAGCTCTGCTAAAAGCTCATGCTGATCATTTTTACCGTAACAAAACTCAACTCCAACACCAAGAACTAAATGAGCACACTAGCAAAAACACGCTCTGGGTGCATGCTAGAGATTTAACTACTTCATGCTAACAACACCAACAACACGCCTTCGCTCCACAGACTAAAACGACCAAAACTCACCGATGCCGCAGCCGAAGAGGAGAAAAAATAAACTTCACTTAATACAGACATAAATGATGTCTTACATTTGCTGTTGTGTGGTCAAAAGTTGTGTTTGAGGGATCATCTCTGAGTAGATTCTAGCCGTCTGTATTCATGGCATGGAGGAGGCTTTGCACTCGTCCAACATCAAGCATTTTTTATTGCATTACGATCAAACACTTTTTAACCCTAACCCTTTTTTATTGCACCCTCCCTCCTATCAATGACCTTTTGGTCACCAACACTTCCAGATACATTCCAAACACCTATGCATTTTTATTGCACCTCGATCAAACCAATTTTAACACTAATCATTTTTATTGCCCCCTAATTAAACCCATTTTAACACTAATCATTTTTATTACCCCACGATCAAACCAATTTTAACACTTACACCTTTTATTGCCCCCAATTAAACTGTTTTTTTAACACTTACCCCCTTTTTTATTGCCCCCCAATTAGGGAGGGGTGGAGGGAGGGGGGTGGACACGTGCGCGTGCACGAGCACGCGCACACGCACGCACATGCACTCACGTGCACGCGCATTTTCACATGCACGCGCAAAGCCACAGATATATTACTACTCCCACCAAAATTTAAGATTTTACTTACCAGAGTTAGTGTTTTATTCTTACACGAGGCCCAAAATGTAGGTTTCTAGTTTTAAGACTGGTTTCCAGGTTTTTAGGCAGGAGGAATTATGTAGTCTGTTATAACAGCATGTGCAGTTTAAGGGTTTTTTGGGTGGGTTAAGGCGATTTCGTTTCACTGATGGACCATTCACTTTATCTCTGGATCCCAGGGGTAAATTAAGGAAAGGGGGAAAGTCATGTATCCCTTAAAATCTAATTAGGCAGTTTAAGGGGTTTACTTTTTGCCTTTTAAGAACTTAAAAGAAAACCGAAATTGATAAAATTGATAATATTACAAATTAATATGAAATTAAATTAAATTAATCTCCGGTGCTCCTAATGGCACCTGCAAGATTTCACAGACGGGAGGAAAAAACAACCAATCAGAGCCGAACTGGAGCCTGCTGTCTCTGAGCAGCTGTCAATCACTCGCGGACTCCGACTAAACGGTCAAACTAGGCAGCGCTGATCAAATATGAATAAATATTCTGTTACTGTAATGCCTATTTCTCTCCTCAAATGTTTTCAGAAATCATCTTGTAGTGTACTGAATATATTCATTAAACCTGCAGAAGGCAGAATGTTTTTGGCATCATTGGGCAAAACTTTCATAATAACCTTTCACCATATTGTAATTCAAGTGTTCTGAGAGATAACTAGACTTATGCACCTCCTCGTGGCTCTGTTTTCAGGCTTTAAAAAATCTAGCCCAAGAGGGGAGACTTTGGCCAATCACAGGTCATTTCAGAGAGAGAGCGTTCCTATTGGCTGTGCTCTGGCTGGTGGGCGGTGCTTGGTATTTCCTCAGCAGATCTCAACATGGCTGCCGCGTCATAAACTTTCTCATTTTACAGCTAAAGCTTTAAAAACATATCTTGATAATTAAAGCTGCAGTATGCGATATCGGGCCAAATATGATTTAAAAAAGTTATTTTTAGAAAACGGCCGCTATATCGTGACAGTAGTACATGAAACAGGTAACCTGAGTTAAATCCTGTTCCTCTGTGTCCTACTGCGTCCTCCGGTGCTCCTAACGGCATCTGAAGGATTTCACTTACCGGAGGAAAACAAGGTCCGCTGCCAGCTGCCGTCTATGAGAGCCGGCTGTCAATCACTCGCGCACTCCGACCAAACGGTCAAACTAGGCAGCGCTGATCAAATATGAATAAATATTCTGTTACTGTAATGCCTATTTCTCTCCTCAAATGTTTTCAGAATCATCTTGTAGTCTACTGTTTAGCTGTAAAATGAGAAAGTTTGTGACGTGGCCGTCATTGTAAAATCTGTTGAAGGAAGCCAAGTTCTGGTCACATGACCGGAGCACAGCCAATAGGAACGCTCTCTCTCTCTGAAATGACCTGTGATTGGTCAAAATCTGCCGTCACGGGCTAGATTTTTCTAAAGCCTGAAAACAGAGACATGAGGAGGAGCAGAAGTCTAGTTTTCTCTCAGAACACTTGAATTACAATATGCTGAAAGGTTATTATGGAGGTTTTGCCAAATTATGCCCAAAAATTGTTGCCTACTGCCACTTTAAGCGAATCGTTTCAATAGTGCTTACAGCTACACCAGTAAATAAAACACTTCCCACTCCCCGCCAGAGGGCGTCGCTGTGGAAACCGGCGTCTACTTCAGCGCGCAGCCGCAGAAGAAGAGATCGCAGTTTTTAAACATGGCTTCACCCGGTGGATTACTCGTGCGGTTCAGAGCCTTGTGTAATGTCACCAAATGTGTTCGTACAGGAGGCAAAACAGCGTCCAACTGGGGCGGAGAAATGCGGTGGTATGGGACGAAAGCACGAAGCTTTCAGGAACAGGGGGCGTCGTATCTGGAGACCAAACGAGGTGAGTGTTAGCAGTTAGCCGAAGGAGCTAACAGGTGACAGCTAAACCTCAAGGACATTCATGGTGTTAAAACACAACGTTCATGCTCGTATTTAGTGTTTTTCCCTTCCAGCTCAGCTGAGTTCATAGTGGTCAATAAGATATCGTTGACCTTGTTGTGTGTGTGACCTTTCTTTGTTTGTGCTGTTTAGATAACGTGAGCCCAAACCTCTTGAAGGAGTTTCCAGATGCTAAATGTCTCTTGAATAACACCATCTCTCGATCACTGGGAGTCAACGACCTGTCGCAGCTCATCCAGTACAGCTGCACGGATAGTGCGGGTGTCAAGGTCAGAACTAAGGTCATTATGAGATGGAGCATCGTGTCCACTGAGAGCTTATGTCACACACTAATTAAGCTTTGTGTTGTAACTGTGTTTCTGTAGAAAGCCACTGTCACGCTGTCGTGGCCCTGCAAGATCGAAGAGGAGGGTTTCGCCTCCAAGAAAATCGATGCAGAAAGATATGCTGCAGCTGCTGCCTGTTTCAAGCTCAGAGTAAGCTGCGTTGACCTCAGACTGTATAAAGTAGACACACACTTTTCCATTTGTCTTGAATCTGTAGTGATATTCTCTCTCTTTGTGAACAGGAAATGGGTGTCATTGGTCCGAATAATCAGCTCCCCGGGAGGAGAGCTGGCCGGGGAAGAGGAGGACTGCAATCACAACTTTATATTGACGAGGAAGACTCTTGGACAAAAAATGCCCCAGTGTCGAGAGCGAAAGCAGATGAACAAAACCAATGGCCGCCTTCCAAAGAAGACTCCTCCGCTATCTCTGAAGCTCTTTCCCTGTTTCCACAACCTAAATCTCTCCTCACCAGGGTCATCCAGGTGGCCACGTCATCCAACAGAATCAGGGTTGGATAGCTCTCATCCTTTGCCCAATGAAAGCTAAGCTCTTAACTCATCATGTATTCCTAAATGTCTGTCGTTTTCTGTCTTTACAGGAGCTAATGCAGTTCAGAATAACAGGAGGGAAGCTAAAGAAGTGTGACCTGACGATACACTGGCCAGAGGAGATGACGTTCTCCGCCACGGCGACCAGCCGAGTGACGGCAGAGAGGAGAGCTGCAGCTCTTGCCTGCGTGAAACTGAAGGTGGGGATCATTTTGGGGAAAAACTACTATACCTTTACCTACATGTTTAGAGCTGTGTTAAAGACATGCATCATATCACCTGGTCCAGGAGCTGGAGCTGATGGATAAAGACAACAACCCGCTGACTCACGCCAAGTACCATCGAGAGAAGGTGAGGGAGGCCGGAGAGCGAGAGAGACGCCCCCTCCCCCTGGAAGTCCCCGAATACCTGGAGGAACACATGAGAGAGTACCTCGCACAGGTTAGTCTTCACCACATGTGAGAAAGAGCGAAGAGATTTTCTTATCATGTGTGTGCACTACATAGCCAAAAGTTTATGGACACATAATTTGTGTCCTTTTGGTCTTGGAAGAACTTGATTGAAACAGCCCTGTGTTAACTTAAAACAATTCAAAGTGGGCTGCGTTGGTGGGTGCTTGTTGCTTCAGGTATCAGGGGAGACACGAAATACAATCCAAGAAGTCCAGTTTGAGTAACAGATCCATGAGCTTGAAGGCAAATCAGTCGCAGAAACACTGCAAAACAGTTTACAATACTATAAGACGGGATTTTACGTCTCTGGAAAGTCAATACAGCAGCAATTATTTGGAGACGTTCAGTCTGTTGCTAGTCTAAGCTGTCATGTTCAGTTGATTACAAACACACATACATATGGTTAGCTCAGCAGCCTATTATTTACACCGGAGATAACAGATTATGATTGTTTCTGAGGATTGCAGTAGTCTCTTAATATGCTTTTAACAAGGAAATAATGTCATCCAGCATCAGTACCTCAACTTAATGTTCTTGTGGCTGAATGGGAGCAAATCCCTGCAGCCAGGTTCTAAAATCTTGTAGAAAGACTTCCCAGAAGTGTGGAGGCTGTTATAGCAGCATATAGAGAGGCGAAGTCCCCCCCCCTTCCGGTGGATCCCATGGGACCTTATTTCGGAAAACATATGTACGGAAGTCAACGGCGATAGACAAATATTTTTTTGATCCCATTTGAATTGCGCCATGAATCACACTTATGATGTTTGTCAATTTAAAACATAATTTTGTTTGTCGTAGTATCATTTAATCTTGTGTGAAACTGCTCCATGAACTACACCTCTAGTCTCGGACAATATATGTCACCAACACTAGCTAGCTAGCTAACTTAGCTATGACCATGCACAGAGGAAACGTTATCTTACCTGTGGTGTTTTATCCAGCGACTCCTGGTCTTTAGATCAGCCGGGAAGCAAAAGAACGAGTGAGACCCGTTGCTGGTGTGAGTCCATCCCAGTAAGAAACACACAGGCATCGTAGCTTCAGCGAGAGAGACGTCACTTACGTGACTTTTGGGTGTGTCGTCTTTCTAATTACATATTTTCACTGATACTTCAACAGTTTTACAACAAACTGCGACCTTCTTGACTTGCAAAATTATCTTTTAAATTGACAAACATCATATATGTGATTAACGGCGCTATTCAAACGGGATCAAAAAATATTTCCGAAATAAGGTCCAATGGTGGTCCAGCGGAAGGGGCGGGACTTCGCCTCTCTATCAATGTCCATGGTTTTGGCTTCAAAATGTTCATCATTCACATGTGGTTGTAATGTTTGAGGGTTCACATGCTTTTGGCCATTTACTGTAATGATATATCAGTGTTGTGTAAAAAACTAATGCCTCATCTTTCTGCACTACATTCACTTTTTCTTTAAATAGTCCTGTATCTCAGTTGTTTACCCTGCACTATATTCATTATTAACAGTTCTTCTGCACATTGCATATTTTGTTTTATACTCTGTATTACTTACATGTGTCCTGTTACTACTTGTGTTGTTTTACTAACATGTGTACTACTCACCTGTGACGTTTTTACTAATATGTTTGCACTATGGAACTGTGATGCTGGAAACTTGAATTTCCCTCGGGATCAATAAAGTTACTATCTATCTATCTATCTATCTATCTATCTATCTATCTTCTAACAGTACCCAGTGGCAACAGAAGTGCAGAAGCTTTGGGAGGAGGAAGAGACGAGAGGACAGCAGACGGTAAACCAGGAGGAAGAGGAGGAAGACGAGGACTTGACAGACGCCATCACAGGCAGGTCGTACAGACCTCTGTCTGAACACGAGGCCCGGCGGCTCAACACCTACCTGCAGGAGGAATGGGAGAGAGCGAACCCCGGGCTGAGTGTGGAGCTCCCAGTCGATGCCCACCGTCAGCGTGTTATCTCGGCAGTGCAGTCGTCCAGGGTGATTGTGATCGCTGGGGAAACGGGATGCGGGAAAACGACACGGATCCCCCGCTTCCTGTTAGAGGAGAGTGTGAGAGCTGGAAAGGGGGCGGAGTGCAACATCCTGGTGACCCAGCCTCGTCGGATCAGTGCCGTATCCGTGGCCCATCGTGTTGCCCAAGAGATGGGTCCGGCTCTAAAATGCTCCGTGGGATATCAGGTAGACACAAGTCGTTATTTACGGCACGTTTAGATTTTTATCAATAACCCGTTTTATTGCAATAATCGGCTATAGCCTGTAGAGGGAGCACCTTCTGTTCTGTACGGAGATAGCAGAAGCAGAAATATCAAAACTTTTCATAACAAAATTAGTGGTTCCTTTTCTACTCTTGAACTTTGTTTTCTTAAACTAAGAAATATTTTGCTAAAATTAAAAGTAATTGTTTAAAAAAAAAAAGCCAAAATGTTTACGCTTACATTTGAATAATACTGTACATTATGCTATTTATCCAAACTACCAAAACGGTGTTTTACAATTGAAAAGAGATGTTTTGTTACAGAAATTATTAAAGAAAAAAAATCTTATTAATTACTATTCAAAACAATATAATTAGCAACATGAAACTGATCATTTTAACCAAGGTAATCACACTGAAAGTGTTTCAAATCTAGATATATAGCAAAAGGCCGCACTCACAAATTTTCTTATATATCTTTCATTTCATTAAATTAAATTATTTGATTAAAATAGAATTTTATAAACCATACAATAATAATAATTATAATAATAATAATAAAAGTGTAACAAGACTGCGACTTCATGCTGTATATGTGATTTTAGTGGACTCCTGGCTGGTAGCACCCTAAAAGATTTCAAGACGCGTAATATAAATTCGACTAGCAGAGCTTGTTCTTTCCTTTGTTATGCTTTTATTATGCTTCTTCACATTAGTGGATAAATCAGAATATTTTGGAGTTTTTGTACAAGAAGTAATTATTTCCTCTGCGTAGGTGAGACTTGAGAGCCGACCACCTGAGCAGAGTGGAGGAGCCTTACTCTTCCTCACAGTGGGCGTCCTGCTGAGGAAGCTGCAGTCGAACCCGTCCCTGAAGGGAATCAGCCATGTGGTGGTGGATGAGGTTCACGAGAGGGACATTAACACAGACCTGCTGCTGGCTCTGCTGCGCTCCAGCTTAAAGGAGAACCCCGACCTACGAGTGGTGCTTATGAGCGCTACTGGGGACAAGCAGAGGCTGTCCCACTACTTTGGGGGCTGCCCGATAGTTAAAGTGCCTGGATTCATGCACCCAGTGAGGGACAAATACCTGGAGGATGTGCTGAGAGAGATGGGACGCCCACTGCCAGTCCAAAAGAGAGTGGAGACAGACAAGCAGGTGAGACTCGAGTATGTAGGGGTGAATTCAGGGAAATTGGGACAGCATAAGAAAACCGCATTGTACTTCTGCCCTGGAAAGTGTAAGTCAAAGCAATTAGTGCAGAGACCTTGCTATGGACGTGACATCACATGGGTGTGTGTGGTCAGCATCAAACAGGAAGTTGGCCCCAAAAAGCAAGAGGTAAGATGAATGACATAAGCTTCAACCAAATGTTCAGTATGTGTAGTGGCTTAACAAGGGATTTGGTCTAATGAAGCAGCAATGTAGATACCTGCTGATGCAGGCGTGAACTATAGAACTCTTGATCATCACTTTGTTTGATCCATAGTTTAACCCCTATGCATCATTAATTTAGGACCTATTGTGGAATAGAATGGCACCCAGGAAACAGGCAGCCAGGAAGAGTGGAAAAGCACATCATAATAGGCTAATACATACTGTATGTCAAGCAACCTTAGACATATAGTTTTAAGGTTAAGAAAAACCGGAAATCTGAGTAAAATATTCTTTGAAATATGTAATTAGGGTTGAAAGCAAGGGCCTACTCTAATGAAACTGTGTCCCAAATTACCAAACACATTCCTGAAAAATAGTTTTGTGTCAACTACAACAAAATGGTGAGCCATGCTTTGTAAGAAAATATCATACACACTTCATTTCTTCACATAAAGAAAGTAGATACCTTGAGGAATTCAGAAATGTATCACAGGTTGGGTTATTTTGTTAATTGATGACAAGAATGTGATCACAAGATAGAATTTCAAAAACTGTCCCAGTATAGGTGAATTCAACCATGTGTTCCCACTTGTGATCATAAGTTTCTTTTTCTATTGTCGTGTGTCTCACAAATTTATATTTTATCTTGTTCAAGGGAGGAAGAGAGGATGTTACACCAGATGTAGATTTAGTAGCTGATGTAATCGAGCACATTGACAGACGTGGAGAGCCAGGTAACTAGCAGACCTTTTTTGCTTCTTGCTTTTATAGCGGCCTTTAAGATGATGGCTCTGAATCATATTTGTCAAATATGCTCTCCCCTCCTGCTTCAGGTGCAGTGTTGTGTTTCCTCCCTGGATGGCAGGACATCAGAGCTGTTCAAGAGAAACTGGAGCAGAGGCAACACTTTTCCTCAGGCTCACAGATGATCTTGCCATGTAAGAGAGAACAGACAGATTTACAAAGACTGGTCTTTTGTCCTCCAAGTACAGCGATATGATTTTTAATGCATTGTTCTCTTTTCTTTTAGTGCACTCTAGTTTATCAGTAGCAGACCAGCAGGCAGTGTTCCAGCGCCCCCAAGTGGGCCAGAGGAAGATTGTCCTCACCACTAACATTGCTGAGACCTCCATCACCATAGATGACATCGTCCATGTGGTGGATGCAGGAACTCACAAAGAGCAGAATTATGACCCACGGACTAAGGTTAGTTTCAAAGTATCTGTCTCATTGTGAACCGATTTGTTGTATTTTTCTGAGAAGGATTCAGTTGGTTTCATTTTGTTTTTTTCCAGGTCTCCTGTCTGGACACAGTTTGGATATCTCATTCTAATGTCACTCAGAGAAAAGGGAGAGCAGGGCGGTGTCAGCCAGGACAATCCTACCACCTGTTCCCGCGAAAGCAGCTGGAATCCATGAGTCCCTTCCCCATCCCGGAGATCCTGCGCACCCCGCTGGAGAGCTTAGTGCTACAAGCCAAAATCCACAGTCCTAACTGCAAGGTACTGAATGAGAACAATGGCTTTTGTGTATTTTTTTATGTTATTTTGTGTATTTTTTGATGTATTGAATGATGTCAAAATAATAATAATTTAATAATTTTAAAATGTTATGGTTTTAATGTTTATACTTATTTTATTTATCATCACCTATATAGTGTTTGTTTTACTCCTTTGTTTTTACTATTTTGGAATTTTATTGTTAAATACCATCTGCTTACTTTGTGTAGTTTCACGGTTTTTATTTATTTATTTATTTTTATTGTTATTTCCTTGTTTTTTATTTATCTTTTCTTATTTTGGATGCCCATCTTTGGTTGCTTTCATATTTGAGGAACTTTTGTGTTGTCTGTTTTGGTGTGCATTGGTCTCCAGGTCCATTTTTAACATTCCGCATTTTGTCAATCGTCTGTACAGCACTTTGAATTGCATTTAGCTTGTTTGAAAGGTGCTATATAAACAAAGATTGATTGATTGATTGATTGATTGATTGATTGATTGATTGATGTCATTTTGTGTGTGTGTGTGGAGGCTGTAGATTTCTTATCTCAAGTGTTGGACAGTCCAGAGCGAGAAGCTGTGAGAGATGCTGTCCGAAATCTACAAGACATCGGTGAGCGATGTTCTGTGGCCATCGTGTGTGTCTGACTTTACATGCTGAATGCAAGATTCAATTAATGTCTAAACATGTCAATGTTGACTTTCTTTAGGAGTCCTGGACAAGACAGAAACCCTGACGCCTTTAGGAGAGCGTGTGGCCTGCATGTCGTGTGACCCTCGACTGGGCAAAGTGCTGGTCCTGAGTGCCATGTTCAGATGTGTTCTGCCCATGCTGTCTGTAGCTGCATGTCTGACCCGAGACCCTTTTTACAACAGCATGCAGAACAGAGCTCTTGTTAGCAAGGTGAGATGTTTTAACACCCACCTGTTTGTGATAAATTGTAATCCTGTTGTAATTAGTTATCAATCAGTCGACTGTTCTGTTGGTCCAGGGGAAAGAGGCTCTGAGCAGGTCCAGCTACAGCGACTATTTGGTGTTCATTAGAGCTGTGTTGGGCTGGAGGGGACTTCAGCAGGACGGGGACAGAGAGGACAGGGATGAATATCTGCACAAACACACTCTGTCAAGGTTCAGCCTACGATTCATCAACGGTTAGTTTGAAGCGCACACACTCACACACATTCATTTAGACATTGTCCCAGTACATTTAACGTTTTCTGTTCTTGTGCTGTCGTGCTGCAGGTCTCATCTCTCAGTTCAGCGAGAACCTGCGTGAAGCCGAGCTGGTGCCTCGCGCCAACGAGTGCCAGCGTCACACTTCTCTCTACAACGAGCACAGCAACCAGGATGAGCTGCTTAAAGCTGTACTGCTGGCTGGACTCTATCCCAACCTCATTCAGGTACATGGCAAAGGAGTCTATCATACTACTTTACACAGTCTATTTTCTTGCTGTGCACCATTAAAGATTGAAGATCTAAATATGGGCTCTTACTGTAGTAGTGGAGGTATGTCTTTAATTATCTGTTTTTGTGTTGTTTATAAGTTGCATAATTGTATTATATTAAAGTTGGAAAGTATGGTTGTCTTTCTAAAAGCCTACTTGCACCTGTCTGGGTCAAAGCCAACATTAGATGTTCCAGCAGCATCACATGGGTAAAAAACTCTTAGTTACAACACTTACTTTATTTTCAGGTGAAGAAAGGCGTTGTGACCAAAGGGCGCTTTCGCCCCAACAGCATGTCTTTCCGCACACACAGGGGGCCGGTACTGCTTCACCGCGCCTCAGTGAACAGGTTTGAACGTGCTCCGAAATTCACCTACAGCAGGATTTTACTTTCGTAGTGCGTATGTAAACTCATTGTCTTTCTTTGTGTTGTATAGGGGAAAAGAACAGCTCCCTAGTCGCTGGTTGACCTTCTTCAGCGCTATCCAGTCCAACGGGAACGTTTTCATCAGAGACTCTTCTACAGTCCATCCACTCGCCCTCCTGCTGCTCACAGACTGTGATATCACAGAAACAGGTATGTACTGATCTCCATAAAAAAGGGAGTTTAATGACAAATGCACTGGTGTTTGTAGGTGCTTGGGAGAAGGATTAGAGGGCAAAAGAACCCCGATAATCAGACTGAATTTAGCTTCCTTTTCACTGCATTAATCAATCTGATATTGTGCTCATGTTAGCCGTTTACTGTTTGGGAGGAATTGTTATTTTGCCTTAAAGCGTCTATAATCTATATGTTTCTAAAAAGAATGTATCAAATGACAATGTGAAAGTTGTTGCTCGTAGTGATGAACCTACAGAGAATTATCACCCGAATCTGCAGTTAGCAACTGGTGAACGTAGTGGAGCCTTTATCAGCTAAAAGAGCCAGATGTTTCCCTCAGGAGTCGGTAGAGGACAAAAATAGAGTTAACAGAGAGTAAATATTGGTCTTACATTTCTCAGGTGGCCAGAAAAACAAATCCAACTGAATGCTAATGTTGCTCCATAACTACTGGATGTGTAAATATACAGCTTGCAAACAAGTCCGCAGTATCAACTGTAAAGGTGATGATATGTCAGTGTTTGTTGACAACTTGTTTCCATTGCCCCCTAGTGGTAAAAAAAAATCAGTTGCTGCAGGTTTAACTGATCAGTAGTGACTGACGTATCCATCCTGTCGACGCCATTTTCAGTTGACAAAAAAAGCTTGAAGCCCTTAACGTCTCCTTTCACATCCATCGAAGTGATGAATACTATGATTAAGAGTTATTTCTGTTGTTTGACGTTCAACAACGTGTACAGTACAGCTGCATCAATCATACTTTTCCCCCATTTTCTTTCTTTCACCGTTTGTTTGGCTCTGGCACAGGAAGTTGGTGTAAAATGCTGGCTAATGCTTCTGTACTTCCTTTATGGAGTGCTCAGAGATCTATTTTACGGAAGTCAAGAACAGCCGTGCTTGCATTTATTTTTTTATAATGCCATTATCTCGAGATAACGAGATAATAGACTTGTTATCCCGAGAAAACAAAAGGTTGTTTCTTCTTATTTCTTAAAATGTTTGGGTCAAATCAGCCGACGATAAATGCATTCAAACAGCCCAGATCGAACTGACAGTGATGGACTTGGCGAAGTTAGCGGAAGGATCCACGTGATTTTTCAAAATAAGGTGTTACAAAATACAATACGATTAAATGGATTATAATCACAAGAAATATAAAACATGTTGCCTGTGTCCTTTATTAATTGAAAAGAAAATACCACAAAATTGAGGGAAATGTTTTTATTCTTAGATTTTTTTGGGGTCGCTTGAAAAACAAATTCACTAATTAAATGAATAATTCCTGACAATGACTGATACATTTGAGTTGAGGACATCTCTGACTACATACACACACAAAATCAAGCATTTTTTACTGTATAAATTTAGAGATATTCCAGAGTAGTCCCATATTTGTACCTTGAAATAGCTACATTTCTGAATCATTGCTCCATAATTCCTGACAATGACTGATATATTTGACTTAAGGATATCTCTGACTACACCCATACTGAAATGACTTCAGATCTGAAAAGCAACCAAAAATCAAAGAATAAAGACATTTCCCTCACAATTTTGTGGTATTTTCTTTTTAATTTATAAGGGACACAGGTAACATGATTTATACTTCCTGTGAATATAATCCATTTAATCTTATATCCATATCTGTATTTTGTATATACCCTTGTTAACAACATGTTTCATACTTCTTGTGAATAGAATCCATTTGATCTTATTTCCATATATGTATTTTGTGTATACCCTACCCTCTATCTGGGCTGTTTGAATGCATTTACTGTTTGCTGATTTGACCCAAACATTTTAAGTAATAACAGAAAAACAACCGTTCGTTTCCTCGTGATAACGAGTTAATTATGTCGTTATCTCAAGATAATAAAGCTTGTTTTCTCGGGATAAGGAGGGATTATTATCTCGATAACGGCATTAAAAAAATAAATTGCAAGCACGACCGTTCTCGGCTTCCATAATTACATTTATTTCAGGACTGTGCATTAAAAAACATTTTGCTCAAAACGGTAACTACAAAATATTATATAGAGGTGCTCCTCCGAAACACTTAAACATTATCACCCTCTTAGATTCCCAGACTTGCAGCAAATGTTTCTCTCTGTCCTTTCTCTCATGTCCCAGTGAACGGAGACAGAGTGGAAGTATCCTTTCCTGGATGCTCTCTGGTGCGCTGTGAGTTGTCAGTTGAGACTTGGGAGCTGCTGTGGGAGCTACGCACTTCCATTCAGACCATGCTGTACCGCAACCTCAACGATCCCAGCAACGCAATCAACAACTCTTCTCAAGACGGAAAGCTCATCTCCTTACTTGTAGAGCTGCTCAACAATACAGACTCAAACCCTTTTGCTCAGAACCACAGTGATAACAGTGACAGTGAGGTGGATTGATGACATTGAGAACTTTCTACACGTGTGCGTTGGATCTGCTGGCTGGTACAGAGGAACCAAAGAGGATGATGGTTTGTATGCTGTTGTGTTTGAAAGACCGTTTGAGTACTTGACTGAATATTCTGCTGAACTAATCAGGACTCTTAACGAGCAAAAATCCCTAGTGGACTGTTGTCTGCTACTGTTATTGTTGAGGTAAATGATGAACTCTCATGAAATGTGAGGAAATCCATTGGTTTGGATTTTGGACTGTGGTTTATTATTTATGTTTTTTTGCTTTCTGAAAAGCAGAAGTTGAATATTACTCGGAAGGGTCATTGGTCAAAGGTCATTGACTGCATGCAGTAAATAATGACATTTTTCCATCCATCCATTATCTGTAACTGCTTATCCTATTCAGGGTGGCGGGGGGGGGCTGGAGCTGATCCCAGCTGACATTCGACATATTTATTGCAATAAATATTCACTTGCCACCATGAGGAAAATGGTCAGATCCTTTTTATTGTTTGAATGAATTATTGAACTGCAGATAGATGGAAGTGAGAAAAGAAACCCTTTTTTTCTTAGTGACCTCGTTTAAGAAAAATCCTTCATGAACTGGGTGTGAAAGCTGGTCAGGCGCCTCAGTAAGTCTTCCATAGTGTCCTCGGGGGTCATGATGCAAAATCTGCAGAAAGAAAGGAGGGTTAAAGGTAAAATGTTCAACTTATTGTTATTAAACCGTGTTTGTTTTTACTAAAAAACATGCTTTCTGCGTAGTAAAGCCTGTATTCAGAATAATAATGTTTGGTTTATATGATGTATTATACCTGATGTGGTGGGTGCCCTCCTTTTGTCCGTAGTCACTGCCCGGACTGACAAACACACCGGCCTCCTCCAGTAGTCTGCTACAGTAGAAAACATCTGGCTGTATTCCCATTTCCTAAAACAAGCAAAAACAAAACCGTGAATGTAAAATATTTTATGGCTGATACAGTAGATAAGTGGCAAATTTGTTTTAATGATGATATTGCTCTGATTTTGCAGTGTATACTTGGTTCTATGAGATAGTATTGTAACCTTGGCTTTCTGAATGGCTTTAGGTGGAAGATGCAGTCTGGGGAACGCAAATGCTCCTCCTTCCACTGGCTGGCAGCAGAAACCCGGCAGACTGTTTACTACCTCAAAGACTCTCTTTACATTCTGAACCAGCGTGGTCCTGATGTGTTGTGTCTCCTGCAGAAGTTAAAGGCAAGAACAAAAAAAATATCAGAGTAAATACCATTTTTAAATTGCTTAAGAAAGGCATTCTATTAGACATCCTGCAAAATAGTAATCTGAACTGCATATCTCTGGTCTCACCACACAATAAAGTGGGTATGAGGGATCTCCTGCTTGTGGAGGGTTCATCATCAGATCCAGGGCAAACTGACCCAACACCGGTGCACAGCTATCTTTCGCGAACAGTTTATAGATGTATTTCATAACAGCGGGGTCCAGATTTACCAGCTCCACATATCCACCACGCAGACCGCACCTGGTGGGAGAGAGAAGAGTCCAGTTAGTAGCTGTTGTGGAGCAAATTTCGGTCAAATCACACGATGTTCCACAGCAGCCAGAGATTGCCCAGCTGTGATGGAATTGCAGATGTTCAAATTTCCATTTTTCGGAACACTTTTAGGACTTCTTGTCTCGTCGATCTTGTGGTGAGATTGTTTTGCCAACTACTGTTTCCGAGGTCAAGAATTAACTTTCTATCTTCAGTCTGTTCTGTCTAACAGCCTTTGTCTTAAGTTGCATTTCAGCAACTTTTCTGAGGACCACCTAGCACAACTTTAGGTACTCATCAGGACTGAGAACGTACTCTCCCGTGATGCCTTTGGATGCTGAGTGGAAGGACGCCAGCTCCACTGTGTCTGAAAAAGGAGGACCCATCTCAGACAGAACCCTCTTGTAAGAGACAAATTCACTCTTTTCCCCATAAACACAGTCCTGATAGACCTGTGGAGGAGACAGACAGAAAATCCATATGTTTATTTACACGTATTTGTTCATATTTTTTTACTTTCTCTGGTTAGATGACAATGCTTGAAGACATCCACCTCATCAGCCAGAAGGAAGAGCCTCTTCTCTGAAACGAACCGGATCACCTCTTGCATTGATTTTCTGCTTTGAACATGACCTACAGGCAACATGGCATGAAAACAACCATGTGATACATATTGTTTGAAACACAAATATATACTTAGATGATGTCCATTCTGGTGAGATTTTACTACCTGTGGGATTTCCAGGGTTGATGACATACAGAGCTACAGGGTTGCAGACTCCCTTTGCAGATTCCAGCGCTCGATGCAGCTCCTCCACCTGCAGCTCCCAGCTCTGCTCCTCATTGAGGTTGTAGGGAACGATAACTGCTCCCAGTCCCATCATGGACAAAGTGGAAGTGGAGTAGCATGGCACTGGAGTCAGCACACCTGTTCTGGGTGAAGCTTCGCTGTTCACCAAGACGTTGAGAATGTTCTAATAAGCACAGGAAAAGATTGTGTTATCTAGAAGATGTTGATAATTAATCTATGGAGGAAGAGACACATTATACTATAACAGTATGTCAGTAATAGTGATTGTTACCGTGAGTGCCCACTGTGAGCCGGGGCTTATGTATATGTTTTCAGGGTAAGATGGAGCCCCACCGTCTCGTCTCGTTATGAATTCAGAGACTCTGTGGACTATTTCTGGCATACCCGCTGTAGCAGTATAAGAACCTGAGGAATTGGAAATTCAATTTATGTTGTGGTGCTCAAGAGATTGAAATATCACACTTAAAACAATTAGCATGGCAGTAGACTCTGAGTCTTGTTTATACAGTGAGGACATCATATAAAATTCAATTCATCTTTATTCTGGGATGGTGGCAGAAATCTTGGAGACACATATCTCAAAACATAGACAAATCAAACAAAAACTATCTGCTTGGTGAGATATCAGTATAAATCAGTAGAAAAGTAGGAATTATTTTGTAATTTGAGTGAGCTGACTCTTTAACATTTCCATTGTAATACCACATACACAGCTCTTACCTACACTCCCTCCAGCACATCCCTTAAGCAGCATCTGAGCCCGCTTTCTGACGTCCACTGGCAGTTTGTCGCTGTCCACCAGCTGAGGGTAAAGACATGCTGCTAAAACCTGCAAAATATGAAGTCATACAGTAGTAAGACAGAGAGTTTAGCCAAAAGAAGATGCATTAACTTGCAGTTTTAATAGAGTTTGCAGATGATTAGTCTTTGAGGGTCACAGATTACCTGTCGGACAAATGATAGAGGCTTCACACCGGCCCTGTGTGGGTCTCCCCAGCTGACATCTATCACCTCTTTGTATGGCTTTCTCCCTCCCTGTGAAGACAGGTGAATTTAAAGCACAAACAGGTTAGAAAACTGAATCCATATTGCAAATATGTCAATAACTTTTTTTTCCTTTACCTGTCTGAGCTCTTCCTTGATCTGGCTTGCTCGTCTGGCCAGGATTGTGCACTCTAACCATTTCATGATCCTCACATTTGGTCTCGTCTCCTTCAGCACAGACATCTCTGTAATTCCTCTTCACTTCTATCAGACCAGCGGCTGTGTCTCACTGAACTGTCTCTCAACTTGCTGCAAGATGAATGATTTGCTTCTAGATGGGATTTTAAGTTAAAGTTGTACATGGAAGATCTTTGGCCATAAGTGACTTATTAACAGTGCAGTTTAGTGACAACCTGCTACTGTATGGGGCAGATAACCAATTGTGCATTTTATGACTAAAGCATGAAAGTTTCAGCATATAATCTACATACCTAAAGGTTTATTTCAGGCATGAAGGCAATGGGAGAGAGGGAACCCTTAATTATTTGTTGAGACTTGAGAGCTGTCCAGCAGAGCAGAGCGGAGGAGCTTTACTCTTCCTCACAGTGGGCGTCCTGCTGAGGAAGCTGCAGTCGAACCCGTCCCTGAAGGGAATCAGCCATGTGGTGGTGGATGAGGTTCACGAGAGGGACATTAACACAGACCTGCTGCTGGCTCTGCTGCGCTCCAGATCAAAGGAGAACCCTGACCTACGAGTGGTGCTTATGAGCGCTACTGAGGACAAGCAGAGGCTCTCCCACTACTTTGGGGGCTGCCCAATAGTTAAAGTGCATCAATTCATGCACCCAGAGAGGGACAAATACCTGGAGGAAGTGCTGAGAGAGATGGGACGCCCACTGCCAGTCCAAAAGAGAGTAGAGACAGACAAGCAGGTGAGTCTGTAATGTGTTCCCACTTTAGTATGTTTTGTGTGCAAGTTTCTTTTCTCTTGTCCTGTGTCTCATTAATTCATATTTTATCTTGTTTAAGGGAGGAAGAGACGACGTTACACCAGATGTAGATTTAGTAGCTGATGTAATCCAGCACATTGAAAGACATGGAGAGCAAGGTAGAGAAACTAACAGACCTTTGGCTTTTTGCTTTTATAGCGGCCTTTAAGATGATGGCTCTGAATCATATTTGTCAAATATGCTCTCCCCTCATGCTTCAGGTGCAGTGTTGTGTTTCCTCCCTGGATGGCAGGACATCCGGGCTGTTCAAGAGAAACTGGAGCAGAGGCAACACTTTTCCTCAGGCTCACAGATGATCTTGCCATGTAAGAGAGTACAGACAGATTTACAAAGATTGGTCTTTGTCCTCCAAGTATAGAGAAAGGATTTATAATTTATGTTCCGTTTTTCTTTTAGTCCACTCTAGTTTATCAGTAGCAGACCTAGCAGTGTTCCAGCGCCCCCAAGTGGGCCAGAGGAAGATTATCCTCACCACTGACATTGCTGAGACCTCCTTAGATGACATCGTCCATGTGGTGGATGCAGGAACTCACAAAGAACAGAATTATGACCCACGGACTAAGGTTAGTTTCAAAGTATCATTTGTATGTTGTTTTCTTAAAGAAAGTTTGAGTACTTGACTCAATATTCTGCTGAACTAATCAGGACTCTTAAAGAGCAAAAATCCCTAGTGGACTGTTGTCTGCTACTGTTATTGTTGAGGTAAATGATGAACTCTCATGTCGTGTGAGGAAATCCATTGGTTTGGATTTTGGACTGTGGTTTATTATTTATGGTTATTTGCTTTCTGAAAAGCAGAAGTTGAATTTTACTCAGAAGGGTCATTGGCCAAAGGTCATTAAAACAGTCTGCATGCAGTAAATGATGTCATATTTCCATCCATCCATTATCTGTAACCGCTTATCCTATTCAAGGTGACGGGGGGGGCTGGAGCTGATCCCAGCTGACATTCGGCATATTTATTGCAATAAATATTCACTTGCCACCATGAGGAAAATGGTCAGATCCTTTTTATTGTTTGAATGAATTATTGAACTGCAGATAGATGGAAGTGAGAAAAGAAACTTCTTTTCTTAGTGACCTCGTTTAAGAAAAATCCTTCATGAACTGGGTGTGAAAGCCGGTCAGGCGCGTCAGTAAGTCTTCCATAGTGTCCTCGGGGGTCATAATGCAAAATCTGCAGAAAGAAAGGAGGGTTAAAGGTAACATTTTCAACTTATTGATATTAAACCGTGTTTGTTTTTACTAGAAAACATGCTTTTTGCATAGTAAAGCCTGTAGTCAGAATAATAATGCTTGGTTTATATGATGTATTATACCTGATATATCGTCACATCAGGGATTAACAGTCTCAAACAGCAGAAAGTCTTCACACATCTCACTGAAGGTAGAAGTCCCTCAGTGAACGCAGAAGTCACCGCTGGACAATCCAGCATCTTAACATTTAGCATGTTAGCCAGATCCATAAAAAAGCCATAAAAAATTATAAAAGAATATAAATACACACTTGCAATGTAGTATGTTATTGTGCATTACAGTATAATCCCTTTGCATGATTGGATGCACTCTTCAGAACTAGTGGTGGTGGAAAGTCTATACAACCGTAGACTTTGACACTTCCTTCCGTTCTTACCACTTCTTTTCTGCTTCTGGTGTCTGCTTCTTTCTTTGTCTTTCTTTGTCTAGACTTAGATTTAGAAAACTTAAATGTCCACAATGGGTCAATTTGAGGTACAGCGCAGTAAACAATAAACATAACATATGCACAATTAAAACACAGAACAACAGTGACAACAACAAAAGTCCATGATCATGATCTATCAATAAATGAGACATATTTTGCACATCCCCATGTATTGCACGTCCCCCAGTCTGTGAGTTAACATAACATTACATAACATAACATCTTCCCGACCTTATGTTGCACATCACCCTACCACAGCTTGTTTAAATGGGTTAAAATGGGTTATTGTGCTGCACGTTGCTCTACTACAGCTTGTTAAGTTGGGTTATTGATATAGGAATTAATTTCTTTTTTTTTTTTTTTCTGATTTTAGGATATCTGTATCTGCTACCAGAAGGGAGTGTCTGGAATTACAGTGGAATTACAGGAATCTGGTTGTTTCCTACCCAGATCTGGTCGTCTTCTACCCAGATCTGGTCTTTTTCTTGAGTTATATTTTAGGATCCAACTATATAGTTGATATGCTGCCAAAATAGCTTTAATGTAATAGCTAGAGTACTTGTTACTGTACCACAAACTTGGATAAAGAACTACAGTGAAGTGAAATGTGACCTTCCATCTTAGTTTTTCAGGAGAGCAGAGAAGGGTCTTTTACTTCTCAACTCCGATTTATATTTAATTTCAGTCTGTCCTCGTGATATTTACTGTAAAAAATAATTTATCTAAACTTTGCTTTTGTGTGTGCCATGCAGTTTGCCTTATGCAGAGGAAAACATGCTCTATCAGGACTTAATTTATTTCTTTTATTCCTTAGTGGTTGTTTTGCTTTTGTGCTGTTTTGCTGTTTTTTTTCTTCAGGATGTGGGACAGCAGAAACTGCAAAAGCTGAGTCAGGACACAAGCTGATACTGATTTTCATTAATTGGGTGTCTTTCTTGCTAATAAAATAAAAAATGGAAGATCTATGTAGATTGATGCTCTTTCCAGTAAGAAGACTTTGTAGATGGCAGTCAAAAGTCATTGGAATAGCATAATATCTGTTTTAGGGTGGCCTTCATTGTCAAATAGATTAATGGTAGGGCATTAAAGTAGGCTATTGTTTTAATAACTAATTAAGAATCATTATACCGTAAGTCAAAATAATTACTCTGTTTTCTAATGAATGTTTAACGTTGTATATTTATTTTGTCACTACTTCAATAATTTTATTTTGCCCCTTTATCCGCAGAAGGTTACAGATTTAAAATAAAATAGAAATAAAAATAGCCTATTTTTTTTTTTTTTTAATTATTAATCTGAGCGTGTACCTTTTTATAGCGTTATATATTTATTTTGTCACTACTTCAATAATTTTATTTTGCCCCTTTATCCGCAGAAGGTTACAGATTTAAAATAAAATAGAAATAAAAATAGCCTATTTTTTTTTTTTTTTAATTATTATTCTGAGCGTGTACCTTTTTATAGCGTTTAGAGAAGTGCTTTATTACGGCCGGATGTTTCACTGAGGCCGTGTTTCTCTACGGACATAAATAAAAAACGTACCGCTCCACTTCCTGTTTTGTTTTTTCTGTCACTCCGGTCTGCTCGGCTCGGGTAGATATGGAAGTATTTGCGGGGCGAGGAGACAACCACGACCTACCCGGGAAGAAACGCGCTCTCTTCAGACACCGGTGGACCTTATAAAGCAAACAGAAGTAGCGGGGGAACAGCAGCACCTGCCGCGGGGCTTCAGACTCCCTCACTCCGCCTCTTGGTGCCCGCGATATGGCGCTCAGCTCCGGCGGCTGGGCTCCTCCAGCTCCGGTCCCCGCCTCGTCCCAGCAGGCTGCGTGCGGCGGGCCTGCGCTGACGTCTTGCTGCAGCACTGTTTTAATGTCAGTCCGGGTTTCGGTGTGCCATTCCGGGATCCGGCCTCTGTGTCTCCCCGGAGCCGGCAGCGAGGCTCTGCGGCTCCAGCTCAGCATGGACCCGAGCCGGGCCGGAGAGTTCCGACTGGCGCTGCGAGACACCAGCGGAAACCGCAGTGTGGTAAGATTACACACATTCACCTGTGTGTTCAGAGGGTGTGCTGTCTTTAGGTATGCTTAACCACCTGACTGAATCACATTTCTATTTTATACCAGCATAGGCCTGTACACGCCATTTTATTGAGCACTTCAATACAGCTCCTCAGATTTGGGGTTAAAATCACACCAGATTTCATTGAATGCTTTTGGATGTAAACCAATACTTTCCTCGAAGTGTTATAAGGATCTATTGTATGATATACATTGTTTTCTAGTTACCCATTTTGTAGTCAAGAGGATTTATTTTTAGTTTCACTTTCACTCTTCTTCCCATAAACACTACTCATTCGGTTTTATTAGAATCATAACATCATCAGGGGAAATCCTTACACTCTGTACAGTGGTAAACAGCTGCAGTCTCTCCTGGTCTTAATGACAAGATAGGTGGGAATTTTCTACCAGTTTTTCAGCCTTGTATTTGTTGTATGACAAGCTTATAATACACGTATCATGACACTTGTCACTCTGTGTGTGTCTCTATTCTTCCCTTAAAATTCTACACTTGGATCATTCAGGCATAGGCTGACTCGTAGAGGGCAAGATTGGTACCAGAAACTCTCCTTACCAGATAAAAATGAGACTATGAAACCTGAAAAACTGAGGTTAGACTGTGAAAATTGTGGATTTTGTAATGACTGTTCAGCTGTGGCTTCTTTATCATATTTGGGGTGGTGAGTAGAGGCTTTCTATGAGATGAGGAGAGTGTTCGGAGCATTTACCTAGCTTAGACTTAGGTCACACGAGGCTAAAAGTTAGTTTGAAGCAACAACAGTAAAGATTTTGTGATAACTGGTCTAGTGCTTTTCAACCTAAGAAGGACAAACTGCTTTACTCTGGCCTGAAATAGCCAAATCAACAGACACTAAGCTTGATTATTAATGCTATTGTTAGCATTCAGCTCAAAATATTGAGCCTGAGTCTGACAAAACCGAGACTGACTGAGGAAGTTTAATCAAAGTCTGGCCATGTAGAGCTGAGCCTGATGAGCTCAGTTTGATATGTCCTAATATGGTCCTCTTTTCAGAGGATAAAACCTCTTGATGTAACTAACAACAGATGATAACTAACATCCTCTGGTGCCCCCCTTAGGTCTAATTTTACATTTTTAGCTAGTGGTAAAGATCTGTAAATTGCAATGTTTTCTCTCCGTGTTTCATTCATCCAACAGCTTCGTTTTGTGGTATGTAATTAGCATTACAGCATTGGAGAGCCCGCAGTGTCTTACCTGTTAAAGGTCCATTCCAATGATTTAGTATTGGACCTCCATAAAGTTGGGACTCACAAAAGGCAGATTTAAATATTTTAAAAGTGGTCACAATTGAAGCAGCAGAGGCCGATGTATCCTAAATTTTAGCTCCTGGTCCTACAATTCCTATTATATAATAAATAGACCCTCCCTGCCTGATAAATGTTCCAAACTGATGCCAAAATACCCCAGATAAGGCCCACCACAAAGCCCCAATCAAATACCCAACTGACAGGAAACAAATACCATGTTTCCACCAAGCAGTCCAGTTCATTTCAGTTCGTTCCACATTAGAATGGTTATTTTCGTGTTTCCATTCGCAAAATTTGTGGATGGTACTTATTAACCGTTAACCGACAATAAGAATTTTTACCGATTAATGCTACCAGTTAAACAGTTAAAAGAAATATTAAAAATTGAATAAAAAGCTGAGCAAAACTCAGAGGAGCAGCTTGTCACTTAAAAGACAATAGCTGGTCCACCTTAACAGCCCGCCTTAAGTGAGCCTGAGCCGGAGACGTTGCTAACTTCTCTTTAATCATCAGGTGGCAAGCAAGATATGGGAACTTTGCTTGGGTCTTGAGGAGTTGTAGCATTTATTCACCGACAAATAATCTGTACACACACTGCACTGCTACGTTCACAGCTATATAACATTACTGATAACTTCATACTCACCGTTGTTACACACACACGCTGTCTCTCGACCGGACACTCGCTAACGTTACGCCGGTTTTGCAATACACTGGTGGACATCCTGACAGAGTAGCCAGGCAGACACACAACTGACAACTTTGCAGCTAAACTAAATGATGCGGTGGAGACTAAAGTGGCTGCATGTGTCCACGACAATGCACGCAGCATCGTGGCTGCTACAGTAACTGTCCCGGTGAACTGGGGACTCAGTTGTCTGTTTTGCGTATACACTACAGCTGGCGATAAATGATGGATTTAACCTGTTTGTGCATCGGTTATCGTTGCAGCTGTGTGGCTTCTTAGGCACTTCAACCGTACAGCACCCCTGCCTGCAAGGCACTAATCTTGTCGATTAACAGTTAAAGGGACTATTTGTAACTTTTCACGCGCATAAATCCTAACGGGTCGGATTCCCATGCGCGCTCGCGTGTGGGTACGCGAGCGCGCAGCAGCTCCGCTCTGCTGCCTGCTGCCTGCACACCGCGCTCGGCTCGCTCCACCTCCACGTGAACGCGCGCACACTACACACTGCAGAGAGTTAGTTTAGCTCTGAGAATATCTAGTGAATGTGCAGTGGACGTTTTTGCAGAAATAACTGCTGCAGCTCCTCCAGACCAACAGAGGTTTCCCGTGTCTTGTGAAGTGACGGGGCTCCGCAGCGAGTTACGTTATCGTTCTGACCGGGTGTCGGTCTCTCCCCCCCCCCCCGACCGGGTGTCTCCCCCCTCCCCCCCCCGTTCCCTCCGCGGTCCGCAGGCTGGGAAAGGAAAAGGCAGCACTAGAATCAGCATTGATCCATGGAGAGACCTTAGTATGGTCAGCTAACATTACTGCCAAGCAGGTGAAATATAGAGTGATATTGTGTTTTAGCTGACGTGTGTCGCCTCGCTGTTTTGACGGATGCTCGCTCACATTCAGGTAGCGCGTGCACACGGGCGAGTGCGAGCAACAGGACGCTGACTTTCGTTGACATTGCGGCCACAGGTGTCGCTGTGAACAAGCAATTTCTGATTCTTACATATAGCCTCTTTAACGTTTGGTTAACGAGTGTAGGCTATCGGTCAGAAAAAAAAAATCAAAATTAGCATCCCTAGATTGTACCAATAGAAGCACTCCATTCTTGGTACCACCTCGATCGAGGTTCCAAGCAAGCTGAGCCGATACTGGAAAGTGGAGTTAAAACACTGCAGACAACTGATTGGACAGAGAGAATCGTCACTAGAGCGACACGGGACATGATTTTTAAATTGCCAAGCTGCCGTCAATAGCGACCGCAATTTTTAATTCACTCGAGTCAGATTTTAAAATTGGCAGCTGGCAAAACTACGCTGTACACTATGCCGTACAATTGACGAAGTGCAGACGTTTCTCTGTTTGGTTGCCGTTGAAATGATTCAGCGAGTGTCCCGTTGAAGATGATGTCACAACAGTTTCATGCACCGCCACTATGGTGGTCACAGAAGAGATTATATAACTGTTTTAACAGGTTGAGTAGTACTCCTCGTGACAAACAAACTGATCCTCATCTGTAAAATTGGTAGAGTGCCCCTTTAAATATCCTAAATGATTGATTGATTATCAATATTGTCATATTTTCCGTAAATAAACCACTATTAGTTACTTGGTGTTTTAAAGGGTTAGTTCGGATTCACTTAAGTCACACAATAACACAAACAAACTAACCAATCAAGGCAGCGGTACACCAACAACTTTCGTATTCTGCGATGTAAAATGACTGTTTTTGTCAATGGAGTCTGGTGGCTTTGAAGAGAGCATAGATAACGGCTTCAGTTCCCCGTCTGAAAGGGCTGTCTCGTGGCAAGGTAAAGCAGGGAAAATATTCTAAATATAACCTACACTTAAACTGATATTGATTTTTTTAAGGTGGGCCTTTCTTTTAGGTGGCTAAAATACGTTTTGCTGCCGGCCGCGTCCACAGCAGTACATTGCTTAGCTTCCATGCTGGTACTCCTGTCTTTTCCAAACTGGGGGTGTGCCGACCACCGTCTACTTTAGGTAATACACTGACTGTGGATAAGTAATACAATCCCACTTCAGAAAATCCGAACTATCCCTTTAGGTAACCTCAGCGCTGCACTGCTGAGACACATTTCAGTACAAGGACAAGTGATTCTCTTTCAGTATTAGGGTCGATTACTGTCAATGGCCACGTCAGTCCCAACTGCAGACACACATGCTTGATCATGTGTGAAGTTGACCTTACTTTGAACTCTGCTTGTCTCACCACTCATCCAAACTTTACTCTCAAATTTGTCCTTTGTTTTGACAAGTTCACTATGTGCCGTTATCCTAAAAAATCTTGACAGGCTCGGTTTTGGCTTTTCATCTTGGTAGAATCTCAAGTCAGACAGACTTCCCCCTGACAATTGAGATGCTTCTTGATTTGCATACTTTTACTTTGATCCCAGCTTCTTTTAGCTTATCTGTCTGAGCTGGCAGACTGTTCGTACACAGTCACATCAGAGTATAAATACACTCTCTGGCAGCAGGAAAATCCCTCTTTTGCTGCTTTTGTCTACCCACAACAGATGCTAATGATGCTACAGTGAATGTTAGAGGGCAGATTATGTGTAATCTAAATTGCTTTCTCCCGTATTTCAGGGGATTATTCCCTTTATCATACTAATACTCTTGCAAAGTGTATTGCAGTTCATTTGCACCCACATTTTGTACTTTATATTTCTTTACATGTTCATGACAAATTTAATGGTGGATAGAATTAATTAAGAAAAGGTCAACAGGTCATCAGCAATGTGTATTTGCAAATGCCCAAGGCTGCCTTAATGCTGTAGAGCTAAAATGATGAGTTGATTAATCAATTAGTCCATGAACAGGAAACTAATCTGCAACTATTTTGATAATTGATCAATAGTTTTAGCCAGCATTTGCTAGTACCAGCTTTGAAATGTGAGGATTTGCAAATAAATTGAATATCTTTTGGATTTTGGACTGTTGATCTGATTAAACAAACAATTTGAAAACATCACCTTTGGCTCTGATACATTGTAATGGGCATTTTTTCAGAGACTAAACAATAATCATTTAATTGAAAAAAACAATTGGCAGATTAATCAATAATGAAAATAATTGTTAGTTGCATTCCCTGCAGGAGACCAGCATTAAGTGTGCCATTAGGAGGAGGTAAAGTCTCTTTTGGCAAGAATCTTTAAAGGTAGATTCTTGTTGGAACTGTAAAAAGGGGCATTAGGATATATAAACCTTTATTACACGGCTATGTTGAATAGTCGATTCTGATTGGTCAATCACGGCGTTCGGTCTGTTATTTCTTTATAGCAGACCGTTGCTATGGGCGCAGTTCTGACCCTGTGTTAACTGAAACTTGAACTAAAGGAATTATTAGTTTAAGTATAATGTGTTTAAATTAAATACACATAATGCCTACTGTACTAGAAATCAAACAATGAGATTTTTGAATTAGATAGGTTTTGGATTAATAGTCTTTTTAACGGTCCTTTTCTTTGTTTAATGTTTGTAAAAGTTATCTATTTAAATTATTTTCCTCCAAACTGTCCCTGCAAAACGACGAGTCATTTGAGATTAACTAGTTTTTGTTTTTTTCCTCTCAGTTTATCGCAGAGTTCGATCTGCGCTCGGTGCAGTACGAGGTCAAATCCCCTCGCTGCCATGAGATGCGTCTCGCTGCTCCGCCCCACGACTGCATCCGCTTCAACTTCCGCTGCGACCGCGAAGCCGAGGAGTGGGCCACAGTGGTGATGTCATCACTAAGAGAGGCGCATAGAGGTCAGTTTGACAACTATTTTCTGTTTTCCCCGACCTGTTTTGTCCACGACCAACTGTGTTTTCTGTTCAGAAGGACAGATGTTGAAAACGTAAAAAAGTATTAAGATAAATAATACATCAACATGTGCTGTGGGTGCTCTAGGGGTGCTATTAAGAGGAAGTAAAGTCTCCTTTGGCAAGAATCTTTCAAGGTAGATTCTTGTAGCAACTGTAAGGATACATTAGGATGTATAAAGGAATTATTAGTTTAAGTATAATGTGTGTGAATTAAATACACATAAGGAAATGCTAGAGTGCGTCTGACCTGAATACAACTGAGCAAGAAAACAGTTGAAACCTTTTCTCTGTTATTAAAAATCTGAGAGCTGCAGGATCGCTGGCCGATGTCTTTAAGGGGCTCTAGCGGGGTTTTAAGCTAAGGTGAAGATATTGGTATCATATTACACTAGACGACCTAAGGCGTGCATTGGTACCAACCATGTCATGCTAGCTTGTCGGTAAGGAGGATAAATAACGGTAGACATTTTGGCGAGGGAAAAACTGGAATGGCCATTTTCACTTGACCTCTGACCTCAAGATAAGTGAATGAAAATGGGTTTTATGGGTACCCACGAGTCTCCCCTTTACAGAAATGCCCACTTTATGTAATAACATGCATTTTTGGGCAATTACATTACATAAATTGGGTATCACTGTAAAGCTGAGACTCTTGTTAGTCCCCATAGTAGCCATTTCATATAGTGAGACCATTTCTTTTAAATTTGACATCACTGTATAAAATGACCTGTGGTGACCTCTTGGATAATCAAAGCCTCATGAAACTTTACAGCCACAAACTAGAGACCTAGAGCATTCAGAGGATGGATGGCTCTCCTAGGTATATTGACAATAAGGAGGTTTCTCATCAGTTTCTAGAACAGAAGTCCAATCACAGAAAGATGCAAATCTTACAGAAATCTCCAAAGGTCAAAAGTTTTTGATACCAAATCACAGCATGGCTTTTTCTATGGTGTTCCTCGAGGTCTTTGTGTCTTAATGTGGTATTTATTGTGGTATTTATTGTGGAATTCTCAAATGGTAAAAAAAAATATAAAATTTAGCACCAAATCTGTGTCACAAATGGTATCACCCCAAAATTGCTGGAACAAATTATGATACATAGGTGAGCATGGGAATGGCCATCATATATTTCCACCATAATGTTCTTAGCCCTTATACACTGTCACAATTTATTTTTATTAATAATTAATTTCTTTATTTCTGATTTATGACCAGAAGAACTTGACACACAGTGCTGAGCTGCATCTCACATTATTCTTCAGGTTCCCAGCTTTCAGATGATGTACAACACTTCTGTGTGACATCTACTGCTGACCTGCTATCTCCACCTAAAGACCCCCTGTACCCCCCTAAGAAAGACAAAAATGGGTCTATTTGGATCTCTAAGGGTTAAAGGGTTTTGCTGATGGGTACCTTTGGCCTTTATCAGCCAAATGCAGTTAAAATACCTACTGATATCCTTTGATATTTGTGTGTGTTGAAATCCGCATGTTTTAAGCACTTTTTTTAACACAGTTTCTTTTTTCTCTTCTGACAGTTGCAAATATTAACACATGTGAATCAGATGGCAGAACCAACGACACAGCAGCAGCTACAGAGCAGTGGAGCTCAGCCTCGCTGCCGCTCACTGGTGGGTATCTCTGTGTTCACCGTTGTGTGTTTTCTTCTTTCTCTGTTCACAAAGTGCTCTAAAAATGTCACTTTTGATTGCTACCTCTTTTTTTTTTTTTTTTAGAGGAGCTCTGCTTGGAGCTCTCCAGGGCGATTGAAGCAGGCGACACTCAAGCCGCTTCACAGCACGCGTCCGCTCTGGCTCGGCAAAAAGCAGTGCTGACGATTCAGCTGTCTGAAAAGAACTACGCAGAAGGAGAGATCAGGTGAGAAAAGAAAAGTGTCGGGCTGAGGATTTATCGCTTCCAGGTTATGTGTTTTTGCAACTTATAGCGCTGTTTCTATGTTGCAGTTTATCCGTGGTAGTGGAGGATGTTTCGTCATCCTGTTGTGTCACGGTGAAAGTCTTTCCTTACATGACCGTGGCTGCACTCAAGCAACAGGTTAGAAAACTGTCAGCAATCCAATAATTAAATAGGTGATGTAGGTTTTCATTCACTAACTCCCACCACTCTTGTTCTTCAGGTGTTTCTCGAGTACGGTTTCCATCCTCGCGTGCAGCGCTGGGTGATTGGTCAGTGCTTGTGCACTGAGCCGAGGTCGCTGGCCTCCTACGGGGTGCAGAAGGACGGTGATACGGCGTACCTATACCTGATCTCCGCCCGACAAGCCCGCATCACCCGCCAGCTGTTCCAGCAGGACCTGGAGAGCTCCCTCCTCGCCCCACCTCTCCCACCAGGAAACGGCCCCACCTCCCAAGACTGGAGGGGTTACAGCACGCTGCCCTCGAGGCTACCACACAACAACCAGGGTGAGCTCAACTAACGTACCCTTTCTGTCACAGTGTAGGCAGAAGGTTTTACAATAGCGATATGTTTCTCATTCTCCACCCCACTTTGGAATTAAATCTATGAATATGAGGTTAACTGCTGCCTTTCAGCTTTCAAGGGCCAGTGTGTAGGATCTGGCGGCATCTAGCGGTGAGGTTGTAGATAGCAACCGACTGAAACTTCTCCAGTGTGCCAAGCGTGTAAGAGAACCATTGCCCTAAACCAGGGGTCAGCAACCTTTACTATCAAAAGAGCCATTTTCGGCAGAAAAAATCTGTCTGGAGCCGCAAAACATTTGAGCATTGTGATGAAGGTAACACAGTCTAAGTATATAGTATATAAGACTAATACATTGAGGGCCCAAGTACAAATGTACGACTGTGTATTAGGGTCACATTGAGGGAAATAAGATCTGAGATTTCGAGAATAAAGACATAACTTTAGGAGAAAAAAAGTCATAACTTTAGGGAAAAAAAAGTCGTAATATTACGAGAATAAAGTCATAACTTTACGAGAAAAACAGTCGTAATATTACGAGAATAAAGTCATAACTTTACGAGAAAAACAGTCGTAATATTACGAGAATAAAGTCATAACTTTACGAGAAAAAAAGTCGGAATATTACGAGAATAAAGTCATAACTTTACGAGAAAAAAAGTCGGAATATTACGAGAATAAAGTCATAACTTTATGAGAAAAAAGTCGGAATATTACGAGAATAAAGTCAAAACTTTACGAGAATAAAGTCAAAACTTAACGAGAAAAAAAAATCATAATATTACGAGAATAAAGTCATAACTTTACGAGAAAAAAAGAAAATAACACTTAAAATTACTACTTTATAAACTTGTGACTTTATTCTCGTAATATTCTGACTTTATCCTCAAAATCTCAGATTTATTTTTTTTCCTCAATGTGGCCCTAATACTCTGTCCTTCCGTCATACATTAGACCTACAATGATAGATAAATAAAAATGAAAATGTAAACAAAAAACAGTCATTCATTTCCATTTTTAAAAATCCACAGGGAGCCACTGGCTAAAGAGCCGCATGAGGCTCCGGAGCCGCAGGTTGCCGACCCCCTGCCCTAAACAAACAGCCAAAGTAGCATCGATTTAGGGCCAAACATTGCGATGTTCTGTGCTGGACCTCAGTCCATCTGGTCATGTGTTTGACTTCCTGAAAAAAGCAGACGCAAGGTTTATGTTAACTTCTCTAATCTTAAAAGGGCAGTGTAAGAACAGTACCTCTACAGTGTACTACAGTACATTTTTTGTCAGTGACTCATGAATTTTGTTGTTAACACAAAGGTTTCTGTAGTATTGTTTGAAACTTTATTTCCTTCAGTCCTTCCTACATTGTTCATCTGATGTGGATGTAAACACAGTCACTTTAACTTTGTAGTCATATTTCAAGTGCAGCAGAAACACACACAAAAAATTGTCACTGTCCAAATATTTTCTGGCTCAATGTAAACACTACATTCAAACCAGAGAAAGTACAGCTCTATAACTTGTTTTTTTGTTGTTTTTGTCAACTTCAGGGAGCACAGGTGGAGCAAGCGACAGACCGGGTGATATCAAAGATGTCCTCGACATTGAGAACCTGCAGCTGAATGATCATACCAACAACAAAGCCAGTAAAACACAGGTATGTTAGCCGTCTATATACTGTTAATAAAGCAGTAAACACGAGTAGATGTAAAAAATACTTTGCATTTTAGTGGAAATTCTACTTTAGCTCCTACATACTTGGACAAAATCATGGGTGCCTTTTGATGATATCTGTGTGCATTTTAATGGTATGCTGAAACAAATGAAGCTAAGCCAGGCTAATACATGTAGACACAGATGAAGAAAATCTATGAGCTTGTCTGACTTTGGATAAAAATGCTTTGGGTGGGTTTGGGTGTTTTGGGACTTTGGGTAAATCCTTCTTAAATTGGTTTCAACCTCACCTCTCAGCAGACAGAGTGGGCTTGTCCCTCTTGCACTTTCATCAACAAGCCGTCCCGTCCAGGCTGCGAAATCTGTGCTACAGCCAGACCTGACGCACACATCCAGCAGGTACTGCATCATGTCTAGCGATCAATACCCGTTTGTACTGCTCTCTGTAACATTTTCCCTCAGTAACGGGCGCCTCTTTTTATGTCTTATATTCTCACACAAAGGAGAAAGGAAGGAGAGAGGATCGAGGGGAGTCCGGTTTAAGCAGCAGCTGACTGCCCATCGTCGCTGTCAGGTTGCCATGTCTCACTCACTTACACACGCATACACACACAAACAGAGTGAGGATGCTAAACAACAAAATACTCACATAAAGACTGTCAAGTGCACTGAGAGTCCTCTGACGGCTGGAGCGATTGAAGCACTGTAGCATGACACAGAGCTGCACTGGTCGAGGCTCAGACGATGAACTGCAGACAGAGAGCGTCAGCTCAACATGACCACGACATACATCTGAATTTGGCCAGACCTCTTTCTTATTTATTTTACAGGGTGTGCGTGATGCAAACAACACAAACGGCCTAATATTTATTTTAGGTGAGAGCGATGTGATGGAAGTTCTTTACCTTTTGCTCGCAGCCGAAGTTGAGGGAATGTCATACTTTCAGTTTCTGCCAACTGTGAAGTGAGAGGAAAGGTGAAGCCTTGTGCAATACCCTGTTCTGTTTGTTAGAGTGTGATCTGCCAAAATAATGCTGGCGGTTTTTAAAAGAAAGAAAAAAAAAGCCATGGCTGAGAAGAGTAGGTGTGTCGCGTTTACAGGGTTGTCAAGTGCTTTTATTTTTTTATAACATTGTATTAAGTGTATTATTTTTAACAAGATGCATTGAGTAATTGATGTACATTTTACCAGTTGCTCTAATTTTACTCAATTCCCTGTGAGCTGTGACAGCAATGGAATGATCTGTTTTCAGTAAGTAATACTGTAAAATCTTGCATTAGCTGAATAAACATAACAGAAATCAAACAAATCTCATTTGTATATTGATAATTCTTCTTAGATAATAGATGTAGTATGTGGTAATTGATGGACAAATTATTTGTTTGTACACCAGGTTTTAAGTGCACAGGATTAATCCACCGATTTGAACAGACAAAGATCAGTTTTCTCGTCAGAAGGAGTACTTCTCAATCTGGGATACACTTGAATAAGCTTGTCAAGGGAGACACTGTTTTTATCTTTCTTTCATTTCCGCTCTGCCTTTTTGCATTGCCTCTTTAAGCTCCTTGATTCTTCTCTCAACCGTGGCAGAGAGGATGGTTTCAGCATTTTTTATCTGACTGGAGCTACAGAGTCTAAAATGTTTGTACACAAGCTGTTAAAAACTCTGACAAGCTCCTCTACGGTGAGGCCGTGTTGTTTACTGCTGTGTTTGAGGCAGTAAAAGCTTGAAGAGAAGGAACAGAGAGTGAATTTAGGGGATGGGAGCAAATCAGTGTGGGGGGGTTTGGGGTCAGGAGGAAGGAGTGGAACCTGGAAGAGCACTGTGTTGTGATCAGACATAGCAAAATCAACCAAGTTCACATCATCCACACAGAAACCATAGGAGAGCACAAGGTCAAGTGTGTGTCCTTTTGTCATGGCTGGGCTGCTTCACATACTGGGTCAAACTTAAAGAATCTAAAAGTTTAATAAAATCAGAAGTAAATGAGGAGGAAGAGGGGCAACAGACATCGATATCATAATGAGACATAATGACTGATAAAAGTTCTGAGAAGTCCTGAGTAAAACCAGAGTCTCTAACTAAGACTAAGACTCTCAAAGGTGGAGAAGCAGCCAAGCGAGACTGGGGAACAGCTAAAATCATTTCTACATATTACTGTAAAGCCGCCCCCTTGGCCTTGGCTTATGGAAAAATAAATATTCTCGGGGAGATAACTCAATGAGAGGGACGTATTCATCTGGATTAGTCCAAGACTGTGATGATAAAAAAAAAAAGTCTATATTGTCTGTCATGATAACTGTGATCAGATTGTTTCTGTGTGGACTGAGAGTGGATTTTGGTAATGCACACTGCCTTTCAGTGATCCTAACAGGAATGAGTGAATTAGTAGGGAAACAGAAACCAAACTAGCACCAGCAGGACCCGCACTGTCTGGGCTATGAAATACAGAGCCAGGATGCTGCAGGAAACCATCAGTTAATAAAATTAGAAGTCAGATTTCCTTTTACTTTCTAGTTAGGATGCAACTCATCGTGTTTGAAATGTCCCACTTGGTCAAGAACAAATCAAAGTTGCTGATAAAACCAGGTCCAGTAGCAGTTGTAACATTTTGCATCCACAGGTGCAGAGGGACGGGACGCACTTCCTCCCAAGCTTTCAACTGTGGAGGAGAGTATGGAAGCCCATTTCCGCCACTCTAATGAAAAAAAAAAGATCCTGTATGTCATTATAATTAGATACTTTCTCAAAATAATGAGTTAGTATCAATATTTTGACTTACTATCTCATTATTTGTTACTTACTATTTCAATATTTTGACCTAGTATATCAATATTTTGACTTACTATCTCATTATTTTTACCTACTATCAATATTTTGACTTAGTATCTCAATATTTTTACTTAGTATCTCAATATTTTGACTTACTTTCTCAATATTTTGACTTACTATCTCATTATTTTTACTTATTATCTCAATATTTTGACTTAGTATCTCAATATTTTGACTTGATATCTCAATATTTTGACTCACTATCAATATTTTTGACTTAGTATCTCAATATTTTGACTAACTCATTATTTTGACTTACTATCTTGTTATTTTGACTTATTTTTTCAATATTTTGACTTAGTATCTCAATATTTTGACTTACTTTCTCAATATTTTGACTTGGTATCTCAATATTTTGACTTAGTATCTCAATATGTTTACTTAGTATCTCAATATTTTGACTTATTTTCTCAATATTTTGACTTACTATCTCAATATTTTGACTTACTATCTCAATATTTTGACTTGGTATCTCAATATTTTTGACTTACTATCTCGTTATTTTGACTTACTATCTCAATATTTTGACTAAGTCGGTATTTTTGACTTACTATCTCGTTATTTTTTTTACTTACTATCTCAATATTTTGACTTAGTATCACAGTGGCTGAAATGGGCTTCCATACCTGGGGACTCCATAGTGCAGCTTGAAGGATTGCCTGGCCATAACGTCATTAGTGTCGACATGCACTATCGCAGTGTGAATGGAGGGATGAATGTCGAGGAGAGCTGGAATAAGTTCTGTAAAGTCAGCTGTCTTGCCTCCTGAAAGAGCCTAAAATCTCAGGACTCTCCGTTTCAGGGTTACCTTTGTAAATTGCAAGCTTTGATCGGAGGGTTGGGCCAATCGTTAACGAGCTGTGCAGGTGCGCTGAGTGATTTCCTGCTTGCTTGCTTCCGGGGAGGCACGGTAACACATGGTGAAGAAGTCCCTGGATCTCTGGACATCAGTGGAGCAGGAGAAACCTTCACACTCGGGGTCCATACAGGAGCCTGCAGCGGGGAAAGGCAGATTACCAGCCCGGTTATGGAGGGAAAAACTTACCAAGAGGGCCCATAAACCGGGCCCGCTGCGGATGTATCAGCTCAGGTAAGTTTTGGCTGGAGATGGTTTCTTCTGTTGTTGTCGGTTGTAGTGCACTAGCTTTGATCCATAGATCACAGATTGGACCTTTCTGCCTGGTGGTTGTCTCGCTCATTATTCTCTCCTAGGATAGTTGGCACTCAGTTAAAAGTCAGGTTAAGATTGGATAATAAATAGACTTCCAGACCAAGCTGGTTTTTAAATGAGCACTAAAAAACTAAAAAGGGTAATTAAAGGTACTATTTAACAATTTATATGTATTAATTACTTTGTATTGCCAGTGTGTAAACAGATTGTAATGTAACTTAAAAACTGAGACCTTCCCCGACTTTCTCGGTTGCCTATAACAGCCTGTGGACTGATTTCTATGTAAAAGACTCAGGAAGATTTTGCTTTGATGAAGCTGATGAAGTAATTTGCAAATAAAAAGCTAGTTAGTATCATGGAAATTGGACATTACAGATAGTAATGTAATTCTATGATATATGATTGTAATGTAATGTCCCGTTGCCGTTTTGTCCGATGCCCAGGAGTGCGAGCAATACAGTAGGATGCTGACTGCAGTTCATTTAATGGCCACCGGTGTCATTATTAACAAGGATTCTCTGAAAGTTACATATAGTACCTTTATAAAGCGTCACACAGAATGGCATAGTAGGTCTATAGTAGCCTATGTCGGAAAATGTTGATAGTTGTGGTCTAGTATGTCAAAAAATATCATGAAATGAAAAAAAGTTATCAAAAAGTTTGTGAAAAAAGTCATAGTATAGCATGTCGAAAATGTTATGAAAAAAAAAAGACAGTATAGTATGTCGAAAATTTTGTGAAAAAAGTCATACTATAGTATGTCGAAAATTTAGTGAAAAAAAAGCCATAGTATATCGAAAATGTTATGAAAAAAAAAGTCAATGTATACTATGTCGAAAATTTCGTGGAAAAAAAGTCATGGTATAGTATGTCGAAAATTTCTTTGTAAAAAAAAGTCATAGTATAGTATGTCGAAAATTTCTTGAAGAAAAAGTTATAGTATAGTATGTCCAAAATTTAGTGAAAAAAAAGTCATAGTATAGTATGTCCAAAAGTTCTTTAAAAAAAAGTCATATGTGAGTTTTATATTTTTATGATGTCCTTGTTTTTATGATCTATTATCTGTGTAAAGTGTCTTTGAGTTTCTAGAAAAAAAAGTCATAGTATAGTATGTCGAAAAGTTTGTGAAGAAAAAGTCATACTATAGTATGTCGAAAATTTCGTGGAAAAAAAAAGTCATAGTATAGTATGTCGAAAATTTCTAGAAGAAAAAGTCATACTATAGTATGTCGAAAAGTTTGTGAAGAAAAGTCATACTATAGTATGTCGAAAATTTTTGTGAAAAAAAAGTCATAGTATATTATGTCGAAAATTTCATTAAAAAAAAGTCATAGTATAGCATGTCGAAAATGTTGTGGAAAAAAAAGTCATACTATAGTATGTCGAAAATTTCGTGAATACAAAGTTATAGTATAGTATGTCGAAAATTTCGTGGAAAAAAAAGTCATACTATAGTATGTCGAAAATTTCGTGAAAAAAAAGTCATGGTATAGTTATGTCAAAAATTTCTTAGAAAAAAAAGTCATAGTATATTATGTTGAAAATTTCTTGAAGGAAAAGTCGTAGTATAGTATGTCGATTAATTTTGTGGAAAAAAAAATCAGTTTAAAATGTCGGAAAAATATTCATGAAAAAAAAAGTCATAATATAGTATGTCGAAAATTTTCCTGAAAAAATGTCATAGTATAGAATGTCGAAAATTTTCATGAAAAAAAGCGTTTTATAGTATGTCGATTAATTTTGTGGAATAAAAACTCAGTTTAAAATGTCGAAAATATTCATGAAAAAAAAAAAAAATCATACTATAGTATGTCGAAAATTTTCCTGAAAAATTGTCATAGTATAGAATGTCGAAAATGTTCATGAAAAAAAACATTGTATAGTATGTCGATTAATTTTGTGGAAAAAAAACTCAGTTTAAAATGTCGAAAATATTCATGAAAAAAAAAAAAGTCATACTATAGCATGTCGAAAATTTTCGTGAAAAAATGTCATAGTATAGATTGTCGAAAATTTGAATGAAAAAATGTCATAGTATAGAATGTCGAACATTTTCATGAAAAAGGCATTGTATAGTATGTCGATTAATTTTGTGGAAAAAAAACTCAGTTTAAAATGTCGAAAATATTCATGAAAAAAAAATAAAAATACTATAGTATGTCGAAAATGTTCCTGAAAAAATGTCATAGTATAGAATGTCGAAAATGTTCATGAAAAAGGCATAGAATAGTATGTCGATTAATTTTGTGGAAAAAAAACTCAGTTTAAAATGTCGAAAATTTTCATGAAAAAAGGCATTGTATAGTGTGTCGATTAAGTTTGTAGAAAAAAAAAATTAGTTTAAAATGTCGAAAATATTCATGAAAAAAAAAAGTCATACTATAGTATGTCGAAAATTTTCCTGAAAAATTGTCATAGTATAGAATGTCGAAAATTTTCATGAAAAAAAAAAAGTCATACTATAGCATGTCAAATTTTCGTGAAAAAATGTCATAGTATAGAGTGTCGAAAATTTTCATGTAAAAAGGCATTGTATAGTATGTCGATTAATTTTGTGGAAAAAGAAACTCAGTTTAAAATGTCGATAATATTCATGAAAAAAAAAAAATCATACTATAGCATGTCGAAAATTTTCGTGAAAAAATGTCATAGTATAGATTGTCGAAAATTTGAATGAAAAAATGTCATAGTATAGAATGTCAAAAATTTTCCTGAAAAAATATCATAGTATAGAATGTCGAAAATTTTCATGAAAAACGTCATAGTATAGTATGTAGATTAATTTTATGGAAAAAAAACTCGTCGAAATTTTCATGAAAAAAAAAGTCATACTACAGTATGTCGAAAATTTTCATGAAAAAATGTCATAGTATAGAATGTCAAAAATTTTCATGGAAAACATCATAGTATAGAATGTAGATTCATTTTGTGGAAAAAAAACTCGTAGAAAATTTTCAGGAAAAAAAAAAAGTCACACTAGTATGTCGAAAAAATGTCATAGTATAGAATGTCGAAAATTTTCATGGAAAACGTCATAGTATAGTATGTAGATTCGTTTTGTGGAAAAAAAACTCGTCGAAAATTTTCATGAGAAAAAAAAAGTCATACTATAGTATGTCGAAAATTTTCATGAAAAAAAAAAGTCATACTATAGTATGTCGAAAATTTTCATGAAAAAATGTCATAGTATAGAATGTCGAAAATGTTCATGAAAAACGTCATAGTACAGTATGTAGATTAATTTCGTGGAAAAAAAACTCAGGTCGAAAATGTTCATGAAAAAAAAAGTCATACTATAGTATGTCGAAAATTTTCATTAAAAAATGTCATAGTATAGAATGTCGAAAATTTTCATGAAAAACGTCATAGTATAGTATGTAGATTAATTTTATGGAAAAAAAACTCGTCGAAATTTTCATGAAAAAAAAAGTCATACTACAGTATGTCGAAAATTTTCATGAAAAAATGTCATAGTATAGAATGTCAAAAATTTTCATGGAAAACATCATAGTATAGAATGTAGATTCATTTTGTGGAAAAAAAACTCGTAGAAAATTTTCAGGAAAAAAAAGAAGTCACACTAGTATGTCGAAAAAATGTCATAGTATAGAATGTCGAAAATTTTCATGGAAAACGTCATAGTATAGTATGTAGATTCGTTTTGTGGAAAAAAAACTCGTCGAAAATTTTCATGAGAAAAAAAAAGTCATACTATAGTATGTCGAAAATTTTCATGAAAAAAAAAAGTCATACTATAGTATGTCGAAAATTTTCATGAAAAAATGTCATAGTATAGAATGTCGAAAATGTTCATGAAAAACGTCATAGTATAGCTTGTAGATTAATTTTTTGGGAAAAAAAACTCAGGTCGAAAATTTTCATGAAAAAAAAAAGTCATACTATAGTGTGTCGAAAATTTTCATGAAAAAATGTCATAGTATAGAATTTTGAAAATTTTAATGGGAAACATTATAGTATAGTATGTAGATTAATTTCGTGGAAAAAAAACTCGTCGAAAATTTTCATGAAAAAAAAAAAGTCATACTATAGTATGTCGAAAATTTTCATGAAAAAATGTCATAGTATAGAATGTCGAAAATTTTAATGGGAAACGTCATTATATAGTATGTAGATTAATTTCGTGGAAAAAAAACTCATGTCGAAAATTTTCATGAAAAAATGACATAGTATAGAATGTCGAAAATTTTTATGGGAAACGTCATAGTATAGTATGTAGATGAATTTCGTGGAAAAAAAACTCATGTCGAAAATTTTCATGAAAAAAAAAAAGTCATACTATAGTGTGTCGAAAATTTTTATGAAAAAATGACATAGTATAGAATGTCGAAAATTTTTATGGGAAACGTCATAATATAGTTTGTAGATTAATTTCGTGGAAAAAAAATCATGTTGAAAATTTTCATGAAAAAAAAAAGTCATACTATAGTGTGTCGAAAATTTTCATGAAAAAATGTCATAGTATAGATTGTCGAAAATTTTAATGGGAAACGTCATAGTATAGTATGTAGATTCATTTCATGAAAAAAAAACTCATGTCGAAAATTTTCATGAAAAAAAAAAGTCATACTATAGTTTGTCGAATATTTTCATGAAAAAATGTCATAGTATAGAATGTCGAAAATTTTAATGGGAAACGTCATACTATAGTATGTAGATTAATTTCGTGGAAAAAAAACTCGTCGAAAATTTTCATGAAAAAAAAAAGTCATACTATAGTTTGTCGAATATTTTCATGAAAAAATGTCATAGTATAGATTGTCGAAAATTTTAATGGGAAACGTCATAGTATAGTATGTAGATTAATTTCGTGGAAAAAAAACTCATGTCAAAAATCTTCATGAAAAAAAAAAAGTCATACTATAGTGTGTCGAAAATTTTCATGAAAAAATGTCATAGTATAGAATGTCGAAAATTTTAATGGGAAACGTCATACTATAGTATGTAGATTAATTTCGTGGAAAAAAAACTCGTCGAAAATTTTCATGAGAAAAAAAGTCATACTATAGGGGGTCGAAAATTTTCATGAAAAAATGTCAGTGTAGAATGTCGAAAATTTTAATGGGAAACGTCATAGTATAGTATGTAGATTAATTTCGTGGAAAAAAAACTCATGTCGAAAATGTTCATGAAAAAAAAAGTCATACTATATATAGTGTGTCGAAAATTTTCATGAAAAAATGTCATAGTATAGAATGTCGAAAATGTTCATGAAAAACGTCATAGTATAGTATGTAGATTCATTTTGTGGAAAAAAAACTCGTCGAAAACTTTCATGAAAAAAAAAGTCATACTATAGTATGTCGAAAATTTTCATGAAAAAATGTCATAGTATAGAATGTCGAAAATTTTCATGAAAAACGTCATAGTATAGCTTGTAGATTAATTTTGTGGAAAAAAAACTCGTCGAAAATTTTCATGAAAAAAAAAGTCATACTATAGTATATCGAAAATTTTCATGAAAAAATGTCATAGTATAGTATGTAGATTAATTTTGTGGAAAAAAACCTCATGTCGAAAATTTTCATGAAAAAATGTCATAGTATAGAATGTCGAAAATGTTCATGAAAAACGTCAAAGTATAGTATGTAGATTCATTTTGTGGAAAATAACTCGTCGAAAATTTTTATGAAAAAAAAAATATGTCATACTATAGTATGTCGAAAATTTTCATGAAAAAATGTCATAGTATAGAATGTCGAAAATTTTCATGAAAAAAAAAATATGTCATACTATAGTATGTCGAAAATTTTCATGAAAAAATGTCATAGTATAGAATGTCGAAAATGCTCATGAAAAACGTCATAGTATAGTATGTAGATTCATTTTGTGGAAAAAAAACTCATGTCGAAAACTTTCATGAAAAAAAAAGTCATACTATAGTATGTCGAAAATTTTCATGAAAAAATGTCATAGTATAGAATGTCGAAAATTTTCATGAAAAAAGTCATAGTATAGTATGTAGATCAATTTTATGGAAAAAAAAGTCATGTGAAAATTTTCATGAAAAAAAAAGTCATACTATAGTATGTCGAAAATGTTCATGAAAAAATGTCATAGTATAGAATGTGGAAAATGTTCATGGAAAACGTCATAGTATAGTATGTAGATTAATTTTGTGGAAAAAAAACTCGTCGAAAATTTTCATGAAAAAAAAAGTCATACTATAGTATGTCGAAAATTTTCATGAAAAAATGTCATAGTATAGAATGTCGAAAATTTTCATGAAAAACGTCATAGTATAGCTTGTAGATTAATTTTGTGGAAAAAAAACTCGTCGAAAATTTTCATGAAAAAAAAAGTCATACTATAGTATATCGAAAATTTTCATGAAAAAATGTCATAGTATAGTATGTAGATTAATTTTGTGGAAAAAAACCTCATGTCGAAAATTTTCATGAAAAAATGTCATAGTATAGAATGTCGAAAATGTTCATGAAAAACGTCAAAGTATAGTATGTAGATTCATTTTGTGGAAAATAACTCGTCGAAAATTTTTATGAAAAAAAAAATATGTCATACTATAGTATGTCGAAAATTTTCATGAAAAAATGTCATAGTATAGAATGTCGAAAATTTTCATGGAAAACGTCATAGTATAGTATGTAGATTCATTTTGTGGAAAATAACCCTTCGAAAATTTTCATGAAAAAAAAAATATGTCATACTATAGTATGTCGAAAATTTTCATGAAAAAATGTCATAGTATAGAATGTCGAAAATGCTCATGAAAAACGTCATAGTATAGTATGTAGATTCATTTTGTGGAAAAAAAACTCATGTCGAAAACTTTCATGAAAAAAAAAGTCATACTATAGTATGTCGAAAATTTTCATGAAAAAATGTCATAGTATAGAATGTCGAAAATTTTCATGAAAAAAGTCATAGTATAGTATGTAGATCAATTTTATGGAAAAAAAAGTCATGTTGAAAATTTTCATGAAAAAAAAAGTCATACTATAGTATGTCGAAAATGTTCATGAAAAAATGTCATAGTATAGAATGTGGAAAATGTTCATGGAAAACGTCATAGTATAGTATGTAGATTAATTTTGTGGAAAAAAAACTCGTCGAAAATTTTCATGAAAAAAAAAAAGTCATACTATAGTATGTCGAACATTTTCATGAAATAATGTCATAGTATAGAATGTCGAAAATTTTCATGAAAAACGTCATAGTATAGCTTGTAGATTAATTTTGTGGAAAAAAAACTCGTCGAAAATTTTCATGAAAAAAAAAGTCATACTATAGTATATCGAAAATTTTCATGAAAAAATGTCATAGTATAGTATGTAGATTAATTTTGTGGAAAAAAACCTCATGTCGAAAATTTTCATGAAAAAATGTCATAGTATAGAATGTCGAAAATGCTCATGAAAAACGTCAAAGTATAGTATGTAGATTCATTTTGTGGAAAATAACCCTTCGAAAATTTTCATGAAAAAAAAAATATGTCATACTATAGTATGTCGAAAATTTTCATGAAAAAATGTCATAGTATAGAATGTCGAAAATGCTCGTGAAAAACGTCATAGTATAGTATGTAGATTCATTTTGTGGAAAAAAAACTCATGTCGAAAACTTTCATGAAAAAAAAAGTCATACTATAGTATGTCGAAAATTTTCATGAAAAAATGTCATAGTATAGAATGTCGAAAATTTTCATGAAAAAAGTCATAGTATAGTATGTAGATCAATTTTATGGAAAAAAAAGTCATGTTGAAAATTTTCATGAAAAAAAAAGTCATACTATAGTATGTCGAAAATGTTCATGAAAAAATGTCATAGTATAGAATGTGGAAAATGTTCATGGAAAACGTCATAGTATAGTATGTAGATTAATTTTGTGGAAAAAAAACTCGTCGAAAATTTTCATGAAAAAAAAAAAGTCATACTATAGTATGTCGAACATTTTCATGAAATAATGTCATAGTATAGAATGTCGAAAATTTTCATGAAAAACGTCATAGTATAGCTTGTAGATTAATTTTGTGGAAAAAAAACTCGTCGAAAATTTTCATGAAAAAAAAAGTCATACTATAGTATATCGAAAATTTTCATGAAAAAATGTCATAGTATAGTATGTAGATTAATTTTGTGGAAAAAAACCTCATGTCGAAAATTTTCATGAAAAAATGTCATAGTATAGAATGTCGAAAATGCTCATGAAAAACGTCAAAGTATAGTATGTAGATTCATTTTGTGGAAAATAACTCGTCGAAAATTTTTATGAAAAAAAAAATATGTCATACTATAGTATGTCGAAAATTTTCATGAAAAAATGTCATAGTATAGAATGTCGAAAATTTTCATGAAAAAAGTCATAGTATAGTATGTAGATCAATTTTATGGAAAAAAAAGTCATGTTGAAAATTTTCATGAAAAAAAAAGTCATACTATAGTATGTCGAAAATGTTCATGAAAAAATGTCATTGTATAGAATGTGGAAAATGTTCATGGAAAACGTCATAGTATAGTATGTAGATTAATTTTGTGCAAAAAAAACTCGTCGAAAATTTTCATGAAAAAAAAAAAGTCATACTATAGTATGTCGAACATTTTCATGAAATAATGTCATAGTATAGAATGTCGAAAATTTTCATGAAAAACGTCATAGTATAGCTTGTAGATTAATTTTGTGGAAAAAAAACTCGTCGAAAATTTTCATGAAAAAAAAAGTCATACTATAGTATATCGAAAATTTTCATGAAAAAATGTCATAGTATAGTATGTAGATTAATTTTGTGGAAAAAAACCTCATGTCGAAAATTTTCATGAAAAAATGTCATAGTATAGAATGTCGAAAATGTTCATGAAAAACGTCAAAGTATAGTATGTAGATTCATTTTGTTGAAAATAACTCGTCGAAAATTTTTATGAAAAAAAAAATATGTCATACTATAGTATGTCGAAAATTTTCATGAAAAAATGTCATAGTATAGAATGTCGAAAATGTTCATGAAAAACATCATAGTATAGTATGTAGATCAATTTTATGGAAAAAAAAGTCATGTTGAAAATTTTCATGAAAAAAAAAGTCATACTATAGTATGTCGAAAGTTTTCATGAAAAAATCTCATAGTATAGAATGTCGAAAATTTTCATGGAAAACGTCATAGTATAGTATGTAGATTAATTTTGTGGAAAAAAAACTCGTCGAAAATTTTCATGAAAAAAAAAAAGTCATACTATAGTATGTCGAAAGTTTTCATGAAAAAATCTCATAGTATAGAATGTCGAAAATTTTAATGGGAAACGTCATAGTATAGTATATAGATTAATTTCGTGGAAAAAAACTCATGTCGAAAATCTTCATGAAAAAAAAAAGTCATACTATAGTGTGTCGAAAATTTTAATGGGAAACGTCATAGTATAATATGTAGATTAATTTCGTGGAAAAAAAACTCATGTCGAAAATTTTCATGAAAAAAAAAAAGTCATAATATAGTGTGTCGAAAATTTTCATTAAAAAATGTCATAGTATAGAATGTCGAAAATTTTAATGGGAAACGTCATAGTATAGTATGTAGATTAATTTTGTGGAAAAAAAACTCATGTCGAAAATTTTCATGAAAAAAAAAAAGTCATACTATAATGTGTCGAAAATTTTCATGAAAAAATGTCATAGTATAGAATGTCGAAAATTTTAATGGGAAATGTCATTATATAGTATGTAGATTAATTTGGTGGAAAAAAAACTCATATCGAAATTTTCATGAAAAAAAAAAAGTCATACTATAGTGTGTCGAATATTTTCATGAAAAAATGACATAGTATAGAATGTCGAAAATTTTTATGGGAAACGTCATAATATAGTTTGTAGATTAATTTAGTGGAAAAAAAACTCATGTTGAAAATTTTCATGAAAAAAAAAAAGTCATACTATAGTGTGTCGAAAATTTTCATGAAAAAATGTCATAGTATAGAATGTCGAAAATTTTAATGGGAAACGTCATAGTATAGTATGTAGATCAATTTTGTGGAAAAAAAAACTCGTCGAAAATTTTCATGAAAAAATGTCATAGTATAGAATGTCGAAAATTTTAATGAAAACAGGCATAGTATAGTCTGCCGATTAATTTGGTGGAAAAAAAACTCAGTTTAAATTTTCGTCAATTTTCAAGAAAAGTCATACTATAGTATGACTTTTTTCATGAAAATGTCAAAATTTTAAACTGAGTTTTTTTTCCACCAAATGAATCGACAGACTATACTATGCCTTTTTTCATTAAAATTTTCGACATTCTATACTATGACAATTTTTTAGGAATATTTTCGACATGCTATAGTATGACTTTTTTCATGAAAATTTTCGAAAATATTTGTAAAAAAATGTCATAGTATAGAATGTCGAAAATGTTCATGTAAACAGGCATAGTATAGTCTGTCGATTAATTTGGTGGAAAAAAAACTCAGTTTAAATTTTCGTCAATTTTCATGAAAAGTCATACTATAGCATGACTTTTTTCATGAAAATGTCGAAATTTTAAACAGTTTTTTTTCCACCAAATGAATCGACAGACTATACTATGCCTTTTTTCATTAAAATTTTCGACATTCTATACTATGACATTTTTTTACGAATATTTTCGACATGCTATAGTATGACTTTTTTCATGAAAATTTTCGAAAATATTCGTAAAAAAATGTCATAGTATAGAATGTCGAAAATTTTCATGAAAACAGGCATAGTATAGTCTGTCGATTAATTTGGTGGAAAAAAAACTCAGTTTAAATTTTCGTCAATTTTCATGAAAAGTCATACTATAGTATGACTTTTTTCATGAAAATGTCAAAATTTTAAACGAGTTTTTTTTCCACCAAATGAATCGACAGACTATACTATGCCTTTTTTCATTAAAATTTTCGACATTCTATACTATGACATTTTTTTACGAATATTTTCGACATGCTATAGTATGACTTTTTTCATGAAAATTTTCGAAAATATTCGTAAAAAAATGTCATAGTATAGAATGTCGAAAATTTTCATGAAAACAGGCATAGTATAGTCTGTCGATTAATTTGGTGGAAAAAAAACTCAGTTTAAATTTTCGTCAATTTTCATGAAAAGTCATAATATAGCATGACTTTTTTCATGAAAATGTCAAAATTTTAAACGGAGTTTTTTTTCCACCAAATGAATCGACAGACTATACTATGCCTTTTTTCATTAAAATTTTCGACATTCTATACTATGACATTTTTTTACGAATATTTTCGACATGCTATAGTATGACTTTTTTCATGAAAATTTTCGAAAATATTCGTAAAAAAATGTCATAGTATAGAATGTCGAAAATTTTCATGAAAACAGGCATAGTATAGTCTGTCGATTAATTTGGTGGAAAAAAAACTCAGTTTAAATTTTCGTCAATTTTCATGAAAAGTCATAGTATAGTATGACTTTTTTCATGAAAATGTCGAAATTTTAAACTTAGTTTTTTTTCCACCAAATGAATCGACAGACTATACTATGCCTTTTTTCATTAAAATTTTCGACATTCTATACTATGACATTTTTTTACGAATATTTTCGACATGCTATAGTATGACTTTTTTCATGAAAATTTTCGAAAATATTCGTAAAAAAATGTCATAGTATAGAATGTCGAAAATTTTCATGAAAAAAGGCATAGTATAGTCTGTCGATTAATTTGGTGGAAAAAAAACTCAGTTTAAATTTTCGTCAATTTTCATGAAAAGTCATAGTATAGTATGACTTTTTTCATGAAAATGTCGAAATTTTAAACTGAGTTTTTTTTCCACCAAATGAATCGACAAACTATACTATGCCTTTTTTCATTAAAATTTTCGACATTCTATACTATGACATTTTTTTACGAATATTTTCGACATGCTATAGTATGACTTTTTTCATGAAAATTTTCGAAAATATTCGTAAAAAAATGTCATAGTATAGAATGTCGAAAATTTTCATGAAAAAAGGCATAGTATAGTCTGTCGATTCATTTGGTGGAAAAAAAAACTCAGTTTAAATTTTCGTCAATTTTCATGAAAAGTCATACTATAGTATGACTTTTTTCATGAAAATGTCAAAATTTTAAACTGAGTTTTTTTTCCACCAAATGAATCGACAGACTATACTATGTCTTTTTTCATTAAATTTTTCGACATTCTATACTATGACATTTTTTTACGAATATTTTCGACATGCTATAGTATGACTTTTTTCATGAAAATTTTCGAAAATATTCGTAAAAAAATGTCATAGTATAGAATGTCGAACATTTTCATGAAAACAGGCATAGTATAGTCTGTCGATTAATTTGGTGGAAAAAAAACTCAGTTTAAATTTTCGTCAATTTTCATGAAAAGTCATACTATAGTATGATTTTTTTCATGAAAATGTCAAAATTTTAAACTGAGTTTTTTTTCCACAAAATGAATCGACAGACTATACTATGCCTTTTTTCATTAAAATTTTCGACATTCTATACTATGACATTTTTTACGAATATTTTCGACATGTTATAGTATGACTTTTTTCATGAAAATTTTCGAAAATATTCGTAAAAAAATGTCATAGTATAGAATGTCGAAAATTTTCATGAAAAAAGTCATAGTATAGTCTGTCGATTAATTTGGTGGAAAAAAAACTCAGTTTAAATTTTCGTCAATTTTCATGAAAAGTCATACTATAGTATGACTTTTTTCATGAAAATGTCGAAATTTTAAACAGTTTTTTTTCCACCAAATGAATCGACAGACTATACTATGCCTTTTTTCATTAAAATTTTCGACATTCTATACTATGACATTTTTTTACGAATATTTTCGACATGCTATAGTATGACTTTTTTCATGAAAATTTTCGAAAATATTCGTAAAAAAATGTCATAGTATAGAATGTCGAAAATTTTCATGAAAAAAGGCATAGTATAGTCTGTCGATTAATTTGGTCGGAAAAAAAACTCAGTTTAAATTTTCGTCAATTTTCATGAAAAGTCATAGTATAGTATGACTTTTTCTCATGAAAATGTCGAAATTTTAAACTGAGTTTTTTTTCCACCAAATGAATCGACAGACTATACTATGCCTTTTTTCATTAAAATTTTCGACATTCTATACTATGACATTTTTTTACGAATATTTTCGACATGCTATAGTATGACTTTTTTCATGAAAATTTTCGAAAATATTCGTAAAAAAATGTCATAGTATAGAATGTCGAACATTTTCATGAAAACATGCATAGTATAGTCTGTCGATTAATTTGGTGGAAAAAAAACTCAGTTTAAATTTTCGTCAATTTTCATGAAAAGTCATACTATAGCATGACTTTTTTCATGAAAATGTCAAAATTTTAAACGGAGTTTTTTTTCCACCAAATGAATCGACAGACTATACTATGCCTTTTTTCATTAAAATTTTCGACATTCTATACTATGACATTTTTTTACGAATATTTTCGACATGCTATAGTATGACTTTTTTCATGAAAATTTTCGAAAATATTCGTAAAAAAATGTCATAGTATAGAATGTCGAAAATTTTCATGAAAACAGGCATAGTATAGTCTGTCGATTAATTTGGTGGAAAAAAAACTCAGTTTAAATTTTCGTCAATTTTCATGAAAAGTCATACTATAGTATGACTTTTTTCATGAAAATGTCGAAATTTTAAACTGAGTTTTTTTTCCACCAAATGAATCGACAGACTATACTATGCCTTTTTTCATTAAAATTTTCGACATTCTATACTATGACATTTTTTTACGAATATTTTCGACATGCTATAGTATGACTTTTTTCATGAAAATTTTCGAAAATATTCGTAAAAAAATGTCATAGTATAGAATGTCGAAAATTTTCATGAAAACAGGCATAGTATAGTCTGTCGATTAATTTGGTGGAAAAAAAACTCAGTTTAAATTTTCGTCAATTTTCATGAAAAGTCATACTATAGTATGACTTTTTTCATGAAAATGTCGAAATTTTAAACTGAGTTTTTTTTCCACCAAATGAATCGACAGACTATACTATGCCTTTTTTCATTAAAATTTTCGACATTCTATACTATGACATTTTTTTACGAATATTTTCGACATGCTATAGTATGACTTTTTTCATGAAAATTTTCGAAAATATTCGTAAAAAAATGTCATAGTATAGAATGTCGAAAATTTTCATGAAAACAGGCATAGTATAGTCTGTCGATTAATTTGGTGGAAAAAAAACTCAGTTTAAATTTTCGTCAATTTTCATGAAAAGTCATACTATAGTATGACTTTTTTCATGAAAATGTCGAAATTTTAAACTGAGTTTTTTTTCCACCAAATGAATCGACAGACTATACTATGCCTTTTTTCATTAAAATTTTCGACATTCTATACTATGACATTTTTTTACGAATATTTTCGACATGCTATAGTATGACTTTTTTCATGAAAATTTTCGAAAATATTCGTAAAAAAATGTCATAGTATAGAATGTCGAAAATTTTCATGAAAACAGGCATAGTATAGTCTGTCGATTAATTTGGTGGAAAAAAAACTCAGTTTAAATTTTCGTCAATTTTCATGAAAAGTCATACTATAGCTATGACTTTTTTCATGAAAATGTCGAAATTTTAAACTGAGTTTTTTTTCCACCAAATGAATCGACAGACTATACTATGCCTTTTTTCATTAAAATTTTCGACATTCTATACTATGACATTTTTTTACGAATATTTTCGACATGCTATAGTATGACTTTTTTCATGAAAATTTTCGAAAATATTCGTAAAAAAATGTCATAGTATAGAATGTCGAAAATTTTCATGAAAACAGGCATAGTATAGTCTGTCGATTAATTTGGTGGAAAAAAAACTCAGTTTAAATTTTCGTCAATTTTCATGAAAAGTCATACTATAGCTATGACTTTTTTCATGAAAATGTCGAAATTTTAAACTGAGTTTTTTTTCCACCAAATGAATCGACAGACTATACTATGCCTTTTTTCATTAAAATTTTCGACATTCTATACTATGACATTTTTTTACGAATATTTTCGACATGCTATAGTATGACTTTTTTCATGAAAATTTTCGAAAATATTCGTAAAAAAATGTCATAGTATAGAATGTCGAAAATTTTCATGAAAACAGGCATAGTATAGTCTGTCGATTAATTTGGTGGAAAAAAAACTCAGTTTAAATTTTCGTCAATTTTCATGAAAAGTCATACTATAGCTATGACTTTTTTCATGAAAATGTCGAAATTTTAAACTGAGTTTTTTTTCCACCAAATGAATCGACAGACTATACTATGCCTTTTTTCATTAAAATTTTCGACATTCTATACTATGACATTTTTTTACGAATATTTTCGACATGCTATAGTATGACTTTTTTCATGAAAATTTTCGAAAATATTCGTAAAAAAATGTCATAGTATAGAATGTCGAAAATTTTCATGAAAACAGGCATAGTATAGTCTGTCGATTAATTTGGTGGAAAAAAAACTCAGTTTAAATTTTCGTCAATTTTCATGAAAAGTCATAGTATAGTATGACTTTTTTCATGAAAATGTCGAAATTTTAAACTGAGTTTTTTTTCCACCAAATGAATCGACAGACTATACTATGCCTTTTTTCATTAAAATTTTCGACATTCTATACTATGACATTTTTTTACGAATATTTTCGACATGCTATAGTATGACTTTTTTCATGAAAATTTTCGAAAATATTCGTAAAAAAATGTCATAGTATAGAATGTCGAAAATTTTCATGAAAACAGGCATAGTATAGTCTGTCGATTAATTTGGTGGAAAAAAAACTCAGTTTAAATTTTCGTCAATTTTCATGAAAAGTCATACTATAGTATGACTTTTTTCATGAAAATGTCGAAATTTTAAACTGAGTTTTTTTTCCACCAAATGAATCGACAGACTATACTATGCCTTTTTTCATTAAAATTTTCGACATTCTATACTATGACATTTTTTTACGAATATTTTCGACATGCTATAGTATGACTTTTTTCATGAAAATTTTCGAAAATATTCGTAAAAAAATGTCATAGTATAGAATGTCGAAAATTTTCATGAAAACAGGCATAGTATAGTCTGTCGATTAATTTGGTGGAAAAAAAACTCAGTTTAAATTTTCGTCAATTTTCATGAAAAGTCATACTATAGTATGACTTTTTTCA